>JBCEWE010000394.1:177491-254991 GCA_039877035.1 Silurus lanzhouensis
AAATGAATCATCATAGAAATAAAAACTTTCTTTCTTTTACTTTTCTTTCTTTCCTTTCTTTCTTTCTTTCTTTCTTTCTTTCTTTCTTTTTTCCTTTCTTTTTTCTTTCTTCTTTCTTTCTTTCTTTCTTTCTTTCTTTCTTTCTTTTATCCTTTCTTTCTTTCTTTCTTTCTTTCTTTCTTTTTTGTTTCTTTATATATATATATATTTACACATTCATTCTTTTATTTTCCTTTTCATTCTTTACTTTTTTCCTCTCCAAAAAAAAAAAAAAAAAATAAATCATTATACCCAAAACCCCATAATGAGCACAATTTCTCGTGTCCTAAACACCTACTTGTCCTGAAACCGTGTTTACTGCCACTGGAGACTCCTTCCATAAATAGTAACATAAATGTCCTCTCAAAAACACGTCTCCATAAACTTCTTACCGTCTTTCTTCTAGAAAATAATAACGTTACCACATTAAAGCACGCAACCTTTCGACCAATCGGAGCGGAGCATTCCGCAGTTCTGTACGTACTCAACCCTTTGTAGTTGAACCTGAAGTTCTTCCACTCTTCGATGTCACTGGTGTCATAAATCGCTTCCAGAAGGTGGGCGTATTCGGGATCATCGATAATACTGAGAATCCGGACCTGGTCGCCCACCAGGAGCGAGTTCCAGAACTGCAGAACCCATCCGGAAGCTTGTGCGGTCATGATCACGTCGTTGCGATATTTCTTCTGCTTCTTGAATTTAATCTTCGGCCCCATGGTCTGGAGAGAAGCAGCTGGACAGATGACTGAAAGGTTTTCGACGTCTTGTTGTGATTTTGTTTTGACCGGTTGTTTCCCCTGCGTGATCTTTGGATCCTCTGAGCTCTGTTTGCATGGACGGCTCTATTTTAAGGGTCCGCGACTGTTATGTAACCTGCTGGACGGAGCAGAAGGAGGCAGGAGGCAGTTGTTACATTTTCACAACATGAGATTTATCTGCTCTCATGCCAGTTTTATTAGTGTTCTTATTACTGCTCTTATTATTATGGTCAGGGGCCAAGCACCAGAGATCCATATCTTCTTCTTCTTCTTTGGCGTCCTGATTGGGAAACGTCTACTCAACATTATAAGATTATGATTATAACTTCATATCTTTCAGACCCATCAGCTATTTTTTTATATTATTAACTTGTTTTGGTGGATTTTCTTCTATTTTTCGTCACCAATTTCTTAATTTTTTGTTTTTTTCTTTCTTTCTTTCTTCTCCATTTTTAAATAAATTTTTGTTATGTCCTTACTTTTTTTTTAAATGTATTTTCATTTCCCTTTATTTCTTTTCTTTTCTTCTTCTTCTTTCTTTCTTTCTTTCTTTCTTTCTTTCTTTCTTTCTTTTTTTCTTTTGTGTTCTAGCCACTTCCTTCCTTCGTTCAATTCAATTCATTTTTATTTGTATAGCGCTTTTAACAATAAACACTGTCTTCCTTCCTTCCTTCCTTCCTTTCTTCCATCCATCCATCCATCCATAATAGCAAGAATCTGCCATTCTTGCTTTTATGGGTTTTCTCCTACTTTTCTTTTCCAATTTCTTTCTGTTCTTTTCTTTGTTTGTTTAGTTAATTTTTTTATTAACCTTTATTTATTTTATTTTTTTGGTTATTTTTCTTGTCCTTTCTTTCTTTCTTTCTTTCTTTCTTTCTTTCTTTCTTTCTTTCTTTCTTTCGTTCTTTCTTTCTTTCTTTCTTTCTTTCTTCTTGTCTTTTCATTCTTTAATTGTTTTCTTTTTTCTTTACTTTTCTTTCTTTCTTTCTTTCTTTCTTTCTTTCTTTCTTTCTTTCTTTCTTTCTTTCTTTCTTTCTTTCTTTCTTTCTGATTTATCTTTTTTTTCCCTGCCTTGTTGTCTGTCTGTCTTTCTTTCCTTTTTTCTTTCTTTCTTAGCCATTTTTTACAATATTCGTTTGCTCTGATGGGATTTCCCCTACTGTTAATGATAGCTCCGCCCCTCGACCATCCTGACATTCTTTAAGTATTAACTTGCTTTGATGGATTTTTTCCATTCTTTTTCTTTCTTTCTTCTATCTTTTTCCTCCGTTCCTTCCTTTCTTTATTTCTTCCTTCCTTATTTCCATACAGACATTATTTTCTCATTCTTTCTGCATTTCCTTCTAATAAAAATATTTAAATACCTTTTTTATAGATCCATTTGCTGTTTTTTTGCTGCTGAGTCATTGGTTATTTTTGCATATACACACACACACACACGCGCACACACACACGCACACACACACACACACACACACACACACACACACACACATACAAAACATATACTCAATATACTCATACATATATATATATAGTCAAGCCAAATCCATGTACCTCTTATTTTGCCATCAGCGACCCAGCGCATGGCTCCTCCCTCAGGTTTGATGACCACTTTATCAGGTGAATATTTGGGGAACAGCTTCTTCACCGCCTCCAAATCTCCAGTGTACAGTGCGTTCTGCACCACCAGATCACAGCACACCAGCGGCATCGAGGCTACCTCCTGGTTCCTCCTGGAGACTATGTCTCTTTCCCGAGCCTCCTTCCTCAGCAGGTAGCTGTTGACAGTTGGCTCGATAAACTTCCTCTGATGCCTGCGTCTCTCCAGAAGGTCTCGTTCCTGTTCCAAGGAACGCAACGCCGTCGGAGTGAAAACAAAGCTCTGGTGAGACATGCTGAAAGGAAAAAGCGATATGGATCCCGTCTTTGTACCCAAACAGACTGCGTGTCCTACTGCCTCAGTTCGCTGGAGTTGTTTTGATATTCGATCTCAGATGGGCCTCGCTGCCTCTGAGCTCCGACCTATTTTTAAGGCAGTCACATGGACGGCGCATGCCAGGTTTAGACCTTCTGCATACTGAAAGTGTGACGAGTCCACTGTACACTACTGTGCACTTTGTCATGTGATTCCTATATTATTCAAAAATGTAGTGGTGGAGAACAAAACAACATCCTTTGCCTGCAAAACAGCATCCACCAGGTTCCAAACATCTTGAAGAACGGACCATGGGTGTAATCTGCCTCAAATCTCTTCATGTAATCCCAGACAGACTCGAGATTGGAGCTCTGTGGGGTCCAATCACTTCCAGGACTTTTTGTTCTTCTCCACGCTGAAGATTGTGACATTAACTAACCTGCAGAATAAATTCAGGGCCGTTCAGACACCTCCCATGATGGAGAAGTATCTGCCTGGAATTCTCAGCATTGAGGACATGAATCCAGACCAAATCTTAAACTCCATTTGCAGAAATGCAGCCCTGAACTCGTCCAGGAATCTGCTGCTATTTTTCTGTACCCAGTTCCTCTGTTTTCATGCAGTCAAATCTCTTAGCCTTGTTTCCATGTTGGAGGTCTGGCTTTTTGGCTTCAATAATTCCAAGAAGACCACTTCTGACCAAACATTTGAAGTAAATATGTATACCTGGGTCCCACTAACTTCCAATTCTTTGCTGATGGCACTGCTGGACATCTAATGTTCATGGGAAGTACACAAGATGTGTTTTTCATCAACTGCATTAAGCATTCTTAGTGGTCTACTGCGTCTACGGACCTCAACATCGCCTGTTTCTTTGTGTTTCTTCAAAATAGCTTGAAGAGCACATCTTGAAACCCCAGACTGCTTTAAAGTTACATAGCTGATGCAGTAGAACCGACTTATGTCGTGCTACTGTGCTCAGTCCTCCACAACCTCATTATAGCAAAGTTTGGCTGTTCCTCATCCAGTTTGAAGCCTCTGGAAACGTTGGTTCATCCTACACATGAAACTGATCCTACAAAATCCCTGACTTTGTGCAGAAAGGAAGAACTGAAAGCCAAACGGTGGTCCCACACAACTTTTGCATAGTATATAATTTTGTACAACAGAGGAATACAACAATAAAGCTTACCATGACTTCGATGGTTGGGGGAGGGGCTACAGCTGCTTTCTTTGCATATTAATGAGATTCCCCGAATTCAAACGGAAAAAGTTTGGTCCTTCACCGCAAGCGAAAATGAATTAGTCAACTGAAAGCCGCAGCTTCGCTTCTGGTTTTGCGTCCTGTCAGTTTGAACTTTGACCTGTATGTTTACGGGCCTTGTTCTTGTGCATCAGTTTTAATCAAGTGGGCGGGAATCTGGTCTGTTTTAGAAAGTCTCGCTAGCTAGCATAGAGAAAGTCTCGCTAGGTAGCTAGAGATTCGTTTAGTGCACATTTAGTGAGCACCTGTGGGGACCCTCAAGCGGAAGGTGGAGTTTTCCAATAGGGTTCGGGTCTGGAGATATACTTGGCCACTTCATCACCCTCAGCTTCCTCAGCAAGGCAGTTGTTCTCTCGGTGGTGTGTTTGGTGTCGTTATTATTAGCACTCATGCAGCCCCAGACCATGTTGCTACCACCACCATGCTGAACACCATCGATTCTCTCTACGATCTTTTTCTATACGATTATCAATATTATTTGATGTCGGACGATTCCCCCTCGTTAAACCGTCATATGACGTATCGCGACCGTACGGAGACCAAGGCGTGTCCTAAAGGGCGTGTAGCCTACAGGTTAACATGGCAGAGGTAGAGCTAGAGGTAGAGAAAAACGGCTCGTTTTTTAGTACCATTTTTCTTGTTATGCGTCAGAAGGCGGTAGGTCAATTTGACGATTTAGAGGTCCGTCCGAACGAAAGAAATAAAAGCGGAATCGAATGAATATGTATCTTTAATGTATCGAATTGTTGGCTATGCATCGAGATGCGCCCCAGCGTATATATACCCCTGATTGTGTTCTGCACTGCTGTAATGGCTGTCACATTGACTGAAGGAATCAAAGACTTCCGACTTTGCAAACACACATTACTGGAGAGGGGAAAAAAAGAGAATGAGAGAGAGAGAGAGAGAGAGAGAGAGAGAGAGAGAGAGAGAGAGAGAGCGTTTGAGATTGTTTTTTTGCTGCTGGAGTACATCCTTTTAAATGATACGCATAATGAGTTTATAATATGCATCTGGGCTACCTCCTCTCTACTTTGATGTCTTCCAAATGGCCCGGGTGTCATCAGCAAAACATGTAGGCACTTTCCCGGCCCATTGCCTCCCAAATGTATTTTAAATATCATTCCTCGTAACGCAATTATTTAAAACGTTGAACTAAACACTTACTAATGGGGGGAAAAGAGACAGCGACTTCTACGAATTCATTTCTCAAATGGTGGACATTCCATTTCTGGCATTTTTATTTATTTATTTTTATTTATTTTTTTTTTTCTGGGGACTTTCTCGTCCAAGTTTGATGGGGGGGTTGGGTAAAAAAAAAAAAGATCGGTATTGTTTTCAATCGTTCGTCTTACTCCCTGCAGACATCCCACATCCCACGGACTTGTGTTACTCCCTGCACAACGACGCGACAACTCGCGCACACGAGTCGATTTTGTTGGAAACATTAAGACAAACATAGATGCGGCCATCTGCGGTGCTCTCCGGTCACCGGTCCCACGGAACCAACTAACGATCGGCGGCTTCATCGATACGATCAGGCAATTAGTTCCCGCCGATTATCTCGCGCTCGTTCCCAACTCGACTGCTGCGCGTCCCATTAAAACGAAAGCGCAAATAAAACAATATATGGGGTAGAGGCTCATCTAGTTGGTGTCGCGAAAACGGCGCTAATAACGCGCTAGCTAATTAATGCGAGGTTGGCGGGAGGGGAGGACTTTGCGGCGGGAGGGTGAGGACTTTTCAAAACGGAGACTAATTGGTCGAGACTAATTTTTACGCAGCGTTTTTACCGGCGTGATTGTTACCGTTTTAAAATGAAAAGTCCAAATGTATGCTAACGTGTGTGTGTGTGTGTGTGTGTAAAGAAGAAAAATCCACCCTGAGTGATGTTTTGTAATTAATCACCGAAGTTCCTTCAGCACTTTCCTTCCATTGCCCATAACGCCCTCACCGTAGCACCGTGCCATTTGGTAATTTCTTCCTTCGATGCAGAATTAGCCTAAAATGTTGTGATGTCTGATCGGCAGGTCTTGAGTTCAAATCCCAGCACTATTTAGCTTCCACTGCTGGGCCATTGAGCAAGGCCCTTGCCCCTCGATTGCTCAGCGTTTGTGATGGTCATATCATAGGAAGGGGTAGACCAGTGGTTAAGATATTGGCCTTCTGATCACAAGGGTGTGAGTTTAAATCCCAGCATTATTAAGCTGCCACTGCTGAGACCCTGTGCAAGAAACCGATGTTTTTTGTATTTTGTACCATCTGCGTAAACCGTCTGGGCATGCAAAAGATACAACGCTATAGACGGCAACTTTTGGAAGAAAAACACGGCGTTAAGACACTTTCCCACTCGGGCCAAATGGGATTCCGGCACAGGAAAAGAGGTCGCCATGCAAACGGTGATTCGCGTTCGGCTTTGCGTTCGGCCGTTCAGCAATTCCGGCGGGTCGAACGAGAAATAAAAAAAAAGGCAAGGCAACCTTCCGGCGTTTAAGGCGGTACCTGCCGCGTTTAGCGAGCGATACGTTTGCGCCTTTGATCCCCGTGCGAACGGCGGTGGAGGGGGGTGTTGTTGGGGTTGTGGGGGGCTTCATTATGACAATTGAGAGGTCCATATTTCAATCTAATAGCTCTCGATAAATTTAACAATCGATCACAACCTCATTTCATCGCGAGCGCGCCTAATACGCGCTTCCCCGCCAAGTGGAACATTTTCTAATGATGCACTTGCACACCAAAACAATGCGGGGCCCAGTGACTACATTAGTCACTAATGTCCCAATCCATAATGTGCTTATAACGCTCTCCCAAAAGAGAGAGAGAGAGGGGTAGAAAGAGAAAGAGAAATGACTCCAAAGAGAGAGAACAAGGGGGGATCAGCGAGGAACCGGGAGATCACAGGGAAAATGGTCATGATGATGATAGTGCTTAAGACACTGTCATTAATGACCCTATCACGCACGCTGTAATACGTCCGCAGACATGCTCTCATTAGCATACATCAGACCATCAAGCCACATCGCGGGCGCAAGTGCGGCAAGCCGAGGGAGGGGAAGACGGAACGCAACACACCACATTAGCATCCGCCGTTTGCTCAGGCTCTGATTAATGCAAAACAAAAAGCACCATTTATTTTCAAACCAAGGTGCTTCTGCCTCTTCCACGTCCTCTTCCTCTGCTTGTTTCTTTTTATTCGAATCCCCCAATCCGCAACAGTCCACAGGCTAAGACACGGGTCTAACGCGAATCAATCGTTTTACTAAGCGCTCATTAGCAAAACAACCTTCAGGGCTAATTTCGAAAGGCGCTCCTCAGAACGTTCCTAGTTTATGCAATCCGACTATCATCATCATCATCATCATCATCAGGAGGAAAAGTCTACAGGAAAAAGACTAAAGAGAATAAATGAATCGTTGAGATACTGTACATTAGGGTGAGATTCTTTCTTCGCGTATCCCAGCGATTTTAGGAAGCTGGGGTCAGAGCACAGGGTCTGCCATGATACGGATTTTTTTTTTTTTTTTAATTTAATTATTATTATTGAACTGTGAATTTTTTACCCCTCTTTTTTTCTAAATTCTGGAATATTTCCACACTTGGGAAACATTTTGCACTTATTTATTTTAACTTTTTATAACATGTTATTTAAAACATTTTTGATGTGTAATTGACAAGAAAATGATTAGAATCAATTTTTTTTTTGTTTTTTTGTTTTTTTAATGATTTTTTTTTTTCTCTTTTTATGTTATTGATTTGTGAATTTATTATCCATTTTTCTTTTTTTCCCCTCTTCTCTAAAGTCTGGAATATTTACACACTTTGGAACTTTTTTTTTTTCACTTCATACATTTTTTTTACTTATTTGTTTTGACATCGTTGTTCATTTCTCATTAAGAAAAATCATTTCAAATAAATATATTATATATCAATATTAAATATAAATTTGTTATAAATAATTTAAAAAAAATTTATTACCAATTGATCTTATAAAAATTGTTCTTATTTATTTATTTTTATTTATTTATTTTTTTTTTCCATTTCCTAATGAGATTTTTTCCTTTTTTATTATTATTTTTGATTTGTGAATTATCAGGTTTTTTCTTCTTTTTTCTAAAATTTACCCGAAACTTTATTTCTGTTGTTCCTTTTTTTCTTAATTTCACTTCTATTTCAATGTTCTTTGATGTTTTGCTCCTTACTGCAAACTGTTTGGTCCACGGTCTCCTGAGGATCCAGAGATGAATTGAAACAGCAGCCATTTGAGGAAATGATCATCAGCAGGCATTAGCGCGCGGCCAAATCCACAAATTACAATCTAAACTAAATGTTCTAAACTTTTAGGCCTGAATCCGCTTGGCTTCTTACCTCGAATTAAATCGGTTCAATTAAGCAGAACTTTTTGTAAAGCCGTGGTTCAGAGTTGGAGGTGGTCTGGATCTGGAGAAAGCAAAGTTTCTACCACAAGACTGAAAAGTAAAACATTATTTTATTTTCAAAATGTAAAAAAATTGTGAAGATTTTTTCTTTGCATATATGGGCCCTTGGGCAAGGCCCTCGGCTGCTTAAGCTGTGTAAAGGCTGTTTGCCAAATTCCATAAATGTGAAGGTCTTTTACCTTCTACATGAACATGTAGATTTTCCTCAGGGAACAACCAAAAAATTATAAACAGTATCTGGTTTCCTTTTTTTTTTCCTTTCTGTATTTGAGTTTTTTTAAATAGTTTACTTTTTCATTTTGTCATATACCTTCTCAAGTGAATTTCAAAACTGTTGTGAAGACCTCCATCTTAAACCTTCTCATATGCTGCCATCTATCGTTCATTTGGTGTTACTGCACCTGTATAGTATAAAGAACGGTTTTTTGTATTTTATTTATTTTTGTATTTTTTTTATTTTTTTACTTCATTCCTTTTTCTTACTTACAACAACTAAATAGATATGGGGGATTGTATTATTTTTTTTAATCCTGAAAATGTTATTCTCTGCATAATTAAATTTATGATTAAATAAAAACTAAATAAGTTCATGTCTAGTTTAAAATTATTAAAACCTTATTAAAAAACAACTGAATATAAATTACTTAATTTAATAACAATTATAAACCCATTATATAACTAATTAAAACTGAATAAGAAAGTTTTCACTACTAGTTTTTGATAAAAAAAAAAAACTATCAATGATTGACCATTTTTATTACTTTAATTATTAAACTAAAACCTTATTTATTTTTTTGAATAAAAAGCTTTTGTTCCCCCAGTTATAAAAATATTTGTTTAAAAAATTTCAATAATTATTCAAATAAATAAAATTAAAAAAAATCTGAGCTTTGTCCAGCAGGTGGTGCTACTGAGGTTACCGTGGTGGACCGTTGAGGTCGCTCCTGCTCTCTCATAATGCATGGTGTTGGAGGTGCCTACCAAAATGTAGTCAAAAAATTATAGAGACGTTGCGTGTAATTGCAACATTTGACCAGTAGGTAGTGCGCATTTGTGAAATGGGCATTTCTAGTAGTGGTACAGCTTCAGACTGGGGGAAAAACAATCCTCCATGTATCACTCTGTATAAACGAATGAACACAAGACCAAGATTTATTGCTGATTTGGTGCAATTTTATTTCCAAAAGTGAAATCAGCCCCGGCTGAAAGACCTGCTCACTTGGAGCTGGTGTACTTGGTGACGGCTTTGGTGCCCTCGGACACGGCGTGCTTGGCGAGTTCCCCGGGGAGCAGCAGGCGTACGGCGGTCTGCACCTCGCGGCTCGTGATGGTCGAACGCTTGTTGTACTGCGTCAGTCTGGACGCCTCGGTGGCGATGCGCTCGAACACGTCGTTCACAAACGAGTTCATGATGCTCATGGCTCTGCTCGAGATCCCTGTGTCCGGGTGCACCTGCAAAATAAAAACAAAAAAAAATAAAAAAAAGACTTCTACATGTACGATCGATTATTCGCGCTGAGCCGATCATGTGATCGCACTGGGGCGCTTGGATCCTACACCTGATTAGCATCGCGTAGCACATTAAATCCTGGAGCACACGAGCTACAAGAACTGGAAAACTCAACAAGAACATTTCCGAGGCTCCAGTTGGGACCTCAATGAAACTCCATCATTGAAGACGTTGGGAAAAAATGTTGAACTTGACGGCTAAAACATCAACAACGTTTTCAAAAAGCTCTGGATGGTTTGGTCCAAACACTCACCAAGCCAGAAGATCAAAGGGATTTATCGATCGGTTTAGTCCAATCAGAGGGCTTTTAGGATAATTACCGCTTTTTGCGACTTTGACTCACGTGCATGAGAACGAACTTAAATGTACACTTTTAATCGCGGTTATAAAACTGGAACATACATTGCAGGTTCACACACTGGTTTGTGTTCGGTGAGATTATAAATCCGAACAAAAATCGATCATTTTTTTTTTTTTTTTTTACAAAACATTTTTACCTTTAAATTTTTTTTTTTTTTTCAAATGATACCCGATGGTCACATCATAGAAAACAAACCTTCAAGCTTCCAGATACACACTACAGTCCTTAGATACCCCCCATTCCCCCCTGTCGGGTGTTAAAAAAAAAAGTGTATATTAAAAACAAAAATTCAACTATAAAAATCTTACCTGCTTTAAGACTTTATAGATATACACAGCATAGGTTTCTCTCCTCTTTCCTTTCCTTTTCGAAGCCTTTTTGTCACCTGCTGCTTTCCCTTTCTTTTTGGTTCCGTCGTTTGACATCGTGAAATTTTTTTTTTATTTTTTTATTTTTTTTGAAATTCCAGCGTGAGAAATTCCCAACTTCAGGCCGAGTCACTACTTTGAGGTGTTCAGCAGAGTTCAGCTGCAGCTCATCACCAATTTATCACCGTCATCAAGTCTAATTGAACCCTCTGAATTTGCTCCTTCCTGCCCTGGATGCTGAATTGAAGAGCAATTTTTTAATTTTTTTAATTTAAAACTTAGCATTTAAACGGCATGGCTTTGAAATTGTTCACCGTGTATTTAGTAAGTCATGTTTTTATATTTATTTATTTATTTATTTATTTATTTATTCCCAACACTACTCTTCTTCAAAGAAAAATGTACAACTATTAGATTGAATTTTCTGTAATTCTTTTCTAAAATAAAAAAATAAAAAAAAAAATGTGCAAATTTTTCATTTATTGTTTCGTCTTGATAAAATAGATTTTTTTTTTTTAAATGCAGGATTTATTATTTTTTTTTACAAATATGCAGCATTCTTTTTTTATGCTAAAAGAAAGACATCATTAATCTGATGTCTTCAATTTGTAAAAAAAAAAAAAAAAAAAAAGGTTTAAATGAATTTTTTATTTATATTTATTTAGGCATGTTGTATAAAATTCCTTTTTTGTTACCGTACGCCAAACGTTTTGATTTCGCCTTCTCCACAGTAGCTTACAATGAACTTGTTCAGGAGCCCAGTGGCAGCTAAAGTGGTGGTGGGATTTGAACTCATGACCTTTTGATCAGAAGGACAACATCTTAACCACTGTGCTACCGCATCCCTCTTTAACAAAGCTATAAATAATGTGAGAATGTCAGAAACAAGGCGGTTATTATTTCTATTTAATATAATTTAATGGTCATGTGACTGGTCAGGTGACATCGAATTATAGGCGGTGGCAGATTTAGGCATGGGAGGTATGGACCCCTGCCTAGATCCTCTTGGATTTTATCCTGGGGGGCATCCAGTGGGAGAAATGACAAGACCTGAAGTGATGTCGCGTCAGTAAGAAGAGTTTAATTTATACTGCGGGTCACATCATTTTTTTCTGTCTTCAATGTGGAAACTTTTATTATTATTATTATTATTATTATTATAAATGAACTTATTTTGCCTCCTAATGCTACAATAGTTTATTATTTTGTTCTGCACCATACAGACAAATAAATGTGTGTGATGTGGTGTGTGTGTGTGTGTGTGTGTGCTTTAGTGTGTGTTTGCCCTGGTGTGTGCTTTGGTGTGTGTTTGCCTTGGTGTGTGATGTGGTGTGTGTGTTTGCCCTGGTGTGTGCTGTGGTGTGTGTGTGTGTTTGCCCTGGTGTCTGCTGTGGTGTGTGTGTCGGCCCTGTTGTGTGTTTGACCTGGTGTGTGTATTTGTGCTTTGGTTCAGGTTGGAGAACTAAGCTGCTATGAAGCTCAGGGGATGTGTGTGTGTGTGTGTGTGTGTGTGTGTGTGTGTGTGTGTGTGTGTGTGTGTGTGTGTGTGTGTGTGTGTGACAGAGAGAGAGAGCGAGAGTGTGGACAAGTGATCAGTGCTCTGTATTTTAGGGATTTGAGCTCAGAGGTGTTTCAGTAAAGAAGCGAAATTTCAGTCAAGTTTTAGGAAATTCAATTTGGGTTTCCTCCGGTGGATTGGCGTCTCCGGTTTAGTCCGTGATTAATGGACCCAATGGACCAATCTCTCTCTCTCTCTCTCTCTCTCTCTCACACACACACACACACACACACACTCTCTCAATTTGCATCCTTCTACACTGCTAATGAAAGAAGAGAGAGGAGGAAAACATTTCCTTTTCCACCTCCGCAGCAGCCTAAAAGGCAAAACAGGCTTTTAAATAATGACCAGAACTGTTAGCGATCTCTTTTCTAGAAGTTTCTAGACTTTGGTTTCGGTTTTGTTTGATAATGTCTGCTCTCGATAAAAGCAGCCAGAAGAGTCTCGAGAGAGCCTGATTTAAAGTTCGTTCAAGCCAAGTGGAAGCTTCCCTTCAGCTTCAATCCACACTTAGCAATGCTTTATGTTTTTAAGGTTTTTTTTTATTTTTATTTTTTTAAACTAACCCCCCCCAAAAAGCAATTTTGAATCTATTACTTCATCCGTAATTCTGAAATTACGTGCACGTTTCAAATTTCCGCTCCTGTACACCGTAGATATCAGGATTACACCGTTTACTGATGATTAGCACTTTTCGAGTAGATTCAACGCAGTGCGGAAGATATGAGGAAGATACG
Source organism: Silurus lanzhouensis (assembly GCA_039877035.1). NCBI lineage: Eukaryota > Metazoa > Chordata > Actinopteri > Siluriformes > Siluridae > Silurus > Silurus lanzhouensis. The sequence continues at coordinate 190,441 of JBCEWE010000394.1, forward strand.
ACTCTACCTCTGCCATGTTAAAATGTACACTAGCTCAAATAAAAACCACCCTCGCTTGTCCGAAATCTGCAACGCTACACCCCATACCCATTCTCTTCAATTGTTGTTCTTGTTTGGACTGACAGTATGGCGCCCCGTCACCACCTACTGGTCCGAGATACTCCTGCAAGTGCTTTCAAATTTTTCTTTCTTAATTTTTTTGTGTGTGAACAAAAAGCTTTCGAAAGTAGTCATAAAAACAAAAGCCGTCTCGAAAGCACGGTTCAGTGAGGTTACGCTCGTACTTGGTACTAATGGGTCGTGCCTGAAAGCACTGCGTGGCCGTTTTTATAAAGGGGTATAATGCAGCTTCGAATGCACATTAAGAGAAGAAGAGTCTGGACCCTAGCAACCGAGCTCTGGTTCAGCACCATTAGTCAGAAGAAGAAGGAAGTGTTGAAAAGAAGTCCACAGCATGATTCAGCAAGCCAGAAACTTTGAACTCGCCTCGTTGAGTCATACGTATGCACAGTTTTCGTGCTGGTAGATCTTTTCCGAGGGGTTTCGAAACATGCGCATTCTTCTTCTTTATTCCGCTGCTCCCATTAGGGGCGCCACAGTGGATCGTCCGTCTCCATACCCCTCAGTCCTCTATATCTGCCTCCTTCAATCCAACTACCTGCATGTCTTCCTTACCTTTCCTGACCTTCCTCTTTTCTTCCTTTCTGGTGGCTCCATTCTCAGCATTCTCCTACTGATATACCCCATGTCCCTCCTCTGCACATGTCCAAACCATCTCAATCTCGCCTCCCTCACCTTGTCTCCAAAACGTCCTACATGCACTGTCCCTCAAAACATACATATGATCTTCCAAAATGATCAACAATGTGTATAGCATTTGGATAAGAAGTTTTTAGAAACCGGAACCAAGTGCTCGTGATGGGTGTCGGAATGCATTGATATTTGGCGCTAATCATCATCAAGCCGATTTTGTCTATTAAAATAGATTTATTAGGCTTCCACAGTTTGGAACACATTCGATCCCCTCACTTGTGGTGGGTCATCAATTCTAGCAGCAGCAGTGGGGAACTGGTACATAACTTTGGACTGGCTGAAGGTAGTCATGTAGGGATGTACCCTGAGATCCAAACTTTAATATTATTACAGGTAACATCATGAGGAGTTGATCATGGGGGCACATCAACCTGAACAAGTCTAATGGTTGAGCAGCCAGAGTAGGCCTTTTCAAGTCTGCTGTTCCATGGTAGGTTTCTAGTTTGGCGTTTGCGACTTTGCAAACTCAACTTTCATGTCTAAAAAACGTCACCTTTTAAATGTATGTCATGCCTCGTTCAAAGTTCTTTGCTTTGAAGTAGCAGAGGGTTTCTCACCTCCAGTCTACCGCTGCGTTTCAGCTGCAGGACTCATCGATCCATGCTTAAAGTAAGGGACTAAGGACGGAACATCTTATCATATGAAAACACCACGGTGGAGGGATTACTAGAAACCTGCAAATGGGTTCTTTCTCAACTGTAAAATATCTTTTATTTAAAATAAAAAATCTTTCACCTGTTTCCTTGAAACAAACGCCAAAAACCCCAGATGTAAAAAGTTCCTCGACCTCAATTGTATACCTCCAGGTCCTAATAGAAGCAAGAGATGGTAATCTTCATTATCGGTCGCTCACATTTCTTCATCCTGCAAACTTTGCACTGGACCTGTCCAAGGTTCTGGACTATTTTTGTCGTATGGTCGGATCCAAGTTGAGAGTCTCAACGAAGTAAATCTTATATATTGTATAATTATATTCATATGTTGATGATGGTACAGGGTCTCTGCAGGCTTAACTGTCAAATTTAAGATTTTTACGACTGTTAAGAATGAAATCACATCAAAAACAGACCCAATTACGTTGTTAGCAACTGGCCTGGATTAAAAAAAAAAATGAAAACAATTTCAGACTTTTTAAGGCCAAATTATCTTCTCACTTTTTAAGACTTTGCAGAAACCCTTTTCCCTTTAGCTTGGTGGCAAAGGCTTTGGATTTTGGATTTGAAGGTCGTGAGTTCAAGACCCAGCCACACCAAGCTGCCACTCTTGGGCGCTCTGGATAAGGGTATATCTAAGAACAAGTCTTTTAATCTACCTTGCACAACCAGACTCATCACAGATATATGCAAATACATGGTTTTCTGTCGTCATCATAATCATCTATTTTGGCATCGTGACAGAACAAGCCTTTTTTGACTTCCTTGACTGGCAGCCTGTAAACTCCTGTGTGAATACAGGCAGCCTGTCACTGAGATTTGGCTTCTGCAGTTCTTATTCTGGCAAAACCCAGGAACAGCTGTTTACGGTTCTCAGAAAGGCGGTACGGCAAGCAATAATGAGTGCCTCTCGGTATGTTATGAATCTTCAGCCAAGTATGATTACACACACTCGTTTTCAAAAATGTTCCAGTATTTTCACTTGTGGTTTAGGGGGGAGTTTAGAGGCTGCCAAAACAGACAGCACATAGACTGTGTAGTACTTCTGCATGAGCAAAGAATTTCTTTGCTTTTCCATTTCAAGTCATCCTCGATGCCGATTCTTACCGTTTCACGAAATCCAGTGATCTCTGATCCCCGAATGACAAAGCCACCAATTACACAGTTTATGGTAGTTGACTAACATTTTCGTTGAGGAGAAGATTATGGGACCGTAACACATTAGAAGGTGAAAGGGATAACTTGAGGAGTCAGGAATCAGGAACGACCTCGGAGGTGTGTTTATTCGAAAGAACAGGGATGGATGTGCGGAAAATTATATAGCATGCACGCTCACACCCACTCGCTCAGCAGGACGCTGTCTGTAAAAAGCCTCGCTATCTCCGTACTGAACGGGCTCAATCATTCCTGATTTTCAGTCATGTACTGCAAAACACACGGCATATAAATAGCCCCGGTGTTTGTCGCATGCAGGTGAAAGTGTTCATTCATTATGTTGCTTGTTCTCCAAGTTTGAAAGAGAAAGAATGTTCTATAATGTCCTCTGGACTCTGTCCTAGTGTCCTGGAGACTTTGGAATCGGGCATGGCCTGATGCCCATAGTGTGTATCCATCTTGACTTGTCTTCAACAACAACTACTACTGTTTTATAGCTGGCATGTATCCACACACTTGCTGCCACAGAGGCAGGTTCCTGCAGGTTCCCCAACAGGAGGGATATCGCCAGTAAACTCTTCTATATGCTCCACCTTGTGTATGTCCGTATGCTGGATCCTGCATTGTAACTATATCATTTGTCAATAACCTAATGAGCGGTGAAGTGAATAACACTGATTATCTCTTCATTATGGCACCTGTTAGTGGGTGGGATATATTTGGCAGCAAGTGAACATTTTGTCCTTAAAATTGTTTTTCGAACCAGGAGAAATAGGCAAGCATAAGGATATGGGCAAGTTTTAAAAATTGTGATGTCTAGACGACTGGGTCAGAGCATCTCCAAAACTGCAGCTCTTGTGGGCTGTTTCCTGGTCTGAAGTGGTCAGAATCTATCAAAAGTGCCGCCGACAGGGTCGTAGAGGCTGGTCCGTGTGGTCCCATGTTTGGCAGTAGTCTTGGAAATGTACTTGTCATGGAAACACAAAGGACAGCAACCAAAGACTATTTAATTCCATTGACTACGTTGTTTCCCGATGTGAGATGGTCTGCTGCAATTTTTCCAAGCGCTTCATCCACAAGAAACTTCAGTGGTCCGTATCGATTATTAATTCCAGGTGTGAACAGACCCCAAGGAACCCCTCCTCAAGGGTTTTTATGTTTGATGCACTGCACCTTACATTAACCAGAACATTATGTGGCGGAAACGACAGTGCCCCAGGAATGATGAGGTTGTAATTTGGTGGGCCACGTCTAGGTCAGCAAAACATTTGCGATATGATCCGCTCGTTATGACAAACAAGTCCAGGTTGATCTGAGACCAAGACGGATCTTATGATAACGGCGGAAACAAGACCAGCTGTGTATTGATTCGGTAGCGTAAAAGGGCATTAATTTGCTTTTATTGACTAGCGTAAGGTTTGCAATTTTGCAGCGCTCGTGAATGTAGTGAAGACGGCATGCGAAGACGTGGGCGAAATTTCCAGGAAAAAACACTGTCGAGTGTAAATTGATATATCTTGTCTCACATGTCCAATCTATATGTCGACTCCATTATTCGAACAAAGTAAAACCATGTGACATTTTATGGCGGAAAAAGATTTGCGGCTTTGGCATTTCCTTTGTGTGTTTGTTTCGCATTTTTGAATGGAACTCCCCTGAAGCTCGAACTTTTCTAGTGGGTTTTTGCGCTAAATTGTCGGTTAAAAAATTGCAACCAAGTTGTTTCATCGCACCATCTTGTTGTTAATGTTTCTGGAACAGCATGGCATGGAAGATTTTGTTCCTTATATAAATAATTACATAAATCTGCAGTTTGCAGCATCAAGCTGTTCAGGCATTCGGGTTGCTTCTTGTATACCAGGGAATTAGATTTTTCAACCTAAAACGTATCCATTAATGGATTTGATAAAAAGGTATGTTATGCATTGTGTTATTTTTAATAAATAACAAATGTTAGTTTTTTGCAAATTGCCATACATTTTCATATCACCCTGGTCCATGCATCAGTGTCACTAATTGACTATTAGACTACATCCTCCCACGTGAAAATACCACTCTCTCTCCAACAACAACAAAAAAAAAGAAGGCTTGACCTGTGGGTTCCTGCAGGAAAGCTGAACGAATTGCACTCTGGAGATTTGACAAGTATGGAATTTTTGTTTCGCGAATGCCGATAGGCAACTACCTGTGGCTGTGCAACCAGATTGTAGATCGCAGGTTGTGATGGTCCTGTTGTAAAACCTGGAGACAATGCATTGAGAGTAAGCCCCGTCTGCCCTCCCCCCAACATTTGCTCGCACTCGTTCTATCTCTCCCCCTTTCTCTGTCTCTATCACACACACATACACACACTCTGGTGAAGCAGGAGCTCAGCAGTGGGATGGATTCTGACTACTAAAAAGCCGGAGTGAGAGGAAGGGGGGGGACGAGCCAGCAAGCTCTGTGCTTGCACAAGAGACGAAAAGGATTGAGGCACCGGTGTGCAAACCAGCATGAGCCGATCTGAAGAAAACCGCTGGGCGAGACCTTGAGCGAGGCGTTTCTATGCGTCCAAAGGTAGCCCTTGGCACTTATCGTAGATCCCTGGAGGAACGAGGTGACGGAAGACTTGACTGACAAACGGACTAGGGGGGAGGTCTCTGACACTTCATTTGCATCTGGGGAGAGCAAGTGCGAGGAAGATCCAGTGAGGGGACATGAATATCTGACAACGGAAATGATTTTTTTTTCCTCCCCATTCACAAAACCAAACGAGCCGATGTAGTCCTCCTAGCTGGATGAGGCACGGTCCAGTCAGCTGCTGAATGGTTCTGCTGTGGCTCCTTATCTCTCTTTCATTTACACTTCTCAGTGTGCAACGTGAATTTCACAGGCTTGGGTTCCTCTTGATTTAAACAGCAGATTGCAAGCAAGAAGAGGAGAGCAGCTTGAGATCTTTGGATCATGTGCAGTAGTTACTGAATCCAATTGACAAATTATTTCGTTTTCTCTACCAACTTTTGATTAGGAACTGAATTGCCATGACAGCCATGAAGGGAGATTCGGAGGACAGCATTGAGAGCATCAGGCCTTCAAACCTGCAAGCTTTTGCCAACTCGTCCACGCTGCACGGCATGAGCCACATTTTCGCCTACGGACACATGACATTCCGGCGCATTTTGTGGACTCTGTCGTTTCTGGGCTCGCTCGGGCTGTTGCTTGTGGTCTGCATGGACCGCGTGTTTTACTACTTCGAGTTTCCTCACGTCACCAAACTGGACGAGGTGGCGGCGACGAACCTCACTTTTCCCGCCATTACTTTGTGCAACCTCAACGAGTTCCGCTTTTCCAAAATGACCAAAAACGACATCTACCACGTAGGAGAGCTGCTTGCCCTGCTCAACGAGAACTACCAGATTGCGAACCCAAACCTGGCCGAGCCGGAATTCCTCGCTGCTCTTAAAGAAAAGGCCAATTTTGCCAACTTTAATCCTAAACAGTTCAGCATGACCGATTTCTATAACCGAACGGGCCACGACATCAGTGACATGCTTCTACAGTGCACTTTCCAAGGCCAAAGCTGCTACCATTTCAACTTCACCACAGTGAGTTGTCCGAGATCTCGGCATGGTTTTCTTTTTGTTTCTTTGTTTTCCTGTTTACGCCGTGTCAAATGCAAATGGGCGGAGCTCCTTTAAAGCCGTCTTAGTGGTTTTAATTTGGTCAGTCCAAGATGACTGACCTTTCTCCATCCTGACACATTCAATCATTTATGAAATATCATGGCATGAAATATCTTAGCATGAAATATCTATATAAGTGCCGACGTCTTGTGGTGCGACTCGCCGGTTGTATAAATGACTTCCTGTCCGTTAAGATGTAGTAGCAGCTTAGTGATGAAGGATCAATATACATCCTGTATGATTCTGTTCAATATATCCCATGTTAGATCGGAGCTAAAAGAAATTAAAATTTTGCCGATATACATGGACACTTTTTTGAATATATAAATAATATCCAACTGAGCAGCTATAGAGTTAAGGGCCTTGCTCAGGCGCCCAGAAGTGGCAGTTTGGTGTGGCTGGGCTTTGAACTTATGACATGTGGATGCAAAGTCTTAAAAATCTTCTTTATACAGATGCACATGTGGATTAGAGTCTTGGGTGAGCCCCAGGGGGTTATAAGGCCGTTGCATAAAAAGTTAAGATTGTTTAATTCTCGATTATGATTGGTCAGAAGGTGTTCTTATGAGTGGTATAATACAGTTAGATGAAAGTCAATTGTTACAGAGTTTTCTGATTCTTTAGCGCATTGGCGTATACTTTAGAATGTAGCATCATCTGAGGGACGTTCATAACATGAAGTAGTCCAAGGATTCCAGAATACTAGCAAAAAAAGTATAAAGTCTACCAGAGAATCTGTCGTTGCTACTCATTCTTTGGTGATGTGTGTATTATCAGCGTCATGAATGGACATATTCGAGAGAGGGTGCGCCGGTCATGTGATTTACTCATTATTTCCAGAGACCTTTCACAACACGAGCTGGTACTGTACATTATAGTTGAACGGTATTATTGAAATTACGGGTCATTACGAAACCTGGAGGTATTTAATACCCTGTGAGACTCCACAGGAATAATTGGAGGTAATTGCAAACGAAAGCGATGACGGGAATATCACGAATAATAAATATTAACGTTTTTTCCGGTCCTGATGGTGTGCTGTGCGTTTCATGATTCACCATTAGGTGTAGGAAAATGACTCCTCTCAGGCAACAAGGACTTTTTTTATTAGTTTATTAATTAATTTATTTTTCCAACCTATTTGCATTTTGTTCTTTAATACTAAAGCCGATCCATTTTACTTTCTATTTTCTGCCTATAATCGAGGTTGTAGTTAAAATTTATTTTTTTATAATATTTGTGTGTGAATTTAAATAAATAAAGAAATTTAAAAAAAGACTTTTTCCCATAAATCAATAACTTTGAGCATATAAAATAATTTTTTACATATATTTTCCACAGCGAATGAGTTCAGGTGGCCTGGGTTGGATCAGTGTTGTATCACCTGGTCCAAATATATTTACTTTGTAAGTGTATTTTTAATTATATCTTCTTATTCAAATTATAGCCTGTACATGCTTTTATTTATTTATTTATTTATTTTCAAATTGTTTGATAGTTAAAAATAAAAGTCGGCTGAACGTATAAACCAACTCCACGTTTTCCTTTCCTTTGCTTTATCTTAAACCATTCTCGCTTTATCACCTTTTAGGATAATCAAAACTCGACCTGCTCCCCAAAGGAACTCTCAAATCCAGACCCCCATTTTTAAAATGTTATTTTATTTTATTGAATTTTTTATGGAAAATCTTTTCTGAGGCCAGAGTTGAGTTGAGCAAGAACTTGAAAGAACCTTCAAGAAGTTGCTCTAGCCATCATATCCTCCTTCTAAAAAAAGGGTGTTCTTTTAAGTGTTTGTGAAAGTCGTCTACTGCAGTTTAAGGAAGAAACGTTGACTTGGAATTCCCGCCACTCTTCGGGGAAGATGTTCCACTTATGGATATTTGTGTTCATCTGCCACAAGGGTGTTACGAAAGGCAGGTACTGATGTAGGGTGAGGAGACCTGGGGTGCAGTCAGTGTTCACATTCATCCCAAAGGTGTTCAGTAGGGATGAGATCAGAGCTCGATAGCAGGCCACTCAAGATCATCCTCATCAAAGCATGTAAACCAGATCTCCAAGGAGCTCGCTTTGTGCAGAGGGGCATCGCCATGCTGGAACAGGTTTGGGTTTCCAAGTTTAAGTGAATGCAAAATCTTATTATAGCACCATCTAAAGACAATTAAATGCCTCCAGCTTTGTGGTAACAGTTTGGAAAAGAACCACATATAGCAGGAAAGGTCAGGTCAGGTGACCCAATACTTTTGGCAATATAGTGTATGTTCAAACAGGAACTAGATATCAACTGTAATTATTTAAGCCCCCCCATCACTAAAAAGTACAACTCAACAACTGTAATGAATGGACATTCGGTGTCCCCCAGATTTGGAGTCTGGGTCCCCATCAAGGTTCCTTGAGTCTCAGGGAGATTTTCCTCACTGCCATCACCACTGACTTGTTTGGGGCAAACTTATAAACAAACTGAGAGGCATCAACTTCATAACCTTTTTGTTTTTGTAAAACTGGGGGAACTTGGGAGAAGTTGCATTGAAAGCGCTATTTGAATATATGAATATATATAAAATGGCTAAAATCAGGAACCGTTTTACTTTTATACACAATTTCTTTATGTTGTTGGAGATGAAGCATTTCTTCATTTACATGAGTGTTGCCTGGCAACGAGGCTTTTGCCTCGCCAAAGCAAATCATTCATGGGTAATTGCTTTTGTTGTGCATAATGACAAACACTTGCCAGGTCACCGAGACGACACAACGGCGGTCGTTTTTGGTAGCGAGTGCACACGCTTGGAGCTACGAACGCATTTTGTTTTTAATTAGTTTTTCTGTGTGTGTGTGTGTGTGTGTGTGTGTGTGTGTGTGTGTGTGTGTGTAGGTTTATATCTCTAATATTCAGTGAACGTTCTGAGGTTTGTGTCATGGTAGTTCCGAAGTCCCTGTCAATCGCTTGATTCGCCTGAGATTGGGTTCATGTCTTGCGATCCTTGCAAGATTCTTGCTAATCTTCAACATGTTATTAGAACTGTGAGCGAACGGTGGATTTTCGGGTCGAATGAAGTCGGAAAGGTGGTTTAGTCGTTTTTTTTGTTCATCCAGCAGAACCTAATCGTGATGACCGCACTCGTTTGCGCATTTCTTACCGGTTAGACCTGACGGTAAGCTAAATATTAGCATAGCGAACGCCCCAAAAAATCACTAATAGAGCAGCGTTTTCTTCACCGGCATCTCGGGTTACTTGCGTGTTACATCATCGGCGGTAAAGCAGCTTCTTTGATTGACAAGCTGTCGGAATGCCCCCTTTCGTTCGTCTAACGTTGTCAAGAACCCAGAGCAAGTCGGGAGCATTCCAGTGGGATTCAAGCGAGGAAGATAATGAGCTTTGCCCTCCTCGAATAATTTAGCTCACTACAGGGAAAGGTGAGGGCTAATTCTCGATTCGCTTTTTCGACAAGACTCCTCGCGATTTGGTGCTGGATCATCCCGCAGAATTGGTTTTAAAACAGTTCCAAATTTAACTCCTGTTTAAAAACGATTCAGTTGTGGGGCACGGCCCTCTAGTGGGGAATTAAGACATGACGGGTGGGGCGCAATGATCTGCAGGATTTATCTCGTCCTTTTTTTGTGTTCTTTCTTTGTGATTTTCTCTGTGGAAAAATATCGTTCGTACGCTCGAAGCCAACCGCAAACAAACGATCGAATCGTTAATGCAAGTAATTTCAAACTAAGTCAGTTTAGACTAAGCAACTACACTTTATTTTCTTCATATTCAAACTTGGTGCATGCGATTTGATTTTAGAATTGATATTTCGATAAATGACTTTATACTTGAAGTATTTCATTACCATGTGATGGAGGACCGGTGAGGCTTGAATATATATAAATGTACAAATAATGTATATTTACACCAATAATCAATTGAAGGTCAAGAAAGTGATTGAATGGTTAATGGCTTAATAATTTAGATGTTAGGAAAAGTTTAAAAACTAGCTTGACCAGCATTCTGGCCATGAATCCCTGACATCCACAACTTAACATGTTGTTGTAGACCATCAAATTCGATATACATATGGGCACTGATGAATTATTTAATGGGAATCCATGTCACGAAACCCAGCGACTGCTGTAAAATGTGATCTCGGTCTCCGTTGCCGTCGCTGAAGTTCAATCGATTTCTTGCTCTCGTTCTCAAAACGTCTCGAGAAACTTTCACTCAAAGCCACAACGTATTCATTTGTGGCCCTCGACAACCTTAATAGAGTGGAGGAAACCTGCATAAAGTGGCGTGTATTAATATCGTTTCGGTAAGTGCTGCGGCGATGGAGAAATGGCATCCATTTGTAGAAAAAGAGGTTCTAGGAAATCTAGCCTAACAGGCTAGATGCTCTCTCTCCATGTTGCTGTCTATGGATCATTTCAATTAGCCGTCCATATCGGCGGATGTGCTGGAGATACACTGAGATGGATTGGTTCCTCTGTTTACCGTCTGAGGGGGGAGTCATTCGTCCATTCTTATCAAATGGCCTCAAAGTAGACATCGTCGAGTTCCCTAGGAGACTCCATCCAATCAAACTATCAATTAGCTTTTCAAACTTCTCAAGTGTTCACAAGCACACAATTAGAGATGGAAAAAAGAAGGAAACGAAACTTTGCTCTTTCAAAAGTATGGTGAACTGAAAGGAAAACGGGGGGCGTTTTGAAATATAAATGCATTAGGACGTGTCCCATTTGGGGAAAGGCGTACAAGCACTCGATATACATCTTAAATAGCGTGAAAGCTTTTCGAAAGAAAGAGAAGGAAAGAAAGAAAACTGGGAAAATTGTGGGTTGAGAAACTCAATACGCCCCAAAACCATTTTTTGGATAGTGAGGAAAAAATCTACAACAAATTGCTTGAGAGGAAACAAAGAAAGGATTTTTTTTTTTTTTTATTGAGATAGTTAAGAATAAAGGAAAGAAAGAAAGTAGGTAAGTAAGAAAACAAAGGTAGTTTCAGAGGATTTTTTAATTGCATTTTTTTTTTTAATGAAATATTATTAATAAAAAATATTTTATTATATATAATATTTTGGTTTCATTAGTTTTACGTTGTCAGTCTTTTTTTTTTTATATATTTTATACAGTGTTTTCATCGAAAGAATAGTTCGATAGGTCGATTTGTTTTTTTTGTTTTTAAATAATTAATAAATACAATTTAATAAATTCATAATAATTTTTAAATATCTGAGGAAAAAAACAATAAGAGAAAGAGGACATTTTGAGGCATTTTTTTACTCTTTTACATTGAGTAAAGTTTTATATGTTGTAAGATTTTGAAAGAAAGAAAGAAAGAAAGAAAGAAAGAAAGAAAGAAAGAAAGAAAGAAAGGCATGCCTTCAATTCACATATCCCATCAATGTTATGATGCTGGGGTCAGAACATACACTCAGCCATGATACAGCACCCCTGGAGGACAGAGGGTTAAGGGCCTTGCCCAATGGCCCCAAGAGTGACAGCTTTTTGATACCTTCCGATAAATAACTCCAGGTCAGTGTCAAAAGCGGATCCAGATCTGATCTCAGGAGCAGTGGGTTTAAGGTCTGGACCAAACACTAGCCTGAACAGATCCTTGACCATTCGTGGTTTGGGCATAGAATTGGGAATTATGTTTGGGAATAAGGTGCGAGAACGTTTTTGTGATTGAAATAAAACAGACTGACGGCTTTTTTTAACTTTAAGTCTGTGGTAATTATCTCAGAACTCGCCGTAGTTCTGGCCCGAACTTGATGATCAACCCTAATTAAGGTCTACTCACACTACTCAGTATTCACCCATTATGAAGCATTTTGTGGGGCAGCTGGAGTCATGCCCCAGTGGGCCTTTATTACAAAGTATTGCAATGGAACGGAAAGTTGGAATCTCCATTTTTAAAAAGACAAGTCCATCAAATGAGTTCATTTGAAATGTCTCTGAGAGTGCTGAAACGCTTATAGAGTGTCTAACGACTGTTCTTTTTTTTTTTTGCCTTCCTCTTTGATCACTCTTTTTTTCACGGTCTGAAAGAAATCTGCCAAAGCTAGCCTAGCCGCTCTAACGCTTTTCTCGCACTTCCTCCGGCTCGTTAGTATTCAGAAAAGGGCTACTTTTTTTCCTTCAGCTTTCATCTTGTGTTCTCCAAGATGGCGGAGTCTCTTCTTTCCAGCAGCAGCCGGTTGTTGCGTAAGAATTAACTCGTCGTACCTCGGTGCTGTGGGATTTCCGACTGGTCAGAAAGCGCAGTCTGGATTTCCAGAAGAGCAGCTCTGTCAGAAGTTCAGACTGCTTTAATGGCAGACCATTCATACAAGGGTCTTGCTCAAGGGCCCAATTTGGTGGTGTTGGGGATTTAATGATAAGCCACTAACTACCTACTACACTTGAATTTCCAGCCAATCACAATCCACTATTCACTCTAACAAATATGGTGCATTTTAATAACTCTAAAAAGAAATTGATGGGAGTTGCTAGCAAATTGTTCTGGTGAAAGTGGAACCTGATGCTATTAGGAAAATAGCTACCAGAACCAGTAACTCGATCGGTCCCAGCATTAGTAAAGAGTGTCTCGGTTTTGAACCATTTCATGTGATGTGAGGACGACATTTTCTTTCCTCCAGTCAGAAGCATAACGAGCATCACGGGAAAGACGTGGGTCTCATTTCGAGCAGGCTAAGAAGTTCGGTACAGCATCTGTCACCCGCATTTGCTCCGTGATCTATCGCATCTGCGATCATCAAACATGTCGCATCTCAGCCGGGGGGGTTTCAAATTAATCCTTACTGGACAAAAATATCTTTGCTTGTGAACGAGAACGTGTGTGTGTGAAGTGAGGAATGAAACACTGTCCAGTTACAGACACAGTATGACAACCTACTGGTGATTTTGTGACCACGTTTGAGGGCCATGGACGCAAGCCAGATGCATCAAATCATGCACAGTGTTGGGAATATAAACAGATATCGCATGCTGAGAAGAAGGAAAAAATTTGCTTTTGTCTTTGCACTAATTTAGTTACATGGCAATAATGCAAAGGTTGACATTTTTTTTCCTTTCATTCGAAAGAAAGGAAGGAAGGAAAGGGAAAGATATAAAAAATCCTGGAAATATGAAGATAGGAAGGGAGAAGGAAAAGGATATTAAAAATCCAAGAAAGAAAGAAAGAAAGAAAGAAAGAAAGAAAGAAAGAAAGAAAGAAACTATATTAAAATCCTCAAAAGGAAGGAAGGAAGGAAGGAAGGAAGAAAGAAAGGAAGGAAAAGAAGAAAGGAAAAAAGAAAAGGAAGATGGGGATATACAAAAAAATCCTGAAATAGGGGAAGAAAAAGAAAGAAGGAGAAGGATACAAATAATCTTTAAATATGCAAAGAAAGAAAGAAAGAAAGAAAGAAAGAAAGAAAGAAAGAAACATGAAATAAGAAAGGAAGGAAGGAAGGATACTGAGGTCAGAGTGTAGGTTCAGTTATGATCTACTGTCAGTTTCATAGCAATATTACAGCCGCGCTTGACATTTAATTTGGAAACGCCGTAATTACCTCGAACAGTGTGTGGGGAAAAACTGGAAAAAATTTTGAAAGGAGAAATAAAAGACAGCAGACAGCGCCATGAGCCCCCCGGACCAATCCTGTTTAATTGGAGGAGGAAGATTTCTGCTGGAAGGGAGCTCCAGGCTGGAAAAGCTTTGTAAAGCTTAATGATGTCTCCATATAAAGACTCGGATTAGCCGGTGCTCACTGTGTCCATCACCGGCGTGGCGCGAATTGCATTTAGAAATAAATACTTCATGTAGTGTTTAACAGGAGTCATTTGTACAGTAAGAACAGTGGATCTGAAAGGAAATGTGCTACCGTTTAAACCCTGGCCATTGTGCAACAAAAAACCCTGCAGTTATCAGCCGATCATGTCGGAATTGTGCCGCAAAAAAATCCTCCATCCATCTAAACCCAGATGTAGTTCGAAAGGGGTAAAAATCTATTGTTGATAAAAGAGTTCAGGCGGAGAAGGACCAGACAGGTGCTTGGACCCCTCAGTTACTTGCAGATATTTCATGTACAGGTGCTTGGACCCCTCAGTTACTTGCAAATATTTCATGTACAGGTGCTTGGACTCCTCAGTTACTTGCAGATATTTCATGTACAGGTGCTTGGACCCCTTAGTTATCTGCAGATATTTCATGTACAGGTGCTTGGACCCCTCAGTTACTTGCAGGTATTTCATGTACCAGGTGCTTGGACCCCTCAGTTACTTGCAGATATTTGATGTACAGGTGCTTGGACCCCCGAGATACTTGCAAATAATTCATGTACAGGTGCTTGGACCCCTTAGTTTCTTGCAGATATTTCATGTACAGGTGCTTGGACACCTCAGTTACTTGCAGCTATATTATTGCCAGGTGCTTGGACACCTTAGTTAACTAAACTCAGCAATCCTTACAAACATTGTGATCAGAAAAGTACCTTATAACGTACAAGACGTTTGTAGTACTGTAGAAATTTCTATTTCTGCAGCATCCTACTGAACGTCAGGTCAGAATATGTTCCCAGTGGCAAAACATTTTGCCCTTCCTTGTGTCAATAGTTCAAGCTGCTGATGGTGGTGTAATGTGCCTCTGAGGGGGTTTGCTTGGCATAAGACAGACCCCTTAATACCAAAGCAAGCATTGCTGGAAAGCCACATAGTATCTGTGTATTGTGCTGAGCACATGTCTCTATTTATAGCCAGACTGATGCAGTTCCGTCACCATGGCTGTGAATCTCAAAGATTTGTTTCTAACACCTTGTTTTTTTTGTGAAGATTTTTTATAGGGGGCCATCCAGGATTTTTCTTAAATGGCTAGTGGGTGTATTATACCCACACTCCTAAAATCTGAGACACTAGTTAAGTCACGTGAGTGTCGATGGTGTCTCGAGGTGTGAATTAGAGTCTGGGGGGTGTGAATTGGTGTGAAACAACAATTATAGCATTTGTAAGGAGCCGATAAGCAGCTTTCCCCAGACTTTCCGAACTCCTCAACTAACAGAGCAGCTGTGTTTCTGTGATCCAAATTGTCTAGGTGTTGCATTCAAATGTCTTCTGTTGTTAACACATGTACATAATATCGCTGTATGTAACTAAGCGATCCACGGGGGTCCAAGCACATTACAATTTGTGTATCTTGTATTAGAGCCGATAAAATTTGGTGCTTTGAGTACATTTCTTTCATACCGTCCACTGGATGCTTAACATGGCACCTCATGGTAAAGACTCTCGGAGGATTTGAGAATTAGATTTGTTGCCCTCCACAAAGATGGCTGAGACTATACGAAAATCAGTAACACCCTGAAACGGTCATACAGAGGTTTTCCAAGATGGGTTTCATTCGAAACAAGCCTTGCAAGGGTCAATCAAAAAAAGTTGCGTCCTCGTGCTGTACATCATGCATGAGACCAAGCTAAACTTGTTTGGCTCAGAGGGTGTCCAGTATGTGTGGTAAGACCCTGGTGAGGCGCAGCAAGAAAATTGTTTGCCTACAGTCATGCATGGTGGTGGTAGCATTGTGGTCTGGTGATGCATGAGTGCTGCTGGTACTGGGGAGCTGCAGTTAATTGAGGGAAACATCATGTGTCTGACATCCAGCAGCTCCATGATGTCATTATCCACCCACAGTTCTAGGGTTAGATTTTATACAATGTTTCCTGTGGGTATATTTCATTATTGCCGAGTAAGGCGTTTTCTTGTAAACCTCTGCTGACACATGAAGATCATGTGGAATTAAGCACAGAGTACCCAGACCGTCAAATCGTACTCGGGATGCTGGAGCTTTGAGTGGACAACTCGATCCTCCCAAACTGTCCTCCTGTCTCGTACGATCCGGACGCCTTGTAATCAAACTGAAGGCTGGATGCAGTGAACGAGACAAAGGCGCCCTCCTACGCGATCATTAGCTATGCTTACATGAGTTAAGAAACAAGGACATTCCACCTCCGGCAGCGGAAATCCACATTCAACCACACCATGGGATTGTAAATGAAACAAGGTTCCACCAGTGTGTTCCCCAGAATCTACCCCAAGGTGCTTTTAGTTTTTATTTTATTTTATTATCACTTATACACTGAACAAAATTCTAAATGCAACACTTGTTTTTGCCCCCATTTTTCATGAGCTGGACTCAAAGATCTAAGACTTTTTCAATGTACACGATATTTTTCACAAATCTGTCTAAATCTGTGTTAGTGAGCACTTCTCCTTTGTCCAGATCATTTATCCACCTCACAGGTGTGGCAGATCAAGATGCTGATTAGACAGCATGATTATGGCATTTGTATAGATTCAGACATATTGTGTTTTTTGGATTGTGGAAGGACAGGTAGGTAAGGTTCTGAGTTACTTCTTAGAAGGTCAGGTATTGACAGACTGCCACTGTTGGGCCCTTTGAGCAAGGCCCTTGCTCCGAGTACACTGTATAATGCTTGACCATGCGTTTTGACCACAGCTTCCTAACATTGTTTGACGTGGGCTGTCGATTCAGATCATTAAACGGGATGTTCACACCATTATTTTACCTCCATGCTCCATCCCCCCCCCAAAAGAAATGGCTCTTCAAACACGGCAGCTCAGAGGTATTTTATTTTTTGCTGGTTTCACTCGCGTGGACAGAATCGTGACATTTACAGCTGTTTGCTGCCGATCGTGCTGAGGTTAAGGCCACACATTAAACAGCTTGCATCCCGATGTTGCCATGAGAACAGCAAAATCCGAGGGAACTGTAGCCTCGCAGTAATCCTGAGCCCGAAAACCCCTGCGTTTGTCGCAGATTCCCCGTATCTGCAATTATAATTACACAGACAAGAATATGTTCCCGGGGTCTATAGAGAGAACGGATCCAGATTAGTCATCTGGTGCGTTTTTTTATTTTTTTTTTATTTCAGGCAACGTGACTTGATTCACCTCTGCATTTCCATCTTATTCAGAGACTTCACTTGGTGTAGAACAGAGATCCCGCTGCTCCTGCGGCCATTCTGTCAGTCTGTTTTGCTGCGTGGGAACTGCAGCATAAACCCTTCATTTCCCATCTGACCGTTATGCATTTCTCAGATATAAGTGAAGTAAATATACATTTACGGCATTTCCGTACTTACAGCTATCTCGGTTATACAGCCTCGTTTGAGGACCCAGCAGTAGCAGCTTTGTGGTGCTGGGATTTGAACCCATGACCGTCAGATCTTATCCACGAATAACGACTTTACGCCAAATCTGCCTCGTTTGAATCCATTTCCTCGATCATTTCTGTAGTAACTGCTCGCCGCATGTCGATGTGCAACTGACAGACTCATGTTATGCTTTAATCGTAATAATAAAACCATAATAAAAAACAGCGAAGATGCAGGATAACGTGACCTTTGTCAGCAAAAGTAGCAGCCGCTGCGTAGCTAAAAGTGTCCATTAACGCAAACAAAACAAAAAACGCTGAGTCAGAGCGTTCCATCCTAAAGAGGGATGATTTGCAGCTGGAATGTAAATTAGGTACAGACTCAATGTGGAGAGAAAAGTTAACGTGCTACCTGAAAATGACTTATCACCACTACGAAGACCGAGTCACGTCCTGAGAGTCACATTTCAAGCTTTCAGGACCTTCAGGTTCCCAGGCACATTTGTGCACCTGCTGGGATTCTCAAGAACATAATGGTGGTGGGTTGGGGGTAGGGGGCACTTTACAACTGTGGTGAGCAGGAAAGCGTCTCCAAACACACTTGATGCCAAACCTCAAAGCTAAACTCCCTTGGAGTTCATATCGATGTGTAATTCATTAATTTCATTTCTTAAAGACGAGACCGTTTGGACCTCCACGAGGTGGTGGCGGTGGTGTTTGTAACCCTAAGGTGGCCCCTACCGTTGCGACGTAGGTAAGATCCCTGTGTGAGCAGGATCTTGTTTGGCCTCTGCAAATGTTACAGCCGTTTAAATATCAGCCATCATTTGTATTCGGCTTTTGCGAGCTCCCCGAGAGACGGCTGTTGAAAGCAGGAAGGCGCACCACGGGGAAGCGGGACGTGCCGCCGCGGTCCCTGATGCTCATCAAATCGATTAGAGAAACGCGCAGCCCTGGATGCCGCCGCTCCTATTTAAAAGGCAGTACCTCGCGCTGGTTCACAAAAGGCGACTCGACCACAGCGGCGTGGCCTTCCAGATCCCCTCGAACAAACCCTCGCAATTATGTTGATATGAGCTTGCTGAGTAAACAAGGCCCCGAATTCCTGTTCTGTACCGATTCTGTACCTCCAGGGGTCAGATTTTTCGCTTTGTAACAGCCTCGCTTCTCTATTCTCCGTCCTGCGTTCACAACAACGACCGTCAGAATCTTTTGTTTAGTGCAGAAAAAGGAGAAAAAAAAAACCCTCACAAAAAAAAGCGCCTCTGCCAGCCTCATCAGCTCTTTTCTTTTCTTTTTTTTCTTTCCTGAAAGTGTGTGCTGGCTTGTAGAAATAAGACTGTCATCTATCTAGCGTGAGAGGCTTTGTAGCAAGCAAATTGCTCTGTCAGGGTTCAAGCATAAACCCGGAGGAACAATTTTCGAAAATTGTTTTGGGTTTTTTTTTGTTCGTTGCGACATGTTTTCTAGGTGACGTGGTGTACCGATTTAAAAAAAAGACAAAAAGTGAAGTGAACGAAACCCAAGTATAAACCAGAGGTCTGTGATTGAGTCAATAGAATCAGGGTTGCCATGTTGTTAATATTTCAATTAGGGTTTATGCAGCAGTTATTAAATGCTAATTCAGGTGTATGTGTGAGGTATGTAAAAATGGTGGAAGACCTCACACCTAGCCTCACCTTATACAGTATATTCAACGGTCACGTTCCTGCATTGACGAGTTAAAGCTGTGATTGATGTTTGCAGAGCAAAACTGACTGAAAAGACTGAATTTTTTACGTACAACTTTACAATCCACAATTCTGCTGCTCTGAATCACATCCAGAGAGGAAGTGATGCCATCAGATGAATGACGCACATTTGTGCCGCGTCCCTGCTAATAATCAAGCTATTGGAGTTCACGTTGTTTTTCGCTTTTAATTTGAAAGTTTCAGCCCCATGCAGAAATCCTTCAAGAGACTCAGTAAGGTCATTAGTAAATGTCTACTATATCCATACATCCATCAAGGATCGGCTCTGAGCCCCTTCCCATCGCTAATGCAAACAACGCTCTAAATGTCTAGCCAATCACAATCCAGCATTGTCATATACCCTGGGATACACTGACAAGACTCCTACTTCGGACAAATGGATGCAAATTCTATTTCTATTCAGTTTCTTGACTGTATGCGACGAGAAAATGAGAATTTTAGTCTAAATGGTTCATACAGAGAACCAGAGAGCGTAACCTGATTCTGAATATGAGGAACTTTCCCTAACTAACATGTTTCCCTAACATTCCATAACTATCTCTCTGAGGTCTTTCCCCAAGGGGTTTGACGAACGATGCTCAGTGGTGTGTGAAGTCGATTTATCTCTCGTGCCTCGATTGTGTACAGAAGGCAACGTTGTTTCAATCGGTTCAGCTTCCCGGGGACGCCGATCATCTCTATGCCTTTATCGTGTTACATAAAAAACAAAAGGAAAGCAAGGAATGCTTTAAAAGCGTGAACTTTTTAAAGAACTCGGTTGGAGATGTGATTGATCAAGTGCTATTTTATACACAGCTCTGTCTAGGGTCTTGCGTTCACGTATCGTTATCTTCACTTTTCATTTGTTATTTGACTTGTTCTTATATTACATGTGAAAAAAACACACAGGTCACAGGTCAGACTGCATCAAGGTTCGGCTCTGAGCCCCTTTCTGTTTGCAGTGGTGATGGACAGGTTAAGGACGAGGTCAGACAGGAGTCTCCATGGACTATGATGTTTGAGGATGGTATTGTGATTTGTGGTGAGAGTAGGGAGCAGGTGGAGAAGAGCCTGGAGAGGTGGAGGTACAATAGGGGAATGAAAGTCAGTAAGAGTAAAACAGAGTACATGTGTGTGAATGAGAGGGAGGGCAGTGGAGGGGTGCAGTTGCAGGAAGAAGAGGTGGAGAAGTTGGAGAAGTTCAGGTACCTGGGGTCAACAGTGCAAAGTAATGAAGAGTGTGTTAGAGAAGTGAAGAAAAGAGTGCAGGCAGGGTGGAGTGGGTGGAGAAGAGTGATAGCAGGAGTGATTTGTGATAGAAGAGTATCTGTGAGAGTGAAAGGGAAAGTTTATAGGACTGTGGTGAGACCTGAGATGTTGTATGGTTTCGAGACAGTGGCATTGAGTAAAAGACAGCTGAAGATGATGAGATGTTCATTGGGAGTGACGATGATGGACAGGATTAGAAATGAGTTTATTAGAGGGACAGCGCATGTAGGACATTTTGGAGACAGGGTGTGTGAGGTGAGATTTGGATAGTTTGGACATGTGCAGAGGAGGGACATGGGGTATATCAGTAGGAGAATGCTGAGGATGGAGATACCAGAAAGGAAGAAAAGAGGAAGGCCAAGAAGGAGGTTTATGGATGTGGTGAGGGAAGACATGCAGGTAGTTGGTTTGAAAGAGGCAGATGTATAGGACAGAGGGGTATGGAGATGAATGATCTGCTGTGGCGCCCCCTAATGGGAGAAGCTGAAAGAAGAAGAAGAAGAAAAAGCCCTGGGAGTCTTCCAGCCTGTACGATTTCTTTCAAAACAGATCCAGAGCGTGTTTTTGTGTTTTTTATTACAATAAATATAACGTATACATGAAATTTATCAAAAAAGAGCTCTGTAAATTCCAGAGTGACTGCAAACTCACATCGTCACGATTTCCAGACTTGTAATTCCTCGTTTCACCAAATGAAATCCCATGAAATTTGGCTCCATGTGAAAGGTGAAGATAAGGATTCTTTCATTTAGATGAGTCATGCAGGGGGATGCAGGGCCACAACTTTTACCCCGAGCTGATTTTATGGTAAATTACGGTACCTCATTTACACTCTGACCCCTGAAATCAGTCCTGTTTTTGATGGGAACTTTTTTTTTTGCTGTAACTCTTATTTGGTGTTTTTTGTGTCTCCACCTTGTGGTTTCTTTATTTAATAAACTGTATGGATGAATCTGAGAATAAAAAGGTAGAATATGTTTACTCCTTCCTGCTTTTCTATTTTTTAAAAAATGCTCGGCTTATCTCCTCTCGTCTCATCTTGTCTCGTCCTTTCTCGTCTCGTCCTTTCTCATCTCATCCTGTTTTATCTCGCCTCTATTATCTGTGAGCAAAGTCGCAAAAATGACTCCACTTATCTCCTCTCGTTTCACATCTCATCTTGCTTTATCTTAACTCATCTTGCATTGTCTTGTCCTTTCTCATCTCGTCTCCTCTCGTCTCATCCTGTCTTATCTTGTCTCATCTCTGCAATTGTGTTTCTTATTAAATGAAATCAGTGGGCAAGATAAAAAAAAAAACGGCTACATTGATCTCATCTTCACGTGTCTCATCACATCTTCTCCTATAGTGAATTTTTTATCTTATTGTCTTTTCTCATCTAATCTCATTTGATCTCAAATGTTTCCTATTTATTGAAATCGGTGAGCAACGTTACAAAAACTTCATCTGCTTTTGTTTTATTTTGTGTAATTTTACCTCAACTTTTTTCCTCTTTTTCCTTTCATAATGAAATCGTTGAGCAACATGGCAAAAACTGCTCCAATTGTCTCCACTCGTCTCCTCTTTTCTTATCTTTCTTTGCTTCCTTTCGTTTTTAATTTCATTTTGTTTTAGCTTAACCCGTCTTGTCTTGTGTGCTTCATCATCTCATCTCGTCTCATCCTGTCTTTTCTTGTCTCATCTCAATGCATTGCGTTTCTTGTTAAATGAAATGATCAACATCACAAAAACTGCTCCACTTATTTCCTCTCGTCTCATCAGCTCATATATTGACTCTTGTATTGTCTGGTCCTTTTCTCATCTAATCTCATTTTGGCTCATCCTGTCTTATCTTGTCTCATCTCATCTCGTCTTTGTGTTGTGGTGTGAGTAACATCGCAAGAACTGCTCCACTTGTCTCCTCTTTTCTCATCTTGTCTTCTCTCCTCTCGAATCATCTTGTGTTGTCATTTCTCGTTTTGTCTCCTTTTGACTCGTACTGTATTATCTGGTCTCTGAATTGTCCCGGAATGATCTGTTTGCTCTGCATGCTTTCTGTTTTGACTGAGCGCTCAACGAACCTGTGATTAAAACGCTTCTCGGTCGTCTCGTCATCAGGATTAGCTGAAATTACTGTTTTGGGGGCCGTCATGTTGTTAGGCTTTTTTATTCAACCTAGAACCTTCTGTTCAAACAGACACGTTTTACTGCGATAAAAAAACCCAAATAAGGCACTGAAGAGGACGACGACGTTCTACCTTCCAGTGTTCTAGTATCTCCTTCTTCTCCACATTTATTCCAGATTTGCTGCTGTAATCCCCTCCATTCTTCTGGGAAGATGTTCCTCTAGATTTTGTGGAGATTTGTGTTAGATCTTGTTCAGCTACAAGGGTGTTAGTAAAGTCAGGTAATGATGTAAGTGAGGAGGCCTGAAGGTGCAGTTCACATTTATTCCAAAAGTGTTCAGAGCTCTAAAGCAGATCTTCCATATCATCCAAAGCATGGAAAGAAAAGCTTTTTGTCCCAAATAAAGAGAAAATTTTATGCTAGGACATCCAAAGACGTCCGATTCAATCGAGTGCCTCCAAGTTTGAGGAAGAACCTCATATGGCTGTTCTGATGTTCTGAAAAATGTTGCTTTATTTGCACATAGTTGCTTGGAGAACATTGGAGTAGTGTGGTCATGTGATCTGTAAACTGGTCTTCCCTTTTCTCATCTTGTCTCTGTCCTTTTTCATCTCATTTTATCTCATTCTTTCTTTTCTGGATTCATCTGATCTCGTTTTTGTTTAGCGTTTCTTATTAAATGAATCGACGAGCAAAAATGCAAAAACTGCTCCAATTTTCTCCTCCTGTCTCCTCTTTTCTCATCATGTAAATTTTTTTTTACATTTTATCTTCTCATTTTGTTTTTTGTCCTTCATCTCATCTCAGCTCGTCTCATTTCTTTGTGAAATTAATGAGCAACATCACAAAAACTGCTCCAGTTATCTTCTCGTCTCGTCTCATCTTGCCTCCTCTTTTCTCCTCTTGTTTCGTCTCATCTTCTCTTATGGTTACTTGTCTTGTCTCATCTTGTAATATCTGATCTCATCTCGCTTTGTCTTTGTGTTGTTTTGTATTTATTGAGATCATTGGGCAACATCGCAAAAGCTGCTCCAGTTTTCTCCTCGCTTTTTCTCTTCCTCGTCTTGTAGCCATCTGTGGCCTTCACAACATTCTCCACATCTGTAAGGAGATAAACTGAGTAACTTCGCACAAACTGCTCGACTTATCTCCTCTTTTCATCATACTTTATCTCATCTAGTCTCCTCTTCTCATCGTCCTTTCTCATCTAATTTTGTCTTGTCCTTTTCTCGTCTCAATTCGTCTTCTCATCTTCTCTTAACTCATCTTGCCTTGTCCTTTCTTATTTCATTTTGTCTTATCCAGTCTTATCTGGTCTCATCTCTTCTTTGTGTTGTGAGCAACATCGCAAAAACAGCGCCAGTTGTCTCCTCTTTTCTCATCTCGTTTTGTATCATCCTTTCTCCTCATCTCATTTTGTCTCATCCTGCCTTACCTGGTCTGGTCTTATCTCCTCTTCATGTTGTATTTGATGAATTTAGTGAGAAACATCCTCTCGTTTTCTCTTTTTCTCATCTCATTTCATCTCATCTCATCTTTTTTTGTCATCTCATCTGATTTTTTCTCATCCTGTTTTGTCTCCTTTCGCCTTTTGTGTTGTTTCTTCTTTCATGGAATCAGTGAGCAACACCTCAAAAACGGCTCTACTTGTCTCATCTCTTTTCTCATCTTGTTTCATTTCATTTTTTCTTAACTTATCTTGTCTGGATTTTGTCTTTTCATCTCATCTCGTCTCATTATGTCTTAATGGAATCATGAGCAACATTGCAAAAACTGCTCCACTCATCGCCTCTCATCTCATTTTGTCTTCTTTTTTCTCATCTCATTTTGTCTCATCTCTTATTCTAACTCATCTTGTCTTTTCCTTTCTCATTTCATCTCTTTGTGTTTTCTTCTTTAATGAAATCGACGATATCGCAAAAACTGCTCAACGTATTTCCTCTCCTCTTGCCTCCTCTTTTCTCATCTCATCATCTTTTTTCAACTCATCTTATCTTGTCCTTTCTCATCTCATCTCATTTTGTCTCATCTCGTCTTTATTTTGCATTCCTTCTTTAATGAAATCTGCGTGCAAGATCGCAAAAAACGCTCAACTTATCTCATCCCTTTTCTCATCTCGTTTCGTCTTATTTTCACTTCTCTCTTTTTTTTATCTCTGCGTTGGCTAGAAACCTTTCGGACCCCCTGATACACCGAAAGACGTTTTCAAAAACGTACAGTTTTAGAGGGTAAAAAACGAATACGTGTCTCGATTATAATCGAGACACCTCACACCCACGAAAAGCAAAACAGAGCTTCCGTTTTTTTTCTGCTCAGAAGCAATCAGGTTTTATAATGTGGTGGGAACACAAAAGGTCAGAAACTATTCATGAGGAACTCTGACAGTAAAACCAAAGAGCCCCTGGGACATTTTCCTGAAATGGGCTCTGGTGGCCAGACGACTAGCATGGCTCATGAACGTCTACACACAAATTAGCATGATCAGATGTAGATATTTTATTTATTTTTTTTTTTAAATAATCACCACCGGCATGACTAATCCTCCGCATTATGTTGAACTAGCGGTGTGATGCAATTCAACCTTCATTTCTCTCTTTTTCTCTAGTTCTCTCGCTCTCGCTTTCTCTTTCTCTCTCTCTCTCTCTCTCTCTCTCTCTCTCTTTCTCTCTCTCTCTCTCTCTCTCTCCCAAAGTGCTGGAGGAAAGGATCTGTTTTGATGGCCCTGAAAAACTCACAGGTCATATAGAATGAGTGTGTGGGTTGGATGTGTGCTCGCTTGGCCCCTTGCAGACACTGAGATTTGGTAGAATATGCTCACTCCCACCTGCCTTTCCATTTAATAAACTCCTCTCTCTTTCTCTCTCTCTCTCTCTCTCGATTCTTGCTCATCTGCAGCATTCATGCCATTCTTCAAAATGTGCTTTTTCTGCAAGGGAAAATCTATACAAACATACAAAGAAAAGACGAGCAACATCGCAAAAACTGCTCCGCTTGTCTCCTCTCGTCTCCACTTTTCTCATCTCGTCTTGATTTGTCCTCTCTTGTTTCATCTCATCCTGTCTCTGCATTGATTCATATTTGATGAAACCAGTAAACCAACAAACGTACAAAATGCTCCCCCGTATCTCCACTACTTCTTAATTCTGGCTCATCTCCGCTCATCTCGTTTCCTTTTTTCTCATCTCATTCCGTCTCGTCCTGTCCTCTCATCTACTCTTAACTCGTGCTGTCGTATCTTGTCTGATCTCATCTTGTCTGAATTGTTTCTTATTTCATGAAATCAGTGAGCCGCATCACACTAATCTCATTTCATCTCATTTTATTTCTCATCTCCTCTTTTCTTAACTTGTGTTCGCTTATCTTAACTCATCTTGTCCTTTCTTACCTCTTCTCATCTCATCCTGTCTTATCTTTAATATTTGTTGAAATCGGTAAGCAACATTGTGAAGAACGGTCCACTTATCTCGTTTCTCGTCTCCTTTTGACTCATCTAATCTTCTTTTATTGTCGTTTCATATTTCCTCTTTTTTTCTCATCTTGTGGTTTCCTTTCTCATCTTGTCTTTTCTCATCTCCTTTCGATTCAGCCTTTCTTATATTGTCTCATCTTGTCATCACATTTTTTTATTTTATTTAATGAAATCAGTGAGCAACATCACAAGAACTGTGCCACTTATCTCCTCTTTTCCCTTTTCTCTTCTCTATTCATCTCATCTCCTTTTGTCTCATTCCGTCTTATCTTGTCTCGCCTCATCTGTGTTGTATTTCTTGTTTTAACATAATCAGGGAGCAACATTGGAAAAACTGCTCCACTTATCTCCTAATGTCTCCTCTTTTCTCATCTCATTTCATCTCTTTTCTAACTTCTCACCTGGTCATTTCTAATTTCTTCTCACCTTATCCCTCTTATCTCGTTTTATCTCATTTCATGTTGTCATTTTGCTATGTCCTTCCTAATCTCATCTCTTTTTTTTTGTCTCACTCTTTCTTATTTCGTCTCATCTCTGCATTGTCTGTCATTTTATGAAATAAGTTAACGTCGCAAAAACGGCTCTTGTCTCATCTCGTCTTGTACTTTTTCGTCTCGTCTCCTCTCGACTCATCCTATCTTATCTTGTCTCCACATTGTTTTTTTTTTTTTTTTTTAATGAAATCAGTGAGCATGATTGCAAGAACTGCTCCACTTATCTCCACTTGTCTCATATAATCTCCTCTTGTATCATCTCGTCGCCGGTGTTCTTATTAAAAGAAATGTGAGCAAAAACTCCTTCTGTTCTTATCGAACGCAAAAATGTCTTATCACGTCGTTAACTTTTATGCCGATGCACTGAAGCGAATCACTAAGGGGCGGAGCTACCCTTATACTTTTTTTGTGTGTGTTTTTTTACATAATAAAACTAAAACTCATTTGTAATCATTTAAATTTTTGTTGCAGACCAAAGTCTCAAAGGTCAGCCTCTGTCTTGTGAGCCAATAAAAAAGCAGGTGGGTGTGGCTGTGGGCGGGGCTGTAACCAGGGATGAAATTACCCAGCAAATTAGTGACAACATTCGGTCGTTCACTGAGGCAGCGTTTTCTTCTTTTTTTTTTTCAGTACTGTATTTTTTTTCTCATTTCTACGCCGATAATTTCTATCACGAGAACAATCTGTAGTCTGTAATCTCGCTTTGTTCTGCCCCAAAACGATTCGTGATAACGGCAGTGACGAACTCGAACTGCGCTCTTTTATTTTTCAATTAGTTTCTTCACAAAAAAAATCTTCAAAGTCGCCTGGTTTTCATTCGAACGGCGGTTAATTAGTTTGAACGAGCCTCAGCGTTCGCGTGAGGGAACCTTTTTGAAGACGCCCCCCTGCGGCGATACGAGTTCGCGTTCTGTATGATTGCTCACGTTTGTCTCGCTGAGCGCTCTCTGGACGAGATTGTGGGGTTAAGCGAACAGCTTGTGTTTGTGCAGTTTGTTACAGATGCGGTTTGCGAGCTCTGACTAATGCGTTCTCTGAAAGACGGGCGCATTATTGGGACGCCTGCTAGATGGCCCCAGACCTGAAATCTGATTGGTTGAAGCAACGGGTTAATTCTCATGTATTTTACAATATCAAGTGCCTGCAGTGCTGATTTCTGAAGGCCTTCCTTTCAAGATCACTCATATATGCGTGATTTTTGAGGATCACGTTCCACATTCCACACCAGGAAGATGTTCCACTGGATTTTGGAGTGTGCTTATGAAAATGTGTGTTCATTAGTCACAAGGGGTGCAGTCAGCATTCCAATTCATCCCAAAGGTGGGATCAGAGCTCTATAGCAGGCCACTCAAGATCATCTCCAAAGCATGTAAACCAGATCTTCAAGGAGTTCACTGTTGGGCATCGCCGTGCTGGAACAGGTTTTGGGTCTCCAAGTTCGATGCAAAATTTTATTAGAGCATGCGTTTTACAGAACCACATCCTTGAGAAAAGGTCATGTGACCCAATACATTTTGGTAATATAGTGCATGTGCAACTGTAGTTAAAAAACGGATCTGTCATATGCTCCGGTGGCCAGCAGATGGCGGTATCGATTTGCTGGCACTGATGCGCTGATGTGCTAAAAAGGCCATTATGTTAACAGGCAGACTATAATCGGGTGCATTCATTTGCCGCGGTTGTTGACTGATTCTCGGCGGCTCGGCCAAAAAAACGTCGCGCGCTAACTCCATTACACTGATTAGAGAGTGTACACTAATGATATCCTGCTTTCTTTTCCGATGCGTAACGCATAATAATTTCGGCGGGCCGCGAGTGCTTACTTTAAGGGGTACTTACAGGGCCTGACGACAGCGCAACATATCAGGAGGATGCGGAAGCCAAGGCCCCCACAGATATCAGCAATCTGAACACGTATGCATGCAGCGGGTTCCTCTTCCTCCCTCGCGTTATAGAAGGAGGGCTTTGGGTTGGACAAGTGTGTGTATGTGGGGGGAGTCGGAAAATGCTGATGTCGAGTAAAAAGTGCATTTATTGCCGGTGGTATGAGCAGGTTTTTGTTGGATTTCAGTAATCAGCTCATATGATGTGATCGATGAGGTTAATATCCGGTCTGGATCCCGTCTGTGTCGTAGCGCATGTTGTAAAGTTTGTCTGACCAAAAGATGTTCCTCAACACATTACGCTAAACGGTTTGTCCTCGATCGAACTCTCGTCCCGCATTAACGGACACTCGCTCGACTCTTTTTACGCGATCGCATTACCGCACGCCCTCCCCTTTTGTTGATTTTTGCAATTAGATCCCAGAAAAAACGTTTTGCTCTTCCGGAACATCACGCGCCACCGAGCGTCTCTCTCTTTCTCCGTCTCGGATGTTATTTTTAAAGAAGATGCTAATCTTCTTCTTGAAGTGTTTTTGCGTCGGATTTTTATCACTTATTGAGCAAATCGTGAAAATAAAAATGTTCTCATCCCAAGACTCTATCTTATCATTTGAACATCCTTTTTTGACTCTTTTGTCTTCTGCACCTGTGTGCCGGAATAAATTCCAATCTCATTATATAGAAGGAGACGAGTTCCTTTCGAGTTCCTGAGGTCGTATCAGGAGGCAATAAAAAACCAAAACAAAAAAAAAAACACATACTTCTGATTTCTCCAATTTTGCTTATTCGGGCTCCAAAGGTTCATCCAGAACAGGCTGGAAGGTAACACAATCCAGTCACAGCCTTTGGACTCAGGGGTTTAGAGAAGAACCTTTTTCTAGCAAGTTCCTATGACATTCCTGTGCTGCTTTCTGACTCGAAGAAGTCAGCAAAATAATAAACGATAAACAGATTGGGTATTTCTTCTATTTCTTGGGTAGCTTTTGTTTATTCTGTAAATCAAATACAGAAAGTAAGAACATTGAGATTTGGAGGATCCATCCAGTCCATCTGAAACTGGTGTCAATCCATCTAAGGCTTGGGGGTCAATCCATTGGAAACTGGGATCAATTATTTTGAAATTGGTGTCAATTTTTTTAAAAACTGGAGTCAGACAATTGGAAATGGTATCATTCCATTGGAAACTGGTGTGAAGCCAATGGAAACTGGTGCCAATCCATTTGAATTTGGTGTCAATTCATTGGAAACTGGTGTCATGTTTTTCGTCCAACTTATTAGAGACAATTTAATTTGACTTGATGCATCATCATTGTTTCTGCTGCCATTTCTTAATTGAATTGAATAAGATTTCTGCACAGCCAAATACTCAGGTTTGATCATTATGTACTTCATTATGGATCTTCAGGTCTATTATTAAAACAAACATGTAATGCTCTGCTACACTTTTTCCTTTTGTTATTCATTCTCGAGTGCTTTATAGAAATCCCTGAACAGCAGCAGCACGTTTTCAACAAAGCGGTAGGATCCGTTCTGCCGCGAGACGATGATGGATTTCATGCGAGTTCCAGAAAGGTTTGACATGGAGGGCTTAAAACAAAGATTATAAACTCACCGCTGTGTTTTACACAAGTAAATCTTCGGTTCATTCTAAATCTGTTTGAGCGAATTTGCGAAAGGAAACGTGAACGCGAATTAATAATCGATGTCCATGCTTCAGGACCATGGACAGCCGTTAGATTTATTTAGAGCCTTTATTGATTTCGTATATGATTTCCAGTTCTTGTGCGTTTATCCTGCATTTGATCCACTAGGGGACCATGTGTGGTCTCTGAAGAAACTCAACCCCGGCCCTGCACATGCCCTTCAAAAATGCACAGGGGGGGGCATCTAGTGTTTCTGACAACCCTTGTTCTTTGTGTGTGACAAGTTGGAGCAGCAAGAACCCTTTAGCAGCGTTCTGTTCCTCGGGTCGAAAACAATGGGCGCTCCTGAAGAGGAAGAAAAGCTTGGGCCGTCGGACATCACCGTTTTCGGAGCTAACTGCACCCTCCATGGGCTGAGCCACATATTTTTGCCTGGAGGAGTCACTATCCGTCGCTTGCTCTGGGCTTCTGCCTTCGTCAGCTCGCTCTCCATCTTCCTCTACCAGGTAGCCGGGGCAGTGATGGAGTATTACCGGTATCCTCATGTCACCATCTTAGACGAGATGGACAGCCCGGTCATGTACTTCCCCGCCATCACACTTTGCAACTACAACAGTTTCCGGCGCTCCAAGATGCAGCGGAACGACCTGTTCTGGATGGCCGGGCTTCTCGGGGTGGAGCAGGGCGACTTTGACGACTTCATGGCGGCTCTGGGGCAACCGGTGGATGACAGCAAGTTTTTTCCGAGCAAAACGTTTAACATGCTGGACTTCGTGCAGAGGACAAGCCACAATATCGACGAGATGCTCCTCGACTGCAAGTACCGTGGCAAGGATTGTGGACCGGAGAACTTCACTACAGTGAGTAAAGGCTTGGACAGCTTCTCTGCTCAAAGAAAAAAAGGGCTTGCATTTGCCAAAACCAGGAGTTGGTTCCAAAATATGATTTGGGGTTAAAATCTATAATTTTTTTTGTTTGTATGTTCAAATAATATATTTAATGGTGACATTGATTTGACCCCTAATACTACGTTTATTATTAATGACAATCAGAATAATACAAAGGAATCAACGTTTTTACGTTTTTTTTTTTATATAAATATAAATAGATAAATATTAACTGTACAATTCTAGACAATTCTTTTTTTTTTTTTTTTTTTGGTCTGGAAAGAAAAGCCTGAAATTAGATTCAAAATTAAAATAATTAAAACTGATTATAATTGAAAAAATGGCAAATAAAATGAAATTTATTTAAAAAAAAAAAAACACCATTTTTAATCATGTTTAATATTAAAAACAAAAATTTAAATAGGGTTAATAATTATTTTCTGGAATATTACATATGTTTTAGCTCGATTTATTTTTTGTAATAATACAAAATATAATATAATATAATAATACAGATTATTAATAATAATAATAATAAAAAGCCGGAGACTTTTGAAGGTGAAGAATTTTGGATACGTTTGTGTGGAAAACGTATATTCGTACTTTAAATATCTTGTATTCAGACTGAATTGAAACTGTGCAATCCTACTGAGCACTTCCTTTGGGATCATTTGGGACTCCACCCCAGGCCTACTAACCTACGACATCAGTCTGACCCTTTACAAATCTCCACAAAATATAGTGGAACATCTCCCCAGAAGACTGGAGACTAAATGTGGGAGGAGGTGTTCACAAAAGCGTCTTAATCCCCTAAACCTTTCTAAAACCTTAGGAACCTTAGTGGGCTCGAAGATCCGCTCGGACTTGTTAAAGCCTGACTGGAATGAGGTCATATTGGTCCGTTAATAAATTCCTACAAGGGTTTTACGTTTTCATTCCCCCTCAAACTTCCCCAGATGTTTTATAAACCTTGGAATTGGACGAAAAATGGTATACGTACTAAATATTCCTTCATAAATACAAAGTGCCTCCTATTGCCCTTGCAGTGACCAGGTGTCGGGTTACAGCTGACTTCTCAGCAACCGGAGCCTCGGATTCTGCTCCGAAAGCAAGAAGAAATTAAAAATTAATGAATCCTGTCCCCCCGCTTTGTGAAAACGTTTCCGTGAGGGATGAGCTGCTGTCAGAAAACGGACCTTAAAAGAGAAAGCGGCATCTGCGGGTCATTTCACTAGCGGATGCTCCTGACAGCGCCCTCTACAGTATCTATTTACACGAACGTTGATACAAAATCCGATGTGTCATGAAGCGCTTTTTACGACGCAAGTTTGAGCCATTGGTATCAAGTCTAAGTATTTCGGGCATGACGTGAGCAGAAGGCGAGTCACAGGTGCATAAAAGAGGCTTGGGAGGAGCTTCTTCCCACAAGTTATCAGATCTCTCAATGACGTTATACAATATTCTTTTTTTTTTTTTTTTTTTTTGCTCTCATATTCTCCTTTTATTTCGATCGGGTTATGTTTCGGATATATAACTATGTTTGTGACCAATACAAATCTTGAATCTTGGATAATAAGCAGAAACAGAGAATGGTGGATCAGGATGAAAAGATTCCGAGCGGTAAAACTTTTTCAGGACCGGACAGCGGCATCACGTAGAGCCTACCGGAGAACATGCATTGAATCTCATCCTATGCTGGTTTAAAAGGGTGTGTGCTGTGATAAGAGTCCAGACAGTCATCAGTGAGAATCGGTCAGTCGGATAATACCTGAGCCAAGAAAGAGCCGTTCCCGAAAATCCAGAAAACTCCAAACTTTTCAACTCGTTGTAGAGCAATGTCGCTGTCCAAGTAATACAGGTCAATGATAAAAATTGAGAACATTTGCAATTAATTTAATTTAATCAAATGGACACGTGAATATAAGTTTAACGTTTAATCAAAAATTTTCTAAAGGTATGTTCTACTTAACTGTCCGACGTATTCCAGACGAATCCGTATCGTTAGCGTTGGCAGGAAGTGGCGCGTTTTTTACAACACGCTACAAGCCGTATTTCCTGCACGGACTCGGCAGCTAACAGTGACACTGCGCTAACTCTAGTTCCTTTTTAATCCCCCTGGAATTGTTGTGTATATTTTCAAGTTTGATAATAAACAAACTTGCGATCCGCCACTTAATCGGACCCCGGAGCCCTGTAAACTAACATTCTACTCAAACAAACGTTTCCATGAAAAAAGAACGTATACGTTCGTTCGTTATAATTGTTAGTCACATTTCTTCCCTCAGCTTTTGTGCTTTTTTCTTACATCATCACTGTGTTCATTTTATGTGGTTCAATTTCACAGATGAGTGTTTTTTGAGCTGGACATGAGCATCGAAACTCTCTTTCTACCGTTAATTAACTTTCTCTGCCTCAGCCTTCAAATTGAATCGGAGCCCCGGCGTATCGTGATTTGGGCTGAGATTAAGCGAAGGGGATTACTGCGGAGAGCAAAGCTGCACCTTTATCTGCCTGCGAGTTCTCGAAGTGAGACTTGTGGGGATTAACCACAATTCAGTGTTTGACTTGAGCTGTTAGACAAACTTTACACCTTGATGAGATTGGATTCGAAAGATGTGCTTGCCATGAGAAGCCACCGCCACCATCACTCGCTTTCATCCCCCAACTCCCCCCCCCCCCCCGCTGGACGAAACCGTAATTGCGCTTAATCGGTTGCACGCTTTTAATTAAAACGTGGGTAATTAATACTAGATTAGTTTATGTTGTTCTGCAAAATAGAGACAAATAAGCATCGCTTTTCAAGAGATATATCACCTAGTGAACGAACATTCTGTCTAATCATAATGGCATATTTTTTTCAGAATCGCTATTAAAATCAAAACGTTTTCTTGCCTATGCAGATTGTTTGTGGGTGGACCTAACAAATAATTAGTTAATAGTTGAATAGTGACATTGAGTTAAATTTTGACATAGATTTTTAAAATATCTCTCTCTGGCATTGTTCGAAAGCGCCGTTTCAGATATGGTGGGTTGGGGACCCCTTATCTACGATAACGCAAATAAGCGCTCTTTGGAACTTTGGCGAACAGAAAAACAAATTTCGAAGCAGAAGGAGATCATTAGGGAAAGTGGGAGTTTAGTGGTTAAGGTTCTGGGTTACTGATCAGAAGTTCTGGGGGCTCAAACTGTGGTATCGCCAAACTTCCACACTTGGGCCCTTAGAGCAAGGCCCCTAATCCTGCTTCCCCGGCAATGTATCATGGCTGACCCTGCGCTCTGAAGCCAGCTTCCAGACATCATTGGGATAAGAATTTCACAAAAGCCTCATATACCCCCGTTTTACCTTTAGAGTGTAAGGTAGGTAAAATGTTGACTTTCCAATTAGAAGTTGAGTTTAAATCCCGACGCAATCAAACTGCAAGTCCTGGGCCCTTCAGCAAGGCTTTTTTATCCCACAACTGTTCAGTTGTACCGTTTAAATCAAAGAAGTACTCAGCGTCTGGCAGGCAATATGTATTTTTTTGTTTGTTTTCCACTTCAACTGTCTAGTTAGCTTGAATAAATATTGATTGGCAGATCAAAGTGACCTTGGGTCTAAAATTACATTTGTCAGCACCATTCTCCTCCTGATCTATATCTGGCTCAGGCCAATAGGGTTGAAGCGTTTCCTCAGCACTGCACCAAATCCTCTGTGTCTAAAAAAAATAAAAGGGAAAGCAAAGCTATTCTTCTATAAGTCTTCCGTTTTGAACATGTTCGCATCGATTAAAAACTGCTGCTACGTGATACGACGTATCGCAAGACTGCGGAGGCGTGTCCTGAGAATCCAATAGAATACAGATTAACATGGCAGAGGTAGAGCTGCATCTTCCTGGAGACCAAACAGGGCCATGCTTTTGAATTTAGTAAGTAAATTTACGATTCGTCGTCTGTCCGAAGCGAAGAAATATTAGCGAATCTGTAGCATATCGAATCGAAATCGCATCGGTAGCTGCTGTATATGTATCTTCAAAGTATCGTTAACTATGCATGGAGATACGAATCGTATCGTCCTCGGGTACAGACATGCACAATCCCTAGTTACTGTAAATAATGTCAACATTTGAACTTTACTTCCTGTTATATTGTAAAAAAAAAAAAAAAAAGCGTTTAGCGCCGCTTCACACAAACTGAAGGGGATCCGTTTGATTTGTTGCAAGAAAGGACAAAACGATCAATACCCGTTCTGCGTTCGTTCTGGCGTCTTATTTGGCGGGGGCGTCTTCACGTTCTCCGCGAGACATAATCGAGTGTCGATTTCACTCAGGCAATCTCCGTCCGAAGACATGCGGCGCCAATTAGCGGCTCGAAGATAACTAGCAATCTCAAAATATCTTTTTAGCGTTTCAATCCAAAGATCCATTTTTTTAATGCAGTGGTTCTGACTGCAATGGGAATGGGAGGGGGGGCAGGTTTTTTGAGTGTCTGAGACAGAGTGTGTCTGCAGGCGACGTGCCATCTCAGGCGAGCGACGGAAACGTCCTGTTTTCCTCTGATAGGTTTCACTCGGGATCCTGCGCTCTTGCTCGCGTTGGGGCTTTCGCGGTGGGGGAGAAGCTGCAGCTGTTACTCGCTGATACAGACGGGATGTTCTCTCGGCAGAGACGGCGTCATGGGGGGATTTGGCGCGGGCCACGTTTCCTAAAACTAGCACTCGTTTCATTTGAAGGCAAACAGCTGCCTTAAAGATGTCACATTAATTAACCTCTAAGTAAAAATAATCAAAACTGTCAGGAGACATATGGAGACTGATGGCCAGAAATTG
This sequence comes from Silurus lanzhouensis, assembly GCA_039877035.1. Lineage (NCBI taxonomy): Eukaryota > Metazoa > Chordata > Actinopteri > Siluriformes > Siluridae > Silurus > Silurus lanzhouensis. The sequence goes on from JBCEWE010000394.1 coordinate 226,143, forward strand.
GATGCATCCTGCGAGTTTATAATTTTTTTTATATTATATTAGCAAAGGAAAACCGAGAGAATGCTTGTTTTCCTCTGACTTTATGCACATAGTTAACCACCAGAGGGCACTATTACCTAGAAAAAGAAGAATTCATGGCCGAACACACTGATTACTATTCGAAGGCAAAAAGTAATGGGCTTTGCAGTGTTACAACCAGGCAATAGTAGGGCCTTAATCAGGGTTATATGTGAAGCATGGCGGTGGAAGCATTGTACAGGACCTCACACCGTAAAGATTGATTTTTTTATTTGATTTTTTTGAAGTACTCTTGCCATCTTCGTTTATAGCCGCTAGGCAACTAGTTCAGTGGGTGTAAAAGGAAAGTATAAGCCTAAAAAAAAAAAAAAGCAGAATGTGCTGTTCGTTCTTTAGCATTAAAAAAAATGTATGAAATCATTTAAACAATAAAAAAAACACCAATCCATCTTTGGTTTAATGCTGCATTTCTATTATCCTAGTACCATTTTCCCAATGTCCCTCTAAAATGCTAGATTTTTTTATTTGTATAATTTTTTTTGGAAATGGCCTTATAACCCTTTTCAGATTAAAACGCTTCTTTAAGATCATTGCTGATGTCTTTCGTTTTGTGTCAACCTCTGCATTAGTGAGCGAATGGCCTAATGGCGCATAGGAAAGTAGGACTTTAGGATTTTTAGCCCCGCCTACTGTAAAATTTCCCTCCTCAGAGACAGACAGCTGTTCTTCCAGTCGTATGAGCTCTGTTTTCTGGCTCTTGGGTAATTAGCTGAGTAGAAAAGGCTAATGGTCAAGCGTTCGCGCTGTGCCTGTGGCCAAATGGCAGTGATAACAGAATTTATATGCATCTTACTAATTGATCCAGGCAGTGTTTAATTGGATATAATGCTGGATACTTTTCATCTTTACGACTTGAGTAAAGACTCGTTTGCAACGCGACTTCGCTTTTCATTACTGCAGTTTATTTCCAGATCGTTCGATTTCTCGGTGCGGTTCAGCGTTTTCCGTTAAACCTCTTTGTTCCGCTGCGAATAATAAACGAAGCTTGACGTCGCCGAGCTTTCGTTGCAGATCAGACACGAGATCGACCCTCTGCTGTTTGTTCCTGAGAAAAAATCCAGTTGATGGAACTGTTCCACCTCATTTCACATCCTGAAATAAATAAAACAGGGGGTTTATGTCTCAGGACATGATAAATAGCATGTGTTCTTCATCAGGTCTAAGCAGAAGGTAATGGTCTCACGTTTAACTCTAGAATACTTTGCTATACCGAAGAAGTTCACGGCCGACTCAATGACAGCAAGTTGCCCATGCTATGTGACTGCAAAACAAGCCCAAATCATCACCCCTCCACCACCATGCTTCACAGTTGACATGCTGTTTGGTTTTCACCAAACGTGGAACTCTGCATGATAGCCAGACATCTCCACTTTGGTCTTGTCTGTCCAAAGTACAATATTCCAGACGTTTTGTGGTTTGTTTAGATGCAATATTGCAAACTTTGCTTTTCTCCTGGCAACCTTTCCAAGCAAACCATTTAGTTCTGGCTTTTTTCTAATGGCACTGTCATGAACCTTCACACATCATGCTAACTGATGCCTGTAGAGTCTAGAACTCAATTCGTTTAGTTTTTTGCCATTTCTCTGAGCATTGCTTTGTCTGACCTCGCTTAGGCGTTCACTCCTGAATGTTTCGACTTACTGTAGTATGATGGACTCTAAATTGTTTGGAAACCTTATAACCCTTCCAAGATTGATGGGAAGGAGATATGATCATTCCTGATGCACCTTCCTTCTTGGCACTGTGTTAATACACACCTGAATGCTCCAGACAAAATCAGACCACGATCAGCACTGAAATTATTTGTGATGTCATACATAGGACCCAACTGATGTCAAACCAACACCATCTCCCCACATTTGAACACAATTTTGTTGTACATCCGGTGAGCTGAAGATTCGCTTCTGGAATGTTCTGTGCATTAATAACATGAAGTCTGCCAGTCGAGCATTGGCAGACCGCACACAAGGCGTCTTGGCGTCAGACTTAGATCCCAGGCATCTTTAAGATCCCAGAGGGTCAGCTGAGAACCAGCAGACTTTTTGGATTTGTAGTCATCTTCCTGTGCCACACACACACTGGCACAAATCCCTCCTGCCTGTAGAAACCCCCCTCCCCCCTCTAGCACTTGCTTTCTCTTGCTCGGAGATGAAAATTGGACTTGCTGTTGACTATTTTATTCTGATTGGTCAGAGAGCAAAATGGTTCAAGGATGGAAGAACAGTGGTGTGTGGAATTAATATATGACTCGAGCCCTATTGGTAGATGGATTGGTGTGGTGGGAATAGAGGGTAAATTGGAAACTAGACTTTGTCTCCTTCCCCCATGCTTGCGCCCTTTTCCTATCAAAAGTCTGTGTGAGATTTGGCTGATCTTCTCCAGGCTGATCTTCAGCTGAAATTTCCTGACCACGAAAGACAGCCCCAACGGTTTTTCCAGCACCGAGCTACCACGGATCAATTTTTCATGAAGTCTATCGCATTTACGCCGTGGTAACAGAGCCGACTGAATTAAGGATGTAATTCCAGCTTTCGTTCAGGCATCGTTCCTCACGTTTTTTCATTCGTCTCCGGCGTAGGTACATCGTACGCTTATATTCGGCTTTTAATAAGAATCAGCTGGAGCGTAACAAATCCCCAGCGCGGTGGCAGAACACTCCCCCGACTCCTGGAATTAACAGCCGTTTTACTGCCCTTGTTTATTGCCAACCCGGCTTCACGACAATGGAATAAAACACTTTTATTATTGTATAAATATTACTCGATGAAACTAGCGGATTTAAAAAAAAAAAAAAAAAAAAACGCAGACACAATGATTCGACTTTCGAATCAGACCCCCACGGTTTCAATATTTATCCAATAAAATAGACATCAAAACACCCGGAAAAATTATTGAAGCGTACATTTTATATATCCATGTTGCTACTGTTTTTTTTTTTTTTTTTCTCCTTCCTTCCCTTCTTTTTTTTTTTTTCTCTTCAATTTATTATTGTAATGCTGAGAACCGCAGCAATTCGACTTAAATAAAATAAAATATTAAATGGTTACAAAATGTAAAAAAAAAAAGACGCAATACAAAGACATTAAAAAAAAAAAAAAAAAACAATAAATAAACAAAGCAAAAAAATGCGCTCTTCAGCGATTTTATTTTTAACGTTTTGTCCTAAGTTCCCCGCAATGGCATTCGACTACCTGCTCACAATCGAATATCGGGCTCTCTTTTCATTTCTGACTGAAGATAACGATGCAGCGGCGCTTTAGTATTTTAGTCCGACATCTCCACTTCCAAAGTCTTCATGCTAATCCTGCTAGTCATCTCAAATCAAATGAAATTAGCACCGTCACTAAAACCTCCCACAAACCCTTCAGTATCGATCGTATTTAACGTGTTTGAGACTAAATATTGTCTTGAAGTCTTTATACCAGATGTAAATCCTTTTACTGTCATGGATAAATGGCACATCGGGGTGATTACTGAACTCGGTGTCACCAAAACAAGAATGAAAAATGAGGATCGGTACCCTGCTGCAAGCCCGTCGATAGAGGGGGGAAAAAAAAAGAATCTGGGAGACAGCGAGGGGTTGGGCTCCATTCACAAAAAGAAAGCGCCGGGAAATGTGCAGCCACACACTAGTTTTTTCTCCGAGCGCAAGCAGGTGGAGTGGGAACTGAGGAATCTCGTATTTAAAGCAGGAAATTATATAAAGCACCGGAGAAAAACCTGGACGTCCGTTTTTTTTGGAAGGTTGTGGGTTTTTTATGCTCAGTATCGCTCAGTATCCTGTTATATTTTTAGACGCAGCATCATCATTTCAAAGCTCAATGAGGTTGCCTTTTTAGTGCATGAAGTTCGGAACTATGGTGACTCTTGAGACGACCCGAGAACCCATCAGGAATGGAGCGAAGGTGCGAAGGAGACCGGAAGCCAAAAAGAACATGCTAGCGTTCGTGTTAAGGACCAAGATCCACGGCTTGAAGTACGTGTTTGCGGCGGACGGGTCGAAGCCCAGACGCTTCTTCTGGCTCCTGGCAGTCTGCGTGTGCCTGTCGCTGCTGTTCGTCTGGTCCTGGAACCGCTTGATGTATCTTCTCTCGTTCCCCGCTGTCACCAAGATCTACATGGTGTGGGCGAACAACATGACCTTCCCCGCCGTCACGCTGTGCAACCGGAACCTTTTCCGCGTGTCTAGCCTCACCAAGGAGGACCTTCACCACAGCGGGTACTGGATGGACATCATGTATGCCAACCACTCGGTGAACAGACAGAGCATGGCCATGCTCAAGCACAGCCAGCACAGAGAGAAGCTCTTGCGTTTGCTGGACTTTTCCGACTACGTCCCGCCTCCCCGTTTCCGCCTCAACACCACCGAAATGATTGGCAGGCTGAGCCACCAGTTAGAGGACATGCTTCTGGAGTGCAAGTTCAGCGGAGAAAACTGCACGCATAAGAACTTCACCGCAGTATGTAACGACTCGCTGTTACCAACATCTTATGATGTTAATATCCCTCCTATCCCATGGCATGTATCACTTAATTAAAACAGTCTAAAGTGTCTAAACAAACATCTAGCTTCACTTCTAACGTCGTACAAAGGAACGAACGATTTTGCAAAACGCAGAGTAAAACGCCAGATATTCGACTTTGAAATGTTAAAGTCTCCAAGACTGAAAATAATGAATTACATTTACTTCCTTACTGTTCAAGAAACCTTGAGAGGAACCAGTCTCAAAAAGGAACCCCCGTCCTCATCCTTATTCACCGAGTGTCCATTCATTAAAGTTCCATCCTTGTTTAGGTGTTCATGGATGGGTCCGTTAGTGCGGAACTGTTCAGGCAAACTGATTGTACGATTGTAAAAGTCATTTTACCCCCTCTGTTGGTGGTGGTGTGGTACTGCAATGTCACAACAATGCGTTATTTTCTCCCATCTTTATCGTTTTTGAATCCCCAAAAGATATTACGATATTCTCGTAATTTTCGATAAACACTGATTTTATATCTTTTTAATAGCCCCGTAACAGATGTGAGATTTGTGTGCTTCGCTTATCATGCAGTTCCATCTCTCTAGATCCTGCAATTACAGGTTTCTATCCAATCTTTCCTTTTTTCTTTCCTTCCTTCCCAAAACGCTGACAAATTCCCTTGGGTGGAAACGAGATCCGAATCTCAAGCATATGAAATCTCAAGGACACTTTTTTAAAAATTTTTTATTTGATTTGTTATTTGATTTCGTTCGAATCTTTGCCTGCATTTACACAGTTCCTTTGCCCGGAACAAGTCTGCCGTCTGGGAGTTTAATTAACGCTCGGGGCTGATATCATCAGTAAAACAACTTGCAATGGACGACCTTATAGTTTGTCAGCATCATATTTAATGAAGTGGGAAAAAGAAAACATTCTCCAAGCCCTCCGAAAAACCTGCCCAGAAACAGCTGGGTCTCGTTAAAGGTGAAGCCAGAGCGCTGTTGATTAGAGACTTGGTTTAATGGAATGGCGCGAGATTCATTTGAACCTCTTCATGGAAAGAAATTTGATTCACTTTTATGTCGATTATTTTTTCCGTAATATATTATATTCCGTAATAATATATTGTGTGGTGTTTTCATTTCTGGAACATCTCTGCAGCTCCAGACCCCTGCATATGGATATGTCATTAACACATTCCCCTCTGTCGTTCCACAGATTTACACGAGGTACGGCAAGTGTTACACTTTTAATTCGGGCCTTGATGGCAACCCGCTGTTGACGACGCTGAAGGGTGGAACAGGAAACGGGCTGGAGATAATGCTGGACATTCAGCAGGATGAGTACCTGCCCGTGTGGGGAGAAACAGGTAGATATCCAACAGCACCTACAGCACCTGTTTCCCCCGGTGGTTCATTTTGGAATTTACTCAATTCTCGCGACGGGATTTTTGCGACGTTTGGCAGACGGAATTATCCCTACAATGATTAAATTTATACAAGTAAGCAGGTGAGGGTTAAGGACCTCTCTCAAGGCCTCCTTCAGTGTTCGCTTGGTGGTGCTGGGATTTGAACTTCCAAAACCTTTAAAACCTTAACCAGAGCACCTCCAATATCCCTAGAGAACTCTTCCCACACCGCCAGTCAATCTTGGGGCTAATAACCAGTAATCCTAATTAGGATAGAGACCACCTTTGCTGGTTCAACTGGCAAGTTTCTATTAAAACTCTCTTTCTATTGCATATATCAGGGGGGTCCCCAAACTACAGCCCGGGCATAGATTTCTCTCGAACTTTTTTGTATTATCGCCAGCCCTTTTTTTCGAATCAATTGCTAGAAGGGTATGGGATTTTAAATTCTTATAAAACTCATTGTGCTAAAATAAGTCCACTTTTGCCTGTAAAAAAAAACAAACAAACAATCAGGCGAGGGAGATTCGACCGTAACCCTTTACCCAAATTCCATGCTAATGTCTGTTGCATGGCTGTTTGATGAACGGGCTCGAGAGCGTAACGATTCAGAGCGTCCATCATTCCCCTGAATTTGGTTTATTGCATTTTTCTTTTTAGCTTTTTTTTTTATTTTTTGTTTTTTTGCTAATGGTGCACTTAGGGACCACTTTTGATGGATCGCTCAGAAAAGTGGTGCGGGAGCATTTTAATGAGCATTAGAGTTAGCGTTACATGGAATATTAAGACCTGTTAAAAATGTTACCCCTTAAAAAGATTAAATTGCGTGTTCTAGGTTTTAAATCATTTTGATTAAAATTTTTTATTTTTTTCCTTTTTAAGCCCCCACGGAAACCCAGTCAGAAACTCCCCAAAAACTGCAGTGTTCGTGAGGAAAAAAAAAAGTTCATAATTTGACGATTTTTCAGGACGAAACTGATTGCGATTTGTTATTAGATTCTCGAGCGAGTCTTTTATAACGACCCACCGTCCTGCTTCTCTGCAGACGAAACCTCGTATGAAGCAGGCATCAAAGTACAGATCCACAGCCAGGATGAACCGCCCTTCATAGACCAGCTGGGATTCGGTGTGGCCCCTGGTTTTCAAACTTTCGTGTCTTGTCAGCAGCAACTGGTACCTAATGTTACATCTATTGCACACAACCTTCGTTTTCACCCCCAACGCATTAACACTCATTCATTCATTACATCATGGAGAAAACCAAAGACCAAGTGTAAACGCAGCCTTAAAACACGTCATCTACCAACATCTTAAACGAACAAGCAAGTTCTTGCAGAAGATATGGATTGAAAACTCAGAGTGCAGCTACGACACTTGATCCCATCTCAAATCTCATTAGGTGTAGACAGATCTATGATTCCATGCTAGGATCCAAAGAACGGCCTGATAAGGAAAGGATAGTAAATGAAGTCCTGGAGGCCACATTAAGCATTAAAGCTTTGTAGTGGTTCAAATGGACAATAACATTTAATAAACATTGTCATGGATTTAAGATGTTCTCTGGTTTTCTCCACCGCATGCTCATTATGTAATCCTTCAATCGGTACTTTGTATTTTCTCGGTATGGTGTCTCTAAATGTCTTTCCTTTCGCTTGGCTGCTTGTTTGTTCTTCAACGCCACGTCGGCGCTAACAAAACCATGCGGTGTATCCCAGCTACAGTATCTTCCACCGCCCTGGGGCGACTGCCGATCCAGTGGGATGGACTCGGAGTACTTCTCCACGTACAGCATAACAGCGTGTCGCATCGACTGCGAAACCCGCTACCTGCTGGAGAACTGTAACTGCCGGATGGTGCACATGCCAGGTACGGTCCAAACACACGCTGTGTCCTTGTGTTTATAGTTTCTTTTTTAAAGAATCACTGCAGTTATTTAAACACATTTCAATGCCAGGTACCTCCACCGTATGCACCCCGGAGCAGTACAAGGATTGCGCCGATCCTGCCTTGGGTAAGAGGAACACGCCTAGCATGGAAAAATAAAATTTTCAATTCAAAGTAGACTCAATGAAAAGGGAAAAAAATTCACCATGGAGAACCTGCATGCTGTTTTTTTTTTTACTGTTATTATCTTCATGTACCTCAGAGATTTATTTTACTTAATACGTTCCTACAAGAACTCGGATTGTCCCATGACGAATGAAACGAATATGTTTTAATTCATTCCTTCTTGAATTGAACAATACGGTGGCACTTTATTACTGGCGTCTTACTCCGTGCTACTCTGTACGACTTTTTCAAACAGATCAGCTATCTATTAAAATTGCCATTAATTGCAAACACTAGTCTGAACTTTTGCTCCAGTGTTCACACGAATTCTGAATTTCAAGCGTTTCAGGTTCCCCCCCGAAAACGATCCAGTGAAACAAAAGTGTTTTTTAAAACCTGCAAAATGCTCCTTACATGTTTCTCTCACGGCGTACGTTTGATTTAGATTTCCTCGTCGAAAAGGACAACAATTACTGCGTGTGCCAGACGCCTTGCAACATGACTCGCTACGGCAAGGAGCTGTCCATGGTGAAAATCCCCAGCAAAGCGTCTGCCAAATACCTGGCCAAGAAGTTCAACAAATCGGAGCAGTACATCGGGTAGGACCAAAGCCTAAGACTCCAGATTCCAATAAGAGGTTCATTCCAGGTTTCTAGGATTAGAGCAAGAAATATTCTGAGTTTTAGTTTGATAGCAAGAAAAGTTTTTCCTGCCAATTTTTGATCAAATACTCTGACCAACCACTTTTAGAAACTTCTTAATTAGCCAATAATCCAGTGTGGTAGCAGGGCTTTACTGAAAAAATGTAATTGCTATGATTTTGACCGTGGCTTGCCATAGTTCTTGGGTTAGGGTTAGCTCATAGATATCAGTGTTTGACTCATTAATATCATTCTATTAATAGATCAGTGTGCTGAGAGTTGGTTCTATTGGTTCTCGGTTTGATGGCAGTCGTTGTAGGAGAATCACACTGCAGGAGAGAGTCTGAAATCTTATTAAACTGATCATTGGGGGAAATATTTTTTTTTCGCAAACAGCCGTTAATTGGCTGTCAGTGAAAAAAGCAGCGATCAAAGCCTACAGATTTTAGCCTACACTTTTAGGATTTTGTCTCTGATGACCAAATCATGGCCAAAATCGCACAAGGTGCATTTGAATTAAGAGAGATAAAGCAGCTATAAAGTCTGAATTTATAAATGTAGTGCTTATTAGTTGAGCTAATAAATGGTGGTGACGGTGGCAAATAAAACCTCCCTGAAACACGAGGAAGAAAACTTGAGAGGAAAGCGCTGATTCGCCAGTGGAGGGTCTATTCTGAGTGATTACTTATTACTTGCTTGGATAATTAGTCTACTGCTGATCCTAATAAAGTGGCCAGTCAATGTATATTAAATAAGTGTTAAAAGTTTCAAATGTATTCGCTCATTTTTTTCCTTTGCTTGTGTTTCTAATTCCAGAGATAACATATTAGTTCTGGATATCTTCTTTGAGGCCCTGAATTATGAAAAGATTGAGCAGAAGAAGGCGTATGAAGTGGCTGGTCTACTTGGTGAGACATTTTGTGAATAGAAAAAAATGAACACATTTGACAGATTTCAAATCCCCATGTGCTATTGTTTTCTCATGGTCCTCTTGCAGGTGACATCGGAGGGCAGATGGGGCTGTTTATAGGAGCAAGTGTCCTGACCATACTGGAAATATTTGATTATTTATATGAGGTAAATCTTTTATTGTTGCTCTAACCATAATTGTTTAAACCATAACCTAATCATAGGTCACATCAGGGACAAAAACATAAGCCCTAGTGGTGTGTAGTACATGGGTACCAGCCATTAATGAAATAATGGTGACAGTGGTATATGCAATGGGGACAGAGTTCCTAAAGGCAGAACTCAAGGTGATATATCTGGCCTTCAAACATGAAGTGAAGCAACTCATAAGCCACCACCAGACCCTGGTAAAAAAGGGATCTTAGAGGTACCCCAGATTGCACCCCTCTTTGATCCTTAAACGTAGCCCCTTCAGACTTGCAGTCCATGACTAAAAGGTAAAGGACACAACAGCTCTTAAACTTTATTTAATAACAATGGAAACCTCCAACTACCCTGGAGGTACCCCAATTGCTGCTTCCTTCAACCTGAAATGACACTAGACAATATTTCTAAGGCTCTGTAAGTAGTTTTGTTGATAGTCCAATTCTAGCTTAGCTGTGCCTCTTGTTGATGCTTCTGAGACCCCCTACCCATCAGACCAGACACATCAGACCTCTGGTCCCTGTTCAAAAGGCTACAGCAGAACACATCGTAAAACAATGGCCCTGTGAATGTCCACCATTCTACCATGTTTGCTAATCAGTAGCACTGTTATTAATGTGTATGCTCATTCTACAGCTGCTGTTGCAAATGAGAATGTACCCAGGAAAAGCCCTGTGTCCTGTCAGGTCTCTTAAACTGTACGTAAAACATTAACCAACTGGTGGAACACTGACCAACTGTTTGTCTTCTTTGGGAATGCTGAAAAGGGGAGCGTATGTCTAAAGTCAGATTAGCTCATTAAATAAAGGAAGTGATTAATTAGGCATAACTGAAAGCAGGTCAAGAGCTACCATCTGCTGTTCATCCAACGCATGCTGTGGAAGTGGCAAGTGATCTGGAGCACGGTCCGTCTTCAACAGATGCTCGCTTTTGAGGATTCTTATTCGGCAAAGATTGTACATTACCTGGATATAAAACTGTTCTTATCCTCAATAAAAAAAAATTGTATCAGTCCGTCAAGGGGGCACTACACGGACACAAACCTTTATGGTATACTATTTTCAAAAGAGAACAGTCCAGATGTGGAAGATTGGATTAGGTTGGATTAAGTGGAGGGTTTCTCTGCTTGATTAATGAGAATAGCCAGAGGATGAGTATGATGTGGAGACCTTTAACACATGAAACTAAGGTTTGATGATTTGTCAATGATCCACTAGTTTTGAAGATTAGCAGACTAGCATCTCTTTAATACACCTTTACGGGTTCTAAAGTATGTTGAGCCTTGATGCTTAACAAATCCCAAAGCAAAGATGCGTGTACACTGAATGGTCCGATCCAACCGACGAGCTCCTGTAGCTCAAACTGCTGAAGATGTTCATGCGTTTTAAGCTCAATAGGGCAAGTCTGTATTGGTAGCAAAAGGGGACCAACACGATGTTAAGCAGGTGGTCATAATGTTATGACAAAATCTTGCAATTTGCTATTTAGTAATGCTTTCTAAACTCTAACCTTGTTTCCACAGGTATTTAAAGACAAAGTATTGGGCTACTTTCTACGTAAAGGACGGCCACGTAGGAGCGCGAGCGATAATCTGGTAACCGAGCTCGTTCTATACCACCTGCATGTGCATGCTTTAGGCGGAGCTAAGATAACGTGACCGAAACGAAAGCAAAGGTTAGTTTCGTGGTTAGAAACGCGTTTCGGAACGCCATTCGCTGCTGTATGCCATGCTTTTTGTCTTCGGCTCAAATTCTGATATTGGAGAACTAAACTAAAGAGTGGTCGTGTGGACGACTTGGGGGAGATTTCTAACACTTGCATTATTAAGTAATAATATCTTAATTGTAATACCCAACTATTTGCAATCACGTGCAAGCAATATTACGATTCTCATTTTGGTGAATTTTTGTGCTATAAATCTTTTGATTAAGCAAAGATCTCTATAGCTAAGGTGTTTTGAGGTGTATGTTGGGGTGCCGTTTCACTGACGCACTCCGATTCAACCACATGGGCGACGTTAATTTGCATTAAATCTACGATCGATTGTGGGGTTGTTTTGGAACAGAGAACCATTACATCCTGAACATTGATTTTTGAGATCACATAACAGAAATGGATCCTCTGTCTCAATTTTTTCCTGTAGCTCGTGCAGGTTCGATTATGAACAGCCAGGAAGTTAAGTGCTAATCCAATTATTAGTTTGAATCCCGAAGCTCATGAGTTCAAATCCCAGCCACACCAAACTGCCACTGCGGAGAAAAACATCCTCGTAGTTGCTCAGTTGTATGAATGAGGTAAATGTAAGTCATTCTGGACAAGGGCTTTGGCTTGGTGTAGGTTCTTATATAATTTATCATCATCCTGAATAAAGACCTTAAGGTAAGACAGTTAACGATGCGAAGAAGAAAAACAACTTATGTGTTTGTTAGAGTTTAATGCCACAAAAGCACCAATGGGGATGTAAAATTTGGGTCCAGCAAAGCAGGTCCACATCAAGCTACAACTATAATGTAGTTCAAGAATATAGCTTGGTAACTTTGGAGGTCCATGTCAGAATTCATTAAGAACGTCATTAAGAATTGTTCATTGAATTTTTTGTTTTTGCCCTTTTATCCATTAAACTTAACAAAAGTCAACATTGGGGTTTTTTTTGTTTTTTTGTTGCTTGTTTGTTTTTGGTTTTTTTTTTTAAAAAGGTTGAATGCATCATTACTTACTCCACATTGTATAATTTTGTTTGGTCCAGGGTTGGGGTCAGTTCAGGTTCAATTCCGCAAATTTAGGACTTGGATGGAGGCCTGATGCAAGGTTCGCTTTGCATCCTGAAACTGAACTGAACCCATACCTGGTGTGGTCATCCTCATCTCTCTCCCCGTCATGTGTCTTCCAGGACAACTCTGAGAACCCCACCAGCCCTGGTGTCACGCCTAATCATACCCCCAGGTAGCTGGCCATTGACAATACTGCAGATACTGTACATCCTCTTAACCTGTCTAACTCTGAACCTCATTTCCCATCAGCATTTCATTTTTAACCCCTTATCATTTAAAAAAAAAAACATAGCTTCTCTGAGGTTCCCTTCTGTATGGTTCATGTAATAATACATGAGTGCAGGAAACCCGCCTCTTTTAAACGTTCTAAGGAAAATGTTTCAAATCCTGTAGCCTTCACGACGGAGATGATGTAATGCGCAAGTTCAGGTAAAACAAATCCGTGCTCCGAATGGATTATTCTTGCCTCGTCTTTTTTTTTTGTTTGTTTGGTTTTTTTTAATACTTTTGTATCAGTCCTCTTTCCCAAAAACGTATGGATCTTATTGGCTATTCCAAATCAGCAAAGCTTTTGGGAAACAGACTTTGTGACATATATGCCACTGAGAGTATTTTTTTCTTTTCTTTCTCGTTTGTTTGCACCTCTAGTATTACTTTCTGGTATTTAATCTTGGATAATAACACTACAATGCTACATCAAATACTTTTTTTTCCCATCCATGCCAAGAGCCACAAAGTCATATAGTGATGTTTGACACAGTATTTAAAATCGATAAAGCCATCTAGCGCAAGCATTTCTTTCCAAGCCAGACCAGGTGGCAACTGACAAGGAACCGAGACGGTTATGGTGAATTTATAGAACTTTATTGATGTATGTAACTGGTGAGGCAGATGCCCACCACTACCGTTGGGTTAGAAAGGCAGTTTTAACCTTGTGATACCCTTCCAGAGTATTATGACTGCTTTCACACATGCCTTAGATGGTAGACTTCTACTTTCAGGGTCCTCTTGAATTAAGAAGAATTTTCCAGACTGAACTCTGGGGACAAACATACAGATACGCTTAGTTGAGATGCCATCCATTGGGGCAGTCTGTTGGGTAGGAATTCTATGGTTTTAACAGTCATCTTGGTTGCTTGTTTAGTGAAGGTATTTCACAGTAGGGAAAAATTTTGCATTAGAGAAAGAAGGTACACTATACAATATATTATCTGATTTGACTTATTGGTTGTTTGGCTCTACCATGGAGAATCTCAACCAGCATTTGCGTCTTGATCTTCCTGAGAGATTGGTGAAAAGTCCATCATGAATGGGTTCAACTGACGAGATTCCATGCAAGTCCTGACTGTAGCTAAAAGGACAAAAAAGGCCAGATAGACCGCTTATGACAGGTTCCTGTTCACCCAGTGCCCCTGTTAAACCACACCACGTACCATCATGATGCCTCTTTCTGGTGGCTCGCTGCTAGCTCTCAAGGGACTTGTTTTTTAATGCTCTGCAAGCTAATGCAAGTGCAAGCCTTTCACTGTGACATATACCAAAGTCCACAATGGCTTGAATTGGCATCCCCAGAACCGTTCAAGGCCCTGGTCTTTAATGGTCACTTGGACCTCATAAACCCATGGCTACATGTGTTACCTTTTATTCATTTTGTCCTTTTTATCATAAGAGAAGTTGTCTTTGTCATGCTAGGTCTTGCAGACTTCATGTGTTTGGCCAAATTTCTGCTTTATTTACTCCAGCATTATTCCAGGTGAATTACCTGCTGGGGTTTCTGCGATTTGCTCAACTGAATTTCTTTTTTTTTTTTGTAATTAGTCAGACCTCATTCTACTCTTATGGCTTATGTGGTAGCTGACAAAGGTGCCATCGATGGGTTTAATTGAAGCCCTGATTGTAACCCTTCAGTTGCTCAATAAACCTTTGATATGGAGCTTGAACTTTCTGGAGATTGTTGGTCTCCAAAAATAAGGTGGCATCGCACTTCGAAACAGAAGGTAATGAGTTTAAATCACAGCACCACCAAGCTACCACTTCTGGGCCTTTTTACCGTCAACTGCTCAGTTGGGTGTAAGTCCCAGAGGCTCTTGGTGAAGGTCTTGGACTTGCATATTTGTCATGGATGCCCAACTTGCATATCCTTTTCCAGACAAATTTCTGTCCTGTCATGTTGGCATTATGCGGTTCCATTGTCAGTATCAAAGAGAATGACTATTGGTATCTTAGTCAGTGGAAATGTTGATCATATCGTTCTATGACCTACTGTTTAGACCAGGGGTATCCAAGTTACGCTATCAGTCCAGTGGCAGCCCATGAGAGATTTAAAAAATGATACAAATCTGGCCTGTTATAAAGGAAATACATGAAATTCAGATAACCATCGGGCGTCGCTGTCACGTGCAGCCAAGGCAGTTAGTCAGATGTATGTCATTGTTCGAAGGAGCTAAAAACAACAAAATAAAATGTAACACATTTTGGCAAGTCATGGCACCACAAAGACAAATAGAAAATCGAAAGTGCTGGAACAATTATTTTCATGCTAATAAATCTGAGTAAAAATCTACGTTAGCTAGTTACGAGGTCGATCGCCTGATAGCGCTGCACACAAGACCCTTCACTGGAGGCGAATTTATAACGGAGCGTCTGATACCATGTAAATAATATTATAACTATATATTTAGTACAACATTTTAGAAAACAGCATATTTCAAATAAAAGCAAAGACAAATTGACGGAAATAATCAATTAGTTAGTCGAATCGTAGTTTTTTTTATTATTATTACAGCCATGCGGCCCAAGACACATGGCCCCCACTGGAAAAAGTCTGGACACCCCTTGTTTAGGCACTGAAGATTGTGTCAGGGGGAGGAATTGGATCCTTTTTGTCTGGTTGGTTGTATCTGCCAATGGGGACTTTATCAAGCAAAGCTAGAAGCAACAAGATGTCAATATACCGTAATATATATTGTGACTAGTCTTTATAGGCGACAGTTTGGGGGGCCAACAAACCAGGATCCAAAAATATTTTTATGCAGTCTAGTCATGTTTGTGTTTTCTACTTTACCAAATGGCAAGCTTTTACAAGCAGGCAAGCGTTTGAGCATAAACAGGGAAGTGGTAGCTTAGTGGTTAAGTGGAATGTCTTAGCGGTTAAGACATTGGACTTTGGATCTGAAGGTCATGAGTTCAAATCTCATCCACACCAAACTGCCACTCCTGGGCCCCTAAGCAAAGGGGGGGGCGGTATTGACGTATTCCAGACACGTCCGATATTTGTGCGTGGCATCTTTAAACTGGACTATAATACAAATATATTCATGATGCTCGAATAAGTTTTTCTGTCCCAAAGAAGTGCTACAAAAAAAATACGATAATATTTTGTATTTCTTTTGGCCAAATCTGTTGGATGTTTCTGCTTGAAGGATGTTCGTCATTAGAGGTCTGCATGAAAACAATTCTGTTTGCAATGGATTATTAGCCTTCTTTGGTTCATTTTCCTTTTTTTTTTTTCCTAGTGCAAAATAAACGGTTATTGCGATTACAGTTTCATGGTCTTCCAATTTGCAGATTGTCTAAATCTGCATATGAAGACTTGTAAACTCGGTGGTCACATTGTTCCTCTTGTCTTGGCCTCTTTTATCAAGTGCAAAGTCTTGCATAAGTATTCAAGTGTATAAATGTAAATCTGCATCACAATACTAGCACATAGTATTGCAGTGGAGTTTTCACTGGTAAACGTGTGATTGCGTAAGGCCTCGCTTAGTTCTAGTGAACCCCTAGAATCCTGTCTACATGTGCGACTAGTGCCACATGACCTCTGACCACATGACCAATGCCCCAGATTTCTTTAGAGAATGTATCCAAATAAAAGGAGAATCATCTTAGCAAGAGGTGGTCCCTCGGTCAACATGAAGCTACCACCACCATGTTTCACTGTGGGGGTATACAAATTCAGGATGTTTTTTTTAGGTGTGATTTAGTGTAACCCCTCCTGCCCCCCAAAAGTAATACAGTCAACATGTTTAATTTAATTCCATTGAATGCTCCAGATTTCTTTAAAGAATGTATCAAAATAGAAGGAGAAGCAGTCTGGCGAGAGAACGAGGGACCTCTGGTGGTCCCTCTGTCAACATGAAGCTACCACCACCATGCTTTACTGTGGGGCGGGGGGATTTCAGGGTGTTTCTATTTTGTTTTGTGTGACCAGAAAACCTTTCTTCACATGTTTGCTGAAATCTTCAACATGCAAAGCAAGATTTTCTTTGGCTTCCATAAGTTACCTTTCATTTCAACATGGCTATTTTGGTGTAGATTTATAACCTATATCCCAGTTACACGTATTTAGCTTTCGGGTTACGAAACAAAGGTTTCCAGGGGATGAATATTTATGCAAGGCATTTTACATCTATTATATAGATGTGTTTACAGGTTGTCTAACTGCTAACTACAAACTAGCCCATGTGTTGCTGTTCACAACTTGTTGGTCCGTCCTGTATCTTCCATCAAAACGATGGCCATGAGGTACACGTGAACAATCTCAGGAAGCAGTGGGACAATGGGGAGGTGACGGTCAGAGGTAGATAATGTCCATCGCACCTGGGGAGGGGTGGATTATTCCATGCATCAAAATTTGAGTCTGAAGGGCTACTAAAGGGCCCGATTCGACAAGTGTGAAACTTCTTGCGATCTGATGCACAGTTCGAGTTTGTTCGAGCACTTGACGAATCACGCCCTTGAAACCGAGCGCCAAAGCTTAGCGCCCGGACGCTCTTGGCGTCCTTTAGCCGAGACATTGTGATGGAACCTGTGTCTAATAACATCACTAGATGCATCCCTTTGTGGTGTCATCACAGGTCGACACGCAATGCGTTTGAAATCAAGATTAAACCCTGAACGGGGATAAAAGCATTCCGATAATAACAATCTGATCTGTTTATCTGATGTATGACCAAGCAAAAAAGTCCTACATCCAGGATTAAGTAAGAATCTCTTCTCCCCTCTTTTCCCTTTTTTATCCATACTTTATCCACACCAACTCTATTTTTTTAATACCTCAATGCGTTGAACAAATTTATTCCCATTTATACTTTCGTTCCATGCTCCATTTATGGCTGTTTTTTTTTTTTCTTTCCCCTTCTATTTTTTCCCCCTCCCTCGCCTCCTATGGCGCCGCCATCGATTCATTGTGCGCCCTCTGCCCCATCTGAACATCTCTCCCCTCCTTCCCTTCTCTGTTTTCTTCCAGAGCACATGCGACACACTCCGGAGTCACTCGGACAGCCTCGGATTCGCGCCGAACGTGCTACCTAGTCACCCGACTCTAGGCAACTTCGAGGAGTTCGCTTGTTGACGACGCGGCCATCAAGCGAGGACAATTAGTGGTCTGACAGCAAACTGTGATTCCGATTTGTAAAACCTGTACATACCTATACGCACAGTATGCGACGGTTAGTTCAATTGGTCAGTCAATCGAAGCCCCGAATAGCATAAGATACAACCATAAAAGTACAAGTAGGCAACAATTCCAGAACAATACTCAGGTTATATTAGCGTACCGCAGTATCCACCGCACCAACTGTTCTTTTTATGTCGTGGACATGATTATCGTTTGTTGTTGATTTTTTTTACAATTTTTCTCAACTGTGCACAACCAACTCTGGTTATTAAGGCTGTGATTAAAACAAGGAACCGCACAAAGCAAGTGTAACTGTTTACTAGGCTTGTGTGGGTCGTTTTGTGTACAAAATGCAGCGGACATTAAAAAACCTAAAATCCCTTTTGCTTAGCATAGGTTAGCATGACTCCATCAGCAGGTAGCTGGGGAATTCTGGATTTTGATTGGTCACAGATTCGTTATCTTATTACTGTTGTATGTACACCGTGGTAGTGCAGCGGTTAAGATGTCGGACGTCCGATAAAGGTTGCGAGTTCAAGTCCCAGCACCATTAAGCGGCCCCGGGTGGGCCTCTTAAACAAGGCCCTCAACCCTATACCGCTCAGTGTATAAATTAGATAATTGGAAATCACCCTTAAATAAGGCCATAAGGTTGTGAGTTCAAGTACCTCTGGATGTTATCTGGTAAATGTGCGTTTAAAGTATTTAACATTGATATGACTTGTTTTGGTGGATGTTTACAAAACCAAATTGAACGAGTCTCCAGTGTCACTGTTCACTGAAAGGTATACGACTCGCCTCAAACCAAAAGATCAGGGGAACTAGGAAGTACCTCAAGGAAACACGGAAACGCCCTTAGCTAGCGGAAGTACCTGAAGTCGTTGGCGTATCGACACAAGCCCAGTCTGCGTTACGCGAGCGAACGGTGTTGTGGAATTTAGTTCGATTTTCTTTTCTCCAAAACCGAATGTATGTCTGTTTACATTGTGTATATAAGTGCAATAATAGGCATCCTGTATTCGACTTCCCCAACGAACCCCCCCCCACTCGAGGCTTAACTGTTAGACAAAAACGGGAAAAAAAGATCGGATTCGGGTTTGGCGTGAGGAGCGTTTTACTTTTGATATGCATCGTATTTCTAATCGTTTCTACGACATATATATGTCTACACACACACAGATGTATTCTGGTTCTTTACGAAAACAATCACACCAAGAGACCAGACGGAAACGATCCGGGTTTCAGCACATCGCATTTTCACGCAAACGAGAAGCCGATCGTCGCGAATAAAACGAGACGCGTCCACGCTGCTTTCGCTCCCATTTATCCCATTTATCCATGTTATTCACCTGCTGCAAAAACATTATAGTGATGTAATATATGAAGCATAGACTGTATAGTCATATAGAAAGAATCGGGAATTCTTCAGGACGGCTTTCATCGGGGAAACGCGACTCGTGCATCAACCCCCCCGCACACACTTTCTGCAAGTCTTGCGGTCCGATCCTAGATTTCCCAAAGGCGTCTTCCTTTCTTCGCTTGCATGCACATGTCTCCCACGTACGAAAACTATTTATCCGATGGCGCGCCACACGCTGGCGGGCGAAGAACGAGGGTAGAACGAACAACCGCCCTCTTTTTTTTTGTTTGTTTTGATATTCATTTCGCTTCTGCATTCAGCCGATAGCGTTGTTTTATAGGACGGGATTTCTAGCATATATAAATATATATATATATATATAGCTAGCTAGCTACATTTTACGAATCGGTTGTGAAGTGTAAATGAAACTATCTAATAAACCTATTTAACCGTAACCTGTTGACAAGTGCTGTTTCTGTATGTCCGTTCGTCTGGTTGGTTTTTTTGTTTGTTTTTTTTTCCCCACACGTTCAAACTTTGCTAAATAATTTAACAAAAAATAAACAAACGAAAAAAAGTTCTCCACAGGGTTTTCCTCACAGGTCCAAAGTTTTCGCATACGACTCACTTAGCGACGGTTGGAGGAAACCCGAAGAACCCAGCGGAACCCCTCAACCGGATAGAACACCGAGCTCAGGATCACACCAGGATCTTGGAGGTGGAGGCTTTACCTCCTGCACCTCTATGATGTTCATAATTGAAGTTCTTTCTGGTCCACAGGTTCAACAGGTTTCAGATTTAATGCTATACTTTATTAAGGTTACTCCAGGATCTACCCATTTACTATGATGTTTAATCAGAAATGTACTTCTCTTCGACTTCATACCATCGCTGGTGAGGAAACTTTGAGATCACACACCTTAGCAGCCAGGACCAAACCAAGAACCTCTTCCCTATTCACGATGCTCTTGTTATCTCCACAGCCCAGGAAGTCTTTCCTTGAGGTGAGTCGTGGAAGTGGTGCATCTCTCCTGGTAAGTAAAAGGAAGTCCTGAAGGTCAAGGTTCCTGTTTTCTTGGGGAGCTTGTCACTGTGTGTTAAATCTGTCTGATGGCACCAGGCGTTCGGGGCGAACGCATGATGGATTCCAGCCATGCTGATGTTTCTACGGCAGTGTTTATAAAGCATAAGTGCATGTTATTACTGTGTATTTACTGGTATTACTACACTGTGTTAATTCTGTTCACTGTTGTACAAAAGTGTGATGTTATTGAGGTTATTACTCTACACAGCAATGTTATTACTACACTGCACTAATACTGTTGTCTACTGCAGTACTGTTAACTGGTTATACAGATTCAGAGGAAAAAGATAAGCAAAGGAACATGTGTGCTACGAATATTTATTACTGTGTAATTACAATGTTATTACTACCCTGTTTATTACTGTTATAACCACAGTTATAACCACAGTTATTACTGGGTAATTACAATAACTGTATTTCGAAAAAATAAGGTTACCATTATGACACTAGCGTTATTACATGTTTATTACCGTGTTATAACTATGGAATTACAATGTTATTACTACACTGTTTATTACTATGGAATTAAAATGTTATTGCCACTAATAAAAAAATGAACTAAGGGACTAGTGTTATTACTGGGTTATAACTGTGTAATTACAATGTTATTATAACACTGTTTATAAAATTTTTATTACTATGGCATTACATTATTGCTACACTGTGTTGTTACTGTGTAATTACAATGTTATTACAACACTTTATTTCTGTGTTATTACTATAGACTTGCAATGTTATTACCACAAAAATATAAACTAAGCAACTACTTATTACTCTGTTATAACTGTGTAATTACAATGTTATTACAACACTGTTTATTACATTGTTATAACTAGGTAATTACAATGTTATTACCACACAAAAAAAATAAACTAAGGACCTAGTGTTATAACTGTGTAATTACAATGTTAGTACAACACTATTACTTTGTTATAACAATGTAATTACAACTCCGTTTATTACATTGTTATAACTATGTTATTACAACGTTAATACCACAAAAAATAAACTAAGGAACTAGTGTTATTACTCTGGTATAACTGTAATTACAATGTTATTACAACACTGTTTATTACATTGTTATAACTATGTAATTACAATGTTATTACCACAAAAAAATCAATTAAGGAACTAGTGTTATAACTGTAATTACTCTGGTATAACTGTAATTACAATGTTATTACAACACTGTTTATTACATTGTTATAACTATGTAATTACAATGTTATTACCACAAAAAAATCAATTAAGGAACTAGTGTTATAACTGTAATTACTCTGTTATACCTGTGTAATTACAATGTTATTACAACACTGTTTATTACATTGTTATAACTAGGTAATTACAATGTTATTACCACACAAAAAAAATAAACTAAGGACCTAGTGTTATAACTGTGTAATTACAATGTTAGTACAACACTATTACTTTGTTATAACAATGTAATTACAACTCCGTTTATTACATTGTTATAACTATGTTATTACAACGTTAATACCACAAAAAATAAACTAAGGAACTAGTGTTATTACTCTGGTATAACTGTAATTACAATGTTATTACAACACTGTTTATTACATTGTTATAACTATGTAATTACAATGTTATTACCACAAAAAAATCAATTAAGGAACTAGTGTTATAACTGTAATTACTCTGTTATACCTGTGTAATTACAATGTTATTACAACACTGTTTATTACATTGTTATAACTATGTAATTACAATGTTATTACCACAAAAAATCAATTAAGGAACTAGTGTTATAACTGTAATTACTCTGTTATACCTGTGTAATTACAATGTTATTACAACACTGTTTATTACTTTGTTATTACTATGTAATCACAATGTTATTACCACAAATAAAATCTAAGGAACTAGTGTTATTAATCTGTTATAATTGTGTAATTACGATGTTATTACAACACTTATTACATTGTTATGAATATGTAAATACAATGTTACCACAAAAATAAACTAAGGAACTAGTCTTATAACTGTGTAATTACTGTGTTATAACTGTGTAGATACAATGTTATTACAACACTTGATTACATTGTTATAACTATGTTATTACAATGTTATTACCACAAAAAATAAACTAAGGAACTAGTGTTATTACGCTGTTATAACCGTGAAATTACACTGTTATTACCACTAAAAAATGTTAAACTGGTTTCTGTGTAAAATCACTGTAATTAAATTATTTCTACAGTGTTATTACAATCTTATTACCACAAAAACAAACTAAGGAACTAGTGTTATTGCTGAGTAATAACTATGTAATTCCAATGTTACCACTGAAAAAGTAAACTGAGAAACTACTATTGCTGTTGTATAATGACACTGTTATTACCACGTGGTATTCCAGGGTTGGACGCATGTAATTACCATATTATTACTTTATTATTGTCCGATCGCTGCATCGCTGTTGTTAATTTCATAATAAACACAGAAAAACACTACAGCAGGAGAAACAGAGCATTTTGGGTTCGATTTATTTATAGTGTTATTTTTTTTTTTTAGACAGAAAAAAAAAAAAACCTAAAATAAATATTAAAAGCAACCAAAACATAGCACCGTGCACAGTCCTCATTCAGACTGTTATAGTGGTCGTGACAAAACACGAAAACGCCTCTTTCTCACGTGCATTTAGTCATTTGTCTCACACACACACACACACACACACACACACACACACACACACACACACACACACACACTCCTGAAGCTACACATTATATGCACCGAAAATAAATACTGTACATTACCTAGCTGGATGTGCAGAGGTATTTCAGGTATGTTTCATATCAATGCATTTTTTCCCTTGATGTATAAAAAAAAAAACGCCAACGTCGGAGGCAACGTGTCGCAAGTTTCCTCAGTCTTAGAAGCAATACTGTTATGTCGGTTGTAAAAGATGCTAGTTCATGAGATCTCACGGGCGTCTCACTCATCACCGCGCTAATCAGGTGTACATATCGGCTTAAAAAAAAAAAAAAAAAAAAGTACATCACATCCTCGTCCTGTCAAGTTGACATTCGACACCGTTGTATGTTAAACAAGAAAATAAAAAATTATTACAATTATATTGTAATTGTAGCGTCTTAGTGAATACCGGTTGGCTTCTGTATCTTGATTGGTCAAGAGTTTTCTGCTGACTTTGACAATTTTCGCCATAAATTAGTTTGTAAGGAGTCTCCATGTCCAGCATTACACAGGCATACATTTTGCTAAAAAATTTAGAATAATGATGAAACACCAAAAATATGAACATATGGCACTTATAATGTTTGATAATTATACATAAAAAATTTTTAAAAATTAAATAAAAAATGTAAGTAGAATCGGATTTTTTTTGTGTGGTTGGATTCTGATTGGTCAAAAGACTTAAAAAATTACTTTAAAGAACTTTAAAAATTTTTCGACTTTTGATCATTTCCAAAAAAAAAAAAAAAAATTTCTGACGTTTTTGGGATGAATGCAAGCGAAAACGCAAACAGTGCAGTTAAAAAAAAAAAAAAATAAAAAAAATAAAAAATTATTACAAAAAAAAAATTACAAAAAAAAAAAAAAAAAGGGGTTTAGATTTTGCAATTAACTATGCAGATTTTTTTTTATGCTCTCGAATGCCGCAATTCAACGTAACCACGTGCAACAATGGGAAGAAAAAAAAAAAAAAAAGAAAAGAAAAAAAAAAAAAAAAGTCCGACGCCCCCTGATGAGATGCTCCGGAAATCCAAAACATACTTAAAAAATATATATATATAAAAATTACATCCTCTGGAGAAACAGACGATCCGGGTTCCTTGTGATTTTTTTTTGGGGGGGAAAAATCTGCAAAAACTGGAACGTCTACATTAAAAAAAAAAATAATAAAACTCTCGATCTTCCAAATGAAAAAAAAAAGCAAACATTTTAATTGAATCCATGAACTGTTCAAGTTAACAGAAACCAGTTACCGAGCTGAGAACACACATTACATCCTTGATCTGAAAATGCGCACACACTGGGTGTGAAAAAAAAAGGGTTTAGATTTTGCAATTAACTATGCAGATTTTTTTTTTATGCTCTCCAATGCCGCAATTCAACGTAACCACGTGCAACAATGGGAAGAAAAAAAAAAAAAAAAAGAAAGAAAAAAAAAAAAAAAGTCCGACGCCCCCTGATGAGATGCTCCGGAAATCCAAAACATACTTAAAAAATATATATATATATAAAAATTACATCCTCTGGAGAAACAGACGATCCGGGTTCCTTGTGATTTTTTTTTTGGGGGGGAAAAATCTGCAAAAACTGGAACGTCTACATTAAAAAAAAAAATAATAAAACTCTCGATCTTCCAAATGAAAAAAAAAAGCAAACATTTTAATTGAATCCATGAACTGTTCAAGTTAACAGAAACCAGTTACCGAGCTGAGAACACACATTACATCCTTGATCTGAAAATGCGCACACACTGGGTGTGAAAACGTTTCTTAAAAAAAACAACAACAAAAAAAATTCCTAATGAAACATCCAAGCGACAGAGAAGTAGGTTCTCGATAGACTTCTAGTGTTGCCGGAAACGCCGGTGTTCCCTCCTCGAAGCCTGGAAGAGCGGCGAGGCGAGGCGGGGCGAGGCGGGGCGAGGCGGGGCGAGGCGGGGCGAAGGCTCCGCGATCCGATCGGGAGGCTACGGAGGAAACTAAGGCCACGACGTTCTTCCTGAAAAAAGCGGATGCGACGACTGGGAGGAAAAAAAAAAAACATAGTAAGTAATCGCTATTTTTAAGTTTTTTTTCATTTATTATAATTTATTTTATGTATTTTTTTTTTTGTGCAACTGGTAGCTTCATCGAATCGCAGCGAATCGTATCGTATCGTATCGGTTGCTGCTTTAAATGTATCTTTATACACATATCTGTTGCGTAACATCGAACGTAGCTCGAAGGACCGGACCCCGGAGGACGCACCCATGGATCTCGAAGGCACGTCAGCTGTTCGATACACTCGGGCGGCGTAGAGCCGAGCTGCTGTTGATCTCCTCGTCCTCCTCTTCTTCCTCCGCCCAGCCTCCCAGACGGGCGGGAGAGAGCAGGGGCAGGCCGGCCGGGTGCATCTGAGGCGTGGACGCTGGGCGTGGGAGAAGGTGTTATTTTGAAAAATCGTTCGGAATGAATGTTTCAATTCTACAAATACAGTTTTTTTAGCTCGGTTTGGAACTCACTCACCAGCACCGGCAGGGAAATCCCTTAAGGGCACATGGGGGTGTAACTGCCCCAATCCATGCTGACGTGGGAACTTCTGCTGATGCACCTACGGCAGATCAAAATAAAACGAAACTCGTATCGATTTCGAGATCGAGTTTGAGAACTGTTGTTCCGCTGTTCTTACCTCGTGCATGTAGATGGCGTGGAGGCTCATCTCGGCCGTGGCGAACTCGGACAGGAGAGCCGAGGCGGACTGGCTGTACGCCCTCAACCCGCTGGCGCTCATGCTGGACGGGAACGAGATCGTAAAATCAGACATCTACGTTCTAACGAGTTCCATCTAACAACTCGGTTTTTTTTGGTTTTTTTTACTTATTATATCACCTGTCAGGGGCACTGCTGTGGTACATGGGACCTTCGGTATGTGGATGAAGACCCGGTTGGAGGACGTGAGGGTGCGAGCGGGAGGTGTGAGGCTGCTGGGAGCAGGACAGGGAGGCTAGGACGCTGGCGGCGGCCGAAGCCGTACTGCTCGGAGCAAGGAGACGCCGGTTCCAGCCCGGCAGCCCGGACGCCGTGAGGACGGGATGAGCCAGGACGCTCGCCAAAAGGGTATCGGGCTGTGGGGAGGGAAGATCATCGGTCACGCAATAGAACAACGTTAAAGATAGTTTTATATTCAGTTCAAAAATAATAATAAAGAAGAAAAAACCCACGGCAGTGGCGGAGTCGTTGGAGAGCAGCGAGGTGCAGAGCGGAGCCTCGGAGAGCAGGAGCTGAGGGTTCGGCCCAGCCTGGGCGTCCTGCTGCACCTTCTCACGCATGTGGCTGATGAACAGCGAGCTTTCCTGGGGTGGTTGCCAGCACGGGTTTTTCAGGGTGAAGTGAACGAGCGACAGCTCCGTTTTTCCGTTTTCCGCCTGCTGATACACGGACGCCTCCGTCTGGCCCTCGGACATCCACTGGGTAAAGGAACGTTACGTTAAAAAAAAAAAAAAAAAAAAAAAAAAAAAAAAAAAAAAAAAAAAAGTCATCATCGTTACATACGTAACTATACACTCGTAAACTCTCGCACGTACGCACCTGCGGGTTGCCGTGGCGGCGGACGTCCATCTGCGCAAAGGAGCATATGTCTCCGACGCCCACCACCTCCACGGTGAAGTTGCGCAGGAAGTCGATGATCTCAAGAGACTTGCCGCGGAGGACGAAGATAAGCACGAATGGCGTGATGATCGGACTGAGCAGCTCCTCCAGGATAAAGACCTGTGAGCAGACGAAAACGGGGATCACGATGAACCCTGGGAATCCCCTCCAAATCCCCTGGTGGGAATCCCGATCAATCTCGCGAGACTTTCACGGCGGTTTAACTCTTACCGCTTTGTACTGGAAAAGCTGCGCCACCTCATCCCGCGTCTCGCTCTTGTTTGCGTTGCCCTTCCAGTGATCGGGCATGTAGTGGATGTGTGCCAACACGTACTGCAGGAGCTGCTCGGGGCACCACACCATATGCTCGTCTGGTATAAAAGACCTGCGGAAAGAGAGTGGAGACACAACGTCACGTCTTCACAGGTGCGCCTACAAGCTTGCGAATGTGGAATATTACAAGGGTGGGGTTTGCGTATCTCCATACCTGGCGATGGTGACGATGATGCCCAGGGCAGTCCCTGCAGTGAGGACGTGCTGTACGGAGAGGACGTCCTCGTCGTACACGGTCAGGGCGACGAGGACGGCCAGGAGCGAACCAGCGAAGAAGGCACCGCTACGGGCCAGCACGGCGAGCACGGCCGAGTTGAAGGCGTTCATGTATTTGGCTGCGGGTCGGTAGGCGCGGCTGAGGCGATCACGCAGCTCGTGGTCAAGCTCGTTAAAGTGGCGCAGGTAGAGGCGCCCGTACAGGGACCAGCGGCGCGTCCCGAGGCTTCCCGGTTCGCGCTTGATGGCCTCAGCATAGTTAAAGAACGCATACAGCGCCTGCCACACTAGCACAAGCGGGCACAAGAGCAGGTTGGCCACGCCCGCCAGCAGGATGGTGCGGCTCAGCTGCCGGGCTAGCTCCTGGCGCTCGCTGGCTCGCTTATACTTCGGATGCAGGCTCCATTTGTTCTGAAAGGGGGAGCCCGGCCCCCAGAACAGGATCAGCTCGAAGTTATACTTCAGGCCCTGCGTCAAGAAGACCACGTCGCCCAGGAGGGGCAGGTGCAGGCGCACAGGCAGCAGGGACTTGTTGATCATAGCGACCGTGTAGTTCTTGAAGCGCAGGATGCGGTGGTAGATGTCCAGCTCGGTCAGCTCTTTCTTGTGGATGCACATCTGCTGCTCGCCCTGCAGACGGATGAGCCGCGACTGCACTTCCTGCCAGCTGAAGTTGCACAGCTCGTCCTGCCGCGCAAGAGAAACGAGTTAGCCGATCCCGCGCAGGAATCAGAGTATTGCGGTAGAACGGCACTCACCATGCTGATCTTTAGCGCTTTCCTATAAAACTGCCGGATCTCCCAGTAACTCAGCACGTTGCAGATCACCTTCCCGAGACGGTAGATCCAAAAGATGGCCGCCATTATCAGAAGAAAGATGATCCCGCCGTTGTTCCGGATCCTAAACACAACACACTCTGAGTTTTACGTGCATTCGCATTTAATTAATATGTGGGTGAGCGGATTTTCGCTACGGGCTACAAACCGAAGGGACACTTTAAGGCGCAGCACATTACAAGTGTTGTACAGCAGCAAGTTTACATTCATTTCAACTACTGAACTACTGTGTGTGTGTGTGTGTGTGTGTGTGTGTGTGTGTGTGTGTGTGTCGGTCTATGTGTGTGTGTGTGTCTGTGTGTTTCAGTCTGTCTTTGAGTGTGTATTCAAGTGTGTATGTGTGTTTCAGTCTGTCTTTATTTGTTTGAGTGTCTCTATCTTGTGAGTGTTTGTTTCAGTCTGTCTTTGTGTTTGAGTGTGTGTGTGTGTGTGTGTGTGTGTGTGTGTGTGTGTGTGTGTGTGTGTGTGTGTTTCAGTCTGTCTTTGTTTGAGTATGTATTCAAGTGTGTGTGTGTGTGTGTGTGTGTATGTGTTTCAGAATGTCTTTATTCGTTTGATTGTGTATGCAAGTATGTGTGTGTGAAGTATGTTTGTGTGTCTCTGTCTTGTGTGTTTGTTTGTTTCAGTCTGTCTTTGTGTTGGAGTGTGTATGCAAGTGTGTGTGTGTGTGTGTGTATATGTGTTGCATTCTGTGTGTATGTGTGTGTATGTGTGTGTGTGTGTGTGTGTGTGTGTTAAAAGCAGCTGAAAAAGACTCCTTTCGA
>JBCEWE010000394.1:267491-307491 GCA_039877035.1 Silurus lanzhouensis
TAAAACCCGAACAAATTCACTCCAATATGCCTACAAACTGAATAGCTGTCATGGGTGTGTTCCTCAGGGTCTGCTGACCACTGGTTACATCATCCTCCTGTCCCGGGTTGGAGAGAGTGTAGCAGCCGAGATGAGGAAATCGCTCTTTGCGTCATTGTTAAGGTTCGTTCCCTTTCGAGTCTGAATTTCAGATCGAGACAACTCGACCTTTCAGTCTGCTTATTCTCCTGCACGTTCTCCTGCAGACAGGATGTCGCCTTCTTCGATGCCAACAAGACGGGGCAGCTGGTGAACCGCCTCACTGCTGACATTCAGGAGTTCAAGTCTTCTTTTAAGCTGGTTATATCTCAGGTAAGAGGGTGGGATAAGGTCTCCAGACTCCCCCTATCCGAATTTGGTTTGAAACGTAGCGATGCTCCCGTAGCCGATGCGCCTCACGTTAGGTTTTTCTTCTGTTTTGTCAAAATTGCAATACGTACAAGGTGGTATCGAAACGGTTCGAGACTAGTTTTGTGACACACCAACAGATGGCACAGTCACAGGGAGCACCGACCTTCATAAGTCAGAAGACATCATCCTGTGTACATCGGGAGCTGTGCAACTTATGCTATTCTGAGCTCACCTCAAACAGGTAAACCGGAAACACCGCTTTCTCACCGGAAACACCAAGATCTCACTTCTGGCAGATTTGGTTCCTGCGGACTTCGCCCTCTTCTTGAAGATGTAGATTCAGCTCAAAGGTCACCGTTTTGACACCATTGCGGAGATCCAGTGCGAATCGCAGAAAGGGCTTGACATGCTCCAAAAAAAGAAGACTTCCAGGACAAGTTCTAGAAGTGGCAGGAACGATGGGAGCGCTGACTTGCTGTGCAAGGGGACTGTTTTAAAGGTGATAGTGTGTGAACGTAGATACAATAGGTACTTTCCTGTAAACAGAGCCAGTCTCGAAACTTTGAAACCACCTCGTACACCGCTTTGTCCTGAAGATATCAGAAAAGAAACGTTGTGCTGACGGATCCTGTTTCCGAACCTGCAGGGTTTACGGAGCTTCACGCAGACGGTCGGCTGCGTCGTGTCGCTGTACGTAATCTCGCCGAAGATGACGGGCCTGATGGTGGTGGTGCTGCCGTGTCTCGTCGGTGCCGGCGGCCTGATCGGCTCCTTCCTGCGCAAGCTTTCCCGAAAAGCTCAGGAGCAGGTCAAGCTTCCATAACTACCCTTTGGGGGCGAGTGAAAGGTTCATAGAATTTGGGTTTTCGCAAGTAAACGAGAGGAATCACTGTCGTTATGGTTGTAGGTATCTAAAGCAACAGGAGTCGCCGACGAGGCTCTGGGGAACGTTCGAACTGTGAGGGCCTTCGCCATGGAGGAGAGAGAACTGGAGTAGGTCCATCAGCGTAAAAACGTGTAACCACGTGTTTTCACCATTTGAAATCACTCACCCGCGTATCTTGCAGGACGTACGCCAGAGAGGTGGAGAAATCGGCCACGTTGAACGAAGCCTTAGGACGAGGAATTGCAGTGTTTCAGGGACTTTCGAACATCGTACTAAACTGTGAGTCTCGACGCTAAACAGAATTCGCAAATATACACGAAACAAAAAATATATATTTTTGACCCTTTTCTCGCCAGGTTTGGTTCTGGGCACTATTTTCACCGGCGGATCCCTAATGGCGCAGAACGACATGACCCCGGGTGACCTCATGTCCTTTCTGGTCGCCTCGCAAACAGTTCAAAGGTAGGTCTGGTCGCGTCTGATTTATCGCTAATCACGACGAAAATCTGACGATTCACCGCTTGTCCTTTGCAGATCCCTGGCCAGCATCTCCGTCCTGTTCGGGCAGGTAAAGTATTACAGACCAAAAGATCATATTTAGGCAACATAACGGTGTGATGAAGTTATTGTTAGCATTATTTCCAATAATTTTTTCAGTTTATTTTTAATTTTTTTAACATATTGTTTGGGTCAAGCTGTAGGCTCTGAGACAGCAGAGCATCTACCACCATGCTTCAAGACTAGTTTAAACTCTTGAATCTATTGGAAAACGTTACAAAGTAAGGGGTTAAGGCTCTGTATTATTGTTTGGAAGGTCAAGCCCCAGTATTGCCAAGCTGCCACTTTTGGGCCTTGAGCAAGGCCCTCAACCCCTCTGTGCTCCAGTGGGCGCTCTGACTCCAGCTTCCTAATGTACAAAGAAAGAATTTCCCTGTGTCATGATGTACATGTGACAAGTAAAAATCACATTTTCCTTCACTGACACTGGAGACTCCTTTCCGAAACACCCTTGCTTTACAATTCCATTCCAATGTACCTTCAGGGTTCGAACAACCATAATTTATCATAATTTTTATCCATCTACCTCCTACGTTTCCGAACGTTCTCCATCATCAGAGTTTTACCGATGTGATGCTTTCTGCATAGATGGTGAGAGGGACGAGCGCAGGAGCCCGTGTCTTCGAGTACATGACCTCGGAGCCTACCATTTCCCTGACAGGCGGGGGACGGATTCCACATGAGTCACTGACAGGACGAGTCGACTTTCTGAACGTCAACTTCAGGTAGGCGCTCGATTTCTAGACTGTCTGCGATATTTCTCTCTTTTTTTCTCAAAACGATATTTAGCGTGTAATTGATGTTGTGTAGTTACCCGACGAGACCTGGCAACCAGATCCTGAAGAACTTCAACCTAACCCTACCTCCGTGTAAAACGGTGGCTATAGTTGGAGAATCGGGTGGAGGTAGAGTGTGTGTGTGTGTATGTGTGTGTGTGTGTGTGTGTGTGTGTGTGTGTTTGTTTTATCATTTATTGATCTCATTCTTTGATTTTAGCATTTGCCATGGAAACGTTAAATATCTGTGCTCCCCCTCAGGTAAATCCACGGTGGCGGCGCTACTTGAGCGCTTCTACGACCCGAGCGGCGGAGTGGTAATGCTGGACGGTGTGGACATCAGGACGCTGGACCCGTCCTGGCTCAGGGGTCACGTGATCGGGTTCATCAGTCAGGTCCGTTATAATGATGCATAAATCTTTTCAGAACTCCCTGTCTTTCTCTATCTCTTTTACCCTGGGTCTGTCTGTCTGTACAGATTTCAGTCTGTCTCCCTGTCTGCAAGTCTACCTTCCTGTCTGTCTGCTATGTATTTAATATGCTGTCTGTTCCCGGTGCTAACGGCAGGAGCCGGTCCTGTTCGGAACCTCTGTGAAGGAGAACATACGCTTCGGTAAGCCAGGAGCCACGGACGCTGAGGTGATCGCCGCAGCCAAGCAGGCCAATGCCCACACCTTCATCACCAACTTCTCGGACGGCTACGACACCGTAGTGGGTGAGTACCTCACCTTTAAAGCGTCCGATCTTAAGACACAAGATCCTTCCTGGCCTCACCTCACCTGCTGCGTCCAGGTGAGCGAGGTGCGACCCTGTCGGGCGGGCAGAAGCAGAGGATCGCCATCGCTCGTGCTCTGGTGAAGAACCCCAGCGTGCTGATTCTGGACGAGGCCACGAGCGCGTTGGACGCCGAGTCGGAACGCGTGGTCCAGGAGGCGCTGGACCGGGCCACCGAGGGACGCACCGTGCTTATCATCGCACATCGTCTCAGCACCATCCAGGGGACGGATCTTATCTGCGTCATGAGCGGCGGCAGAGTGGTGGAGGTAAATACAATTAAATAAACTGAAAATTTTTATTTCTTTTCAGCGTAGCTTTTAAAATATATCAAATGTATATCATATTTATTCAATGAAATTTTTGACTCGAAAGATGATATATACTTTTAGAAAATAACATCTTTTAGGAGTCAGTTGTCCACAGTGGTCCTTAAGGTACCATCACAACAACACACTCAGCAAAAGTTCTAATATTGTTAACGAAAAAATCCCAAAAATTGAAAAATTGTCACACCACTAAGCACCTATACATATTTCTTTCCCTCTTCGGCAGGCTGGAACTCACCTGGAGTTGCTACGCAGAGGAGGTCTGTACGCCGCACTGATCCAAAGACAGCAAACTAATGACCAGAAGTGAAGCCCCGAGCCGAGGATTTTTATCCTCTCGCTTTTATAATTCCAGATGTTCGCCCATGTTCGTTTGGACGAGTTACTACAGGAACTTTTTGTTTTTCCAGATGTTACCAGTCAATTTCCATATGATTCGTATGTATATAGTTAATTTTAAACAAAGCCTTTCAATGTACAAAATGTAAACAAATATATAAACAATAAATAAACATGTAGTTCTACACTGGAACAGAGATCAGCACATCTGTATCATTGGATCTATTAATCATTATATAAAAATAAATACTTTTTTTTCCTTTTTTTATACAATGTCCTCACAAACTCACAAAATGTCCCCATAAAACGTGACACTTGCACGCGGTGAATTAAACGCACGCATCCGCGATTTGTTCAAAGCGCTTGCGACGTGGACGCGTGACTCCGTGACGTGGAGGTCGAACGAGTAGTTTTAAGAATCTTATTTCCGATGGAGCTACTTTGTGAGGACTTTCCTGTGTTGGAAAACCTCCTGGCTGCTGATTACGCAAGCGCACGGGAAACGCAGATGTACGTGTAGCCGATGATACGGTTTTGAGATGCGTGTTTGTATGGGGCACCCCGAAAAAACGTCTTTTCCCACGGCCACGATTTAAAGTTCAATTTGCAGGGGGGGGAAAATAACAGGATGTTGGACAATTAAGTTCTCAGAAATAGCAGCGTAATGAGGACATCCTGAGTTTATTTCCTAGGAATTCTTTCTCGGAAGTGTGTGTCTCTATTTGTTTTTGCGTGCGACTGCGTGTTGAAGGGCCTACATGCATCTGTGGAATTTTCCCTTCCTATACTATAGATGCATGACCTCATATGGTCATTGTGTGTGTGTGTGTGTGTGTGTGTGTGTGTGTGTGTGTGTGTGTGTGTGTGTGGCAGAGATTTGAACTCACACCCTTCTAGAGCATAATGCCTGCCTGAGATCACATCTATTGATCTAGAAGTCAAATAGAACAAATGCACCACACACACAAGTTCAACAAAAGAGCGTGTGTACGAAGGACGTGGACGCATTGTGGACGATGAAAAGGGACGGGAGGACGGTCCGACCTGCTTTTCGACATTCTGGAATCGGATAAAAAAAAAAAAGCTGCTCATGTTTGTGTGTGTGTGTGTGTGTGTGTAAGATGTATCTTATTTGTTTATTTCGTTATTTTACATTTAGCTTCGAATCAAATCCGAAAACTTGTGAGCCCCCTCTCAAACTCGCACACACTCTCATACACACACACACACACACTCTCTCACACACACACACAAACATATTCAGAGCCGAAGACACTCCCAGTCTGATTGCTCTGATGCATTTTAGAGATGAAAGGGAGGACAGTCCTATCAGTGAGACCTTCACACACTCGCACGCACACACCACACACACACACACACACCACACGCACAATGTAAAGACATAGCTATAGAGTTTCCGTGGCGAAAACGAAACAACCCGAGCAGGAAACCCGACAGGAAGAGGGTAAGTGTGTAAAAAGGCACTTTCTTATCGCCCCCGAGGAAACGACGGCACTCGGCGAACGATGGCCTGCGATGGAGGTGCTGAGAAGAAGTCTTACGTGACCTCCGTCACCGTGGACCTGAAGCCGTCAGGTGAATCTCAGAGTGCAGGATGCGAGGCAGGGAGCGCGGAGAACGGGACGCCACCGAGAAGAAGGGAGACGACAGACCGCCGTAAAGGTCAGTTTAAGGTCATTTGTATTGAGAACGTCTTCGAGTGGTCCTGGTGAAGAAACAAGAACAGGATGAAGGGATCATGTGAGGCAGGAGAGCGATGGAAGAACGACACGATAGAGTTCTCTCCCACTGAGGAGAGGAGGGGCTTCTTTATAAACTTAATACTATAGCAAAACCTATATATATATATATATATATATATATATATATATATATATATATATATAGTAAATGCAGAAAGAAGGGAAAGAGAGAGAGAGAGAGAGAGAATGAGTGTTAGATAGATAGATAGATAGATAGATAGATAGATAGATAGATAGATAGATAGATAGATAGATATCAATTGAGAAACCAGAAAAATTCACAAAGAGTAAAACGGGGTAGAGGAAGAGAAAGAAAAATGGATATATAAAAAGAGAGGGAGAGACAGACAGCAAGAAAATCAATGAATGTGAAATTTGAAATCAACAGACAGACAGACAGACAGACAGACAGACAGACAGATACTTGAGTGGTCCTGGTGAAGTAAAAAGGACAGAAAGGACGGATAGATGTAAGTAAAAAGAGACGTATGATGGAAGAAGGCGTAAGGAGAAAGACTGCTATTAAACTCCACCCCTTTCTCAGAAATGTTTGACCTTTAAATGTAGCAATAAACAGATAAAAACTGTGCTGTGCCATCATTTTAAAAGGAATCAAACTCATCCAGACTTTTTTCAATCATGTTTTAAACCATCAATGGCCCCGCCCTGGAGGTCACATGACTGACTCTGCCCTTCCCACCTCTCCATATGTACCTGGATTGTTCTTCTGATATGTTTGGTTTGTTGTTTGTCCACGCTTTAGACGTCATCTCCAAGAGAAGAGCGTCCGGCCCACCAGGTGAGCGTGTGTGCTACTTTAATGCAAAGATTTCACTGTTGATGACTCTATGCTTAAAGTTGTCTGATTTGCTGGACTAAAAACTCCTGTGGAACATCATGGTGTCCAGGATCAAGCTGATGTTAGGTCTAAAAGCAGCCTTTCTAGATCTTGGTCTTCACAAAGAGTCACCAATTTCAGCTAGCTGGCTAGTTAGCTGCTATGTCACCATCTAGCTAAAAATAACTAGCTAGTTGGGGTGTAGTATATAGTGTTAGTCGTTTGTCATGAATTGGACTGTGCCTTCTGAGAAGTTTCAGGCTGTGGTGTACATTTGCAGCAGAAGTTTCATACTAACACTTTGTTGCTTGCATCACATGTGGTTTTCCAACTTCTCAACTGGTGCCTCATCAAGCTTTAAAGCTGATCGCGGGGTTAAGTTCATGGTGGTAGAGGGTGGTGTGCACGCATTTCTGTCAACATCTCCCAATCTTTGAAGACATTTTGTCCGCCAGAAATGTTTCTGCAAATGGTTGTAGACACACAGCTCTTTCTTGCTTTGCATACCTTTGTGCCAATGGATTACATTTGCAGTCAATTATTTGCTGTCAAACAAAATCATGGTAGATGCTAACTATTTTGAAAAGATCCAATACCCCACTTTAAAACTTTTTGCTGTTTTACCCTGCAAACTTGCTGCAAATGTACCCCCAAACTGCCACAACCGTGGCGACCCAGTTTACTCCTGAACGTTTGGTCCAATTATTTGCCAATGAAAACCCAAAAATGAAGAGCACTTTAATATGAAGCTCATGAAAACATACGTTGACCAGAGGTTCTGTGAGTTCTGTACATTTTCAAATACTGTACCCCTTTCTAACAGCCAGGGGCAGCCATTGTTTCCTTTAATAATGTCATCATGCAACCCCTTGGTGCTACCTATAGTGTAGTTAAATCAGGACTTTAAAGGGGGATGGTAACTTAGTGGTTAAGTCATCTTGGTACTTGGTACTTTGGCACTGAAGGTCACGAGTTCAAATCCCAGCCATGCCAATCTGGCCCTCCTGGGCCCATGAGCAAGGCCCTTTAGCCCATACCTTCCTAGTTGTTTGAACAATATAAATATAAGTTGGTCTGCCAAATGTCGTAAATTTAAATGTCCTCCAAAGTTGGTCCTTGGGTTATAAATGGAGAACTACCATATCTGGACCTTGCCGACCACATTGACTTTCTATCTACCATGTACAATATACCATATAACAGCTTTATGGAAATAACCGAGAAGTAGTGACTCGCTGGCAAAAAGGGTCCAATAAACAATAATTGTCTTTCTATCCAATTCTCCATCGTAGAGCACAGTTTAGATCTCAGACATGCATCAAGGTACCTTGTATTCCATTGATGAGAACCTACAAGAGTTTGCTTCCCTTGAAAAGGAGATTTTAGAGTTTGTGAAGTTGTTGGGGCAACACTTTTTATGGCTATGCATTTTTCCCCCCAATGTAGTGGATGCAAGGTGTGGTCCCCTCATTTCCATCTCTTTCTCCCTTTATTTTTTGCAGGACCTGTGGTTGAGTTTGTGGACCCTGTGGAAAAGGTGCAGGTGTGTGTCGGCGAGACAGCACAACTTTCCTGCTCCTTCAGCTGCTCAGGGCCTACAGCATCCTGCTGGATCTACAACAGAAAAAAGGTCTGGCTTCAAGTACTCCTTGTTGAACATTCTAAATAATAGGAAAGCAAGAAGATACATGATTGATGGAACAAACCTGATGTGCAATAGGTTTCTGTGCAAGTTTTCCATTCTGCTTCTTACCATACAGGTTGTGGTGGACGGAGATCGCACTCGCATTGAGAGCAGCGCTAACAGCAGTGTCTTGACCATCTTGGAAGTTCTTCCTGTGGACGTAGGAAGCTACACAATCTTCGTCCAAACTCGGCGAGGCGTCTCTCAACACACAATTGTTTTAAGCATCAGAGGTGTTGGAATGCTCTCTGTACCTTAGTGATGGTCAGGGTGACCATTTTCAAAAGTCTCATGTTCTTCTGTTCGTTTTTTAGATCGTCCGGAACGCCCAGTGTCGTGTCCGTACGTGTCCCAGCTGACTCCCAACTCTTTAGTTCTGTCTTGGAGTGGACCGAGTTACGATGGCGGGTCACAAATCAGAGATTACGTGGTAGAAATGCAAAGCTGTGGTCCTGGTGACCCCGGGGACTGGAGCGTGTTGACCTCAGAGTGTAAGGACACAACGTATAGGGTCCGCTCGGGCCTTCACGAGCAGGGTGAGTACCGCTTCCGTGTTCGAGCCTGTAACTCTGTGGGAGTCAGCGAGCCAAGTGAAGAGTCGGACTGCATCAAGATGGATACAGCAGGTACACACAGACTACAGTTTTACACTCGTTATGTCACAACCAACGACCTACAATATACTGTGATGCTGTCATAATTGATCGACTTTTCTGTAGACCAAAGCTAAACAAATAGAGCAGATGCTTTCAGCTCCACAGATATACAATAATCCAAAACGTTCGTTTCTCAGTGAAGCTCCCGAAGGAGGAAATTCCCATGCAAGTGGACGTTATGGTTGACACCACTCACAAGGTCAAAGAATGCTACAACATCCATGAAAGACTAGGAGTGTGAGTATATACTCAAACACAGACATGTTTAAGTCTGTGACGTGAATCCGGTCACATGAACATTCTTTCCACAGAGGGAAGTTTGGCCAGGTGTTTCGGTTGACCCATAAAGAGACGGGTTACGTGTGTGCCGGAAAGTTTTACCGCGCGATCGCCTCCAAGGACAAAGACGCCGCTAGAGAGGAGATCATGCTGATGAAGGAGATGCACCATCCGAAGCTGGTGCAGTGTCTGGGGGCATTTGACACGCGTTCAGAGATCGCCCTGATCATGGAGTAGTGAGTGACGCGATGGGGTTTCTTTCAAAGAGGCATCATGATTTTGCTAATTTTATGATATGCGATCGTCTTTGTGTTCCAGCATTGCCGGGGGCGAGCTTTTTGAGCGTATCGTGGATGATAACTTTGAGCACACCGAGCCCAACAGCATGCAGTACATGCGCCAAATTCTGGAAGGTGTCCTGTATCTGCACCGCCAAAATATTGTACACCTTGACCTCAAACCTGAGAACATAGTCTGCCTCAATTCCACCGGGACACTCATCAAGATCATCGACCTCGGCCTGGCCAGGAAACTCGGTGAGTGGCATCGTGGGGGGTGGGGGGGTGAGGAGTTTGGAAGAGGAGATCTTTGCACCACACCAATTTAATATCTTAGCATTAGGGTTAATATAGACTTATTAGCACTAGAAATCACCTCAATGTCTTTTGATCGCTTCCCACAGAACCTGGAAAGCCTATAAGGGTGATGCACGGCACACCCGAGTTTGTGGCCCCGGAAGTGGTCAGCTACGAGTACGTGGACCTGTCAACAGACATGTGGAGCATCGGCGTGATCTGCTACATCTTGTAAGTACAGGAAGTTCTGGTTCGGGTGTAACATGCGTGAGAGAGAAAGAGAGTTTGTGTTTTTATCTCTCGCCATCTCACCCGTCAGACTGAGCGGAGAGTCGCCATTTCAGGGAAGCTCGGACGCCGAGACTCTGGCACTGGTCACTGCTGCCACCTGGGAGTTTGACCCCGAGTTTGACGACATTACTGAGGAAGCCAAGGATTTTATATGCAAATTGCTGAAGAAGGAGAAGAGGTTTGCTGAGATCATGCACTGCTTTCATAGCACCCCCCAAGTTGCCTTGATGTACTTTATAGACTCTTTTTGTCTCTTACACACTTGTACACACAGGGAGAGGATGTCTTGTGAGCAGGCTCTGGCTCACCCCTGGATGGCTTTCTCCTCCGGTCGAGTAACAAAAACCCTGAATAAAGAAAAGATGCGGCGTTTCCTGGCCAGACAAAGATGGCAGGTGCGTTAAGAGTTTTAGATTTATAGCCTATGTGACTTGTATTCTTCTTTTAAGTTCTTTGAAGGCGTCTTGTTTGTCTTGGGTGTTTACCACACAGCCGTAAGAATCTTCAACGTTAATGTTGCAGAAAACTGGCAAAGCCGTGCTGGCGCTGAAGAGGATGGCGCACCTCTCCAACAAACTGTACACCTCCGATTCTCCTTCTCGCCACGTGACTGGTAAACATGGCTAAGATTCGCTCTTCCTGTTTACTGTAAAAATGCTAAAAAACACATTTCTGTTCCAGACATAACTCTGGGGAAGGAGGCAGCGGATGCCGTTGCAGCTCTGGAGCAGCAACTGAGGAGCGAGCCGAATTTCTCGCAAAATCTTCAGGACCTCACAGAGCCCTGCGGAGCAACTGTGCACATGGCCTGCATCGTAGACGGTAACCTATATAACGGGTTCTAGGTCTGTCCAGCTTGATCCAGACCTTAAGGGCACACTTTTAAACCAGTCTGCAGTTTTGTTTAGTTTCCTCAATTTTTTTAAACGAGCAAAGAGGAGCATTCACGTTCATCCCCTTCTTTCCCGCAGGTTACCCCGACCCGGAAGTGGTGTGGCTGCTTGATGATGAGCCTCTGGAGGAGACCGAGCGGGTGCAGTTTGAGTACAAGGAGGATGGGCTGTGTACACTCACCCTGACCAGGGTGCAACCCCGGGATTCTGGGATATACAAGATCCAAGCCTCTAACCGCCTGGGCCAGGCGCTGTGTTCGGCGAGGCTCACTGTTGCTAACTAGAGGCGTGGACGAAAAGGCTCAGTCGGGGAGAAGAACGAGGACCAAGCGCAGTCCGGGGTCTCCGAGTGTCACCACTTGACGACTAACGTGTGAATTATGGCTGTTCTCAGGATTACACCTTTCATTTTATTCTTCAGAGTTCATTCTTTTTTTTTTTTTATTTACATCTTTACCACTATTTATCACTTAGTACATACCACAGCATATGCCTTTATTTAATCTTTGAAGGAGTTCATAAATATAGCCCACTACGACCACTTTATAAAACACCAGTGCACCTGTTTAGCGCACACACAAACGTGTTTCTGTTTACCACAGTTGTAAAGAGTAGTTATTTGAGGTTTTGATATCTTTTGGATTTCTGACAAGTGGTTCTTGTGTGGAAAATCAGCAGCATCTTCAAGTCAAACCGTGAAACCCAACAACCACACCAAGGACTTTTGAACGAACATTTTAATGTGAACGTTGGTGGTGGTTCGTGATTGGCTGACTGGATTAGAGTCCTTCTTAAGAAAGTGGTCAGTAAATATCGAGATAAGCTTGTGACTGTGTAATATTATAATTTAATAAAGAATTAAAATAACTTGATATTTTTCATCACTGCGAAAGTTGATGCTGCGAAACACAAACATTTTGGTTCATGTTCAGTGTAGGAATGTCTCTAAGACGTGGGGTCCATCCCATCGCTCCCTCAGGACGTATCGGGTCTCCTGACAGTTTGGAAAAAAAAGATTCGGACGATAATATCTTTCCCTTCACCTTTTGATTTATTCTGTCATTTTATAAAAAATAAAAAAATGAACTCTCCAAGGTCCTTGCTAGCTACACAAAATCTAAAGAAAAGATAAAGAAAGAAAAAAAAAAACTGGAAATAAGTCACATGATCAGGTCAGGGTTTAAAAATCTCGCGATTCTCCGTGAGGCGAATTAAAATGATGCTAAAACGGATAACGACATCACCTAAAGAAGTCGAGCAGGTCCTCATAAACCACGTGAGCACGTAAAAGTGATTTCCAGCACGCACTTGCTCTAACATGGTGTGTGTGTATGTTAAGCCTCGAATCAGATGGGGAAAAAAAAAACGTCATCTTAGGGTTGAAATCCGGTTTCCTCGGTTCTCTGCTGTATCCGAAGTTGCAGTAGATCCCAGGCTTTTTTGATCTGTAGACACACAAAAACAAGGACATTGCTTTGGTATTTTCCATGTAAATAAATAAAAGAAACTTGAACATGACCGCTCGTGTGGGCGGGGCTACCTGTCTTTGAGTGACGTCCGGTTCCCAGAGCGTACACAGGACCACGTTGGCCCGCTCCACCAGCTGCGCGTTAGACCACTGACTTTGCAGCCTCCTCAGAGCGTCCTCCTGACTCACGCCGTCCCGCTGCACTATACGCCGCACAGCCTGACGGATGGACAGATAAAATCGGCGTAAACTAATTAGACTGATGGACGAAGCCATCGGCGGAATTTGCGCGACTTTCATATCATCACCTCTTCCTCTGGTACGATGGCCACCCAGACCTCGTGGACCATCTCTGTCCAGCCGGCTTGCAACAACACCGCAGCGTCCACCACGCACACACGCCTCCCTGTGTGTACACACACAAAATATATTCAATGGTGTTAAAAAAAAAAATAGAAACAATTTTTAAAAGTCAATAGAAAAGAAACTCACCGTCCTCTTTGGCTTGCTGTACTTTTGCTTTGACAAGAAGTGCAATCTCAGGCCACACTATATCAGTTAGGACTTTTAACCGTTCCTATAAAGAAACACACACACACACACACACACACACACACACACACACATACGACTATTATGACACCATGGCTACAGAAACCATCAATATTTCAATATACAAAAGGACATAAAAACGGCGACGTTATTGGACACCTGCTAGATGGCCCTGGGGTCACCAACTAGAAATTTGATTGGTTTGACACGTTTGTGAAAAAATAAAATCATAATTGAACCATTGATGCTGATCTTCATTTCTGAAGTAACTAACAAAACATTTTGCTTTTATTACAAGTGCAGGTCGACCGATTCATCGGTTGATCAAACGATTCTTACTGCTGGAACTTATCTGCAAAAACCCATACCGATAGTTTTTCCGGGTTGCGTTATAAAGTGCGAGAGCGGCCTCTAGAGGCGAATCGTTGATGCCATGTGCTGTCGTTTTTTGTTCATGAACTGTATATTTATTTTGAGTGTTCCTTTTTGTTTCAGTTTGAATCCACTATCCATTTTTAAAAACTTTTAATTAATCGATTGATTAATCGGTTAACGTTTTTTTGTATTTTTTATTATTGTCTTATTATTATTACCTTGTTTCCAAACACTTTTTTTCCCAGGGCTCGTCTGTCAATAGTCTCGTCCTCGTTCACAACGTCTAACATGAAACACACAATAATGGACTGTTATCGAAAAGTCGTTTCCATAACAACGGACTGCATCGTTGTTCTGCATGCATCATTGACCTTTTGCTCTGACCTGAGCCAAACTCCTGTATTATCCTGTGATAGGCGGCCGTGCCGGGTTTGTAGGTTTCGTGGCCGAGCTGGTCGGCGTCGATCCGTGCGGCTCCGAGATCTTCTAGTCTCTGGGCGATGGAGCTCTTCCCGCTCCCGCTGCCCCCCGTCAGGCCAATCACGTACGGGACCTGGGGGAGAGTAGGGTGGGGCTGATATAAGGCAACATAGTAGGTTAGTCACAAGTGTACTCAATTCGTGTATCTTTAAATATACACATTAGGTGATTTTTTACATATTGATCAAAAGTCACCGTTGGAGGGACGAGGAGCGTGCCCAGGAGGCGTGTACGAAGGCTCGACGAGCTGATCTTTTCCTCCTCGATGTCGGCATGATGTGCGTCTTTAATCAGAGGGATCTCGCACAGCTTCAGCTCTGGTAGCCCCTGCATGGCAAAACAAACACCCGAAAAAAAAAAACCACTTTA
The DNA here is from genome assembly GCA_039877035.1 of Silurus lanzhouensis. NCBI lineage: Eukaryota > Metazoa > Chordata > Actinopteri > Siluriformes > Siluridae > Silurus > Silurus lanzhouensis. Next base: position 281,767 of record JBCEWE010000394.1, read on the forward strand.
ATAATTAACGTGACACCCTTGCTGTGAAGTGAAGCTGCGACCCACGTACGTTTTCCGCTCGCTTCCTGTTGACGGCCTCGCCGCCTCGCCTCGTCTCCTCGCTTACGACGATGCACTGCAGCTCTGGGTCGCTGATGGACGGGCCGAAGGGGTCGGACAGGGGGACGATGTCGTACTGCAGGGACGGTTTCACGTCGTTCAGGAATTCGTGGAGCTTCCCGACGCGCCTGCTGTACGGTTCGATCAGCTCCTTCAGGACCTTTTCTGGACGCACAGAAAATGATGTCAGGGTTGTAACGACTTCGGGAGTGATGGCGAGACACTCGGGCGTACTTACTTTTAAGCAGCTCCTGGTCGCACACGCCGATCAGGAAGCGCCTGTTCGCCATCAAGCAGCAGATGTTTAACAGGGTCCGGTGGGCGCCGTGCAAGCGATCGAAGGTTCCACCCACCACCACGTCCCTGAAAGTCTCCACAGAGACGCTTTTCATCCCATCATCCTCCTGGTGCTCGTCCATCACGTCCTGCAGCTGCGGCCACAAGATGGCGGATGACAGGCCCGGTGAGCACTTGTAGCAGCTCCCGGCGTAAACCTTAAGGCACCGAGACACCAGAGACGTCTTCCCCGAGTCCTTTACGGGAAAATCGGTCATGACGACCTCTGGGGACTGAGAAAGGGTCTGAGGAGAGGGAAAAGGCTCGAGGGTGGCGTCCTGCTTGGCGCAGATGTTAGCGAGGAGCAGCCGGACGTCCAGGTGAGCGCAGATGTCTGCCGCATTGCTGTACACGCGCGATATGAGGCCCGGGAGATCGGCGGATGCGGGGATGAAAACAGGTCGGGTCGGGCAGCCGGTTCCCAGTTTGAGGCCCGGGTGGAGGTGGACGTAGAGAGTGTGCTCCACCAGTTTAGCAGCGGATTTGAGGACGGGAGCAAGGCGGAGGGGTAGGGTGTGGAGAGGGGAAGTGAGGACCAGAAGCCCTGTGCTGAACATCGACATTGTGGACAGGTGACAACTCGTACTCCAGGCAATCTACTATAAACAACACAGACAGACAGAGAGAAAGACAGATGATTAGGTAGACAGATAGACAGGGAGTGAGACAGACAAACAGCTGATTAGACTGACAGACAAACAGACAGAGAGTAAGACAGACAGCTGATTAGATAGATGGAAGGACAGACAGAGTGAGGCAGGTGGAGAGAGAGAGAGAGAGAGGGAGAGAGAGAGAGAGAGAGAGGGAGAGACAGAGACAGACAGCTAGCTGATTAGATAGACAGACAGAGCATGAGACAGACAGACAGAGAGTAAGACAGACAGCTGATTAGATAAACAGACAGAGCGTGAGACAGACAGAGAGAGAAAGAGAGAGACAGGCAGACAGACAGACAGACAGCTGATTAGATTGACAGACACAGCGTGAGACAGACAGACAGAGAGTGAGACCTACAGCTGATTAGATGGACGGACAGACCGACAGTAAATACAAACTAGACCTCCTGACTGTGGTGACTGAAGTGTGGTGTTTATATAGTCCACCAAACAGATACACACGTCACACAGATAAACACGTCACACACGTACACACACACTGTGCAGTGTTTGTCTAGAAATAACAGGTAAACAAATCTCCCCGAAAGTTGGATCACAAATAGCCGTTTACTAGCTTTACTACATAGGGTGCAGTGTACATACACCCTACCTAGTGCACTCCCTTATCTAATAGGCTGCGGTTTCGGATTGAACCCAGACCCTGTGACCTGTACTGTACTGTAATGGAACGCTAACAGGCTAATCTCCTGGCGCTGCACAAAACGGAAAATACTTACCCCAAAACAACCGGCTTTTACCTCCTGCTTGTCCAACCTCACCCTGGCCGAGCTCTTATAACTCTTACATCCAATATTTCATCATTCGCTACATCATTCTCCCTCCGCGCTAGCTTCGTGCTCATTTGACCTAGCGTGCAATCAAATCACGTGACGCCTCTCAGCCTTATCGATTGGCTGTCCACCGGCGAACTACAACCGTGGGAGATGTAGTTTGTATACACATTAGCAAGAAATATTAGCTTTGGTTTGTTTCTGTGGTAAAATTTTTAATTTTTTAACTCGAATTTTAAGTCTACTGAGTAAAAACCAAAGTATATAACCTCCCGCATATCTTTGAAACATTTTAAATCAATATATTCCTTTCTTTTTTTTTTTTTTTTTTTAGTTTTTATACTATACACAAGAGGAGAAAAAAACCACAATAAGGAAAAGGAATAGATTTTATTTGAGGTGGTACAAAAGTAGTGTTTTAGGTATTTTAAAAAAGGACTCAATTATAACATTTCACAACTGTCAGTTTACCAAATCACAAATAAGTCTTCAATGTCAACAAGACGTTTGTCACGTCTTCTTCGATGTTGTGAGACGCATGATGTAAATGTGATATTATGGAAATCTCCACCAACTGTTTTCGAAGCTCCGCTCATGAGATACAGCTTTATTCTGTACCCTTTTCTGGCTACAAGCATCAGGATCATAAAGGCTACACTGTAATTAGCGTTCTTTTGCCAGTAGCATTTCTGGAAATGTAACAGGATTCAGAAGTCCATTGTCCTTGAGTACATTTAATCCTACGATACAGACAACCCGCCCTAATCTGATTGGCTAAGCATAATAATAACGTTGTGCGATTGGAGTTTTCAAATGGTTTTCAAGGAAATTTGAAAACCCAGATTGGGAAACAGTAAAAATCTTGAAACTGGAAAAATGAACCACATCTTAGGAGTAATTTCCTACGTTTTTTATGGTTGTAACCTCTTTAGAACATGAGGGTAGTATTTAAGAAATATCCTTCCAGCGATCTCGCATGTGTCCCCGCTTGGTTTGGAGGGGTACATCTTCCCGTTGTATACGAAGCCTTTCTCGTTTTGGAATGAGGCCTCGTTGAAAACGTCCTGCTTAAAAGGTTGGCCCCGGGCCACGCAGTCCACGAGGGTGCTTACAAAGAGCCTCCAGCGCTGCGCGTAGTAATCGTCCGTTAGCCCCGCCCACTCTTTGCTAGCGTAGTCTAGGATGTTGCCGTCCGGTCCCCACAGGGTGATCTGATTGCGGGCATTCAGCTCGTACAGCTCCGCCTCGCGTTCGTCCACGCCCATCGACCGCGCTCGCTCGAGCCACGCCCCTAACAGGAAGTGCGCATCACTCGAGAGGAGGCGGTCCAGCTCGGGTAAGAGGTCGTAGACGAGCACGCCTCCAGCTGTCAGCAGGTCCTGAAGCTTTCGGGCCTAAATGTTTTTGCAATACATAATTTTTCCTTCTTAACTCTGTAACTTCTAATTTATAAACATTGTCATACTTTCAATAGATATCCATTTTCATTTACCTGGTATGCATCTCGTATGTCCTTGTAGAACTCTGTCGTGAGGAGCTGAACAGCCTGACGAGTCACATCCACCAGGTCGTAACTGAACGTACCAACAGAAATCAGCGAAGGGGCTGCATCTAACAGCAGCTTCCATGCCTCATAGACATCTCTTGGATCATACCAAACTTCAGTCTGCATCTTCAGAGACGGTCGGTGCACCAGAGGACTCCGGTTGTGGTTCTTGTACCCAGGAACAGTACAGTTGTACACACTTCCAAACAGCAGGCGCCAAGCGAGTGCCAGGCTCTCGTTATCCGTGCCATAGCGGCGCCTGGCATACAGCGTCGCCCATTGGGTCAGATTAATCGCGTCTTCGCGCCACGCCAGCTCGGCCATTAGCTCATAAACAACCGGGTTTTGCTCGATGCCCTCAGGCGCCATGCCCAAACCCACCAGAGTGGTCCCCGGAAATTTCCGAGCTTCGAACGGCCCGGAGTTAATGCTCTCTATGGCGCCGAACAGGCCACTGTTGCCTCCGAAGTTGTGCAGCATGCACCAGATGAAGGGCTGACCGTAGAACGACTCTGTGTATTTAAAAACGGGCATGGACTCGGCAAAGAGGTCCAGGACGATCATGCGTCCCTGGGGGACTCCGCAGAGGAGCGCCTGGATCTGCGGAGGTTTCCAGAACTCTGGGTTGCTTATGAACAACCAGCCCTGCATCAGCCAAATGGCCTGCTCGTCCACTGCAATAAAAAGCAAGATAAAATGAGCGGCCTGCTGGGAAAAACGACATTTATTCATATCTGTGTGGGGTTTGTTGTATCGTGAGAATTCCATGCCCTGAGGTTACCTGAGGTCATAGTGGCAAACACCGCTTGACTGATGGACGCCAGGTAGGCGGGGTCTGAAGAGGCAGGAGTCATCTCATTAAAGGTGTCCGTGTTGTAGATGTGGTCCGTCCCGAACTCTTCGACCACATGGGACAGGAACAGAGATCCGATGCGCGTAAACAGTGGGTCACGCGGGTCCAGGACATACGCACAGGAGTACGTACAGTTAAAATGGCTCCATGGCCCCAGCTTGGTCACGTTGGCTTCAGGAAACAAGCTGTTAAAGAAACGGGATGTGTGTATATAGTGACGGGCTGTGAATTATATATAAAATATATATATATATATATTCTATACATCACTTGTTCATTACCGTATGACTCCACGAGGCACGATCCCTGAGAACGCTGGCAGAACGGGAATCATTCCCAAAGACCTCATCTGTGCTAAGATTTTGACCTGCAGGAAAAAGCAAGTCTTCAGCTTAACTTTGTACATTTCTTTACATAAGACATAGGTTCTGTACGTTAGGTTCTCACACACACCTGCAGAGGGAGCTGTTTGGCGTGCCAGGATCGGGGCAGAGGTCCTCCAAACTCAAACAGATTCCCCATGCGGTTCCACGCAAGGAATGCTGGGCCTGTGAAAAACTCATCGATCTCCGTCTGGTTTAGACCCATAGACGTGTAAACCTACAGCGGGAAAAAGACGAAACCGGGTCGCTGGTATCGTCGGAATATCATTTTCTGTAGAAGGTTGGTCAGGGTATCTAGGGACATTTAATTAGTAATTCATGATTTCCTGTTTCCCTGGGGTATAAATATGACGTGACACAGAGACCTAATTCTCTTACCCATTTGTCAACATGGCAAAGACAAGAGAACACACCATTCAAGTAAGGCAGATGTGTGTCGACCTTCATAAGTCAGGCAATGGCTACAAGAAAATAGCCACTCGCCTTAACTTGCCGGTATCTACAGTCAGAGGAATCATTAAGAAGTTTAAAACAACTGGAACAGTGACAAACAAGGCTGGAAGAGGTCCCAAGTTTATCTTGCCACAACGCACAGTGAGGAGGATGGTAAGAGAAGTAAAAAAATTTCCCAAGCTCACCGTCACAGAATTGCATCAAAGAGTGGCATCTTGGGGTCACAGAGTCTCCAAAACAACCATCAGACGCTCTCTACATGCCAACAAGCTGTTTGGGAGGCATGCAAGGAAAAAGCCTTTTCTCACTAACACTCACAAACATAAACGTCTGGAGTTTTGCTAAGCGGTACTGGGACTTCAACTGGGATTGTGTGCTTTGGTCAGATGAGACTCAGATTGAGCTTTTTGGCAACAAACACTCTAAGTGGGTCTGGCGTAAAACAAAAGATGAGTATGCCGAAAAGCACCTCATGCCCACCGTGAAGTATGGTGGAGGATCTGTGATGCTGTGGGCCTGTTTCTCTTCCAAAGGCCCTGGGAACCTTGTTAGGGTGCATGGCATTATGAACGCTTTGAAGTACCAGGATATTTTAAATAAAAACCTGATGGCCTCTGCCAGAAAGCTGAAGATGGGTCGTCATTGGGTCTTTCAGCAGGATAATGATCCAAAACATGTAGCAAAATCTACACAAAAGTGGTTCAGCAGTCACAAACTCAAGGTCCTCCCATGGCCATCTCAGTCCCCAGACCTCAACCCAATCGAAAACCTGTGGGGCGAGCTAAAGAGAAGAGTGCATAAGAGAGGACCCAGGACACTGGATGATCTAGAAAGATTGTGCAAAGAAGAATGGTCAAAAATCCCTCTCTCTGTGTTCTCCAATCTTGTGAAATGTTATAGGAGGAGATTAAGTGCTGTCTTGTTGGCAAAAGGAGGTTGTACAAAGTATTAACATCAGGGGTGCCAATAATTGTGGCACACATGACTTCAAGTTTTTTTTTTTCTTCTAAATGTGTGATTTTTTTACCACCAAAGTAATGTACTTAAATAAAAGGTTAGATTTTTCTCTTTTTTTGCATTTGGGTTCTATGTTGTTTAAAAAAAAAAGGAGAATTTTTTGAAGTCCACGACCACATCTCAAACAGGGGTGCCAATAATTGTGGAGGGCACTGTATGTATGTATGTATGCTTGTATGTATGTATGTATGAGAGAGATCTACTGTATTTATGTATGTATGTATGAGAGAGATCTACTGTATTTATGTATGTATGTATGTATGAGAGAGATCTACTGTATTTATGTATGTATGTATGAGAGAGATCTACTGTATGTATGTATGTATGTATGTATGTATGTATGTATGTATGTATGAATGAGAGATCTACTGTATGTATGTATGTATGTATGAGAGAGATCTACTGTATGTATGTATGTATGTATGAGAGAGATCTACTGTATGTATGTATGTATGTATGTATGTATGTATGAGAGAGATCTACTGTATGTATGTATGTATGTATGTATGTATGTATGAGAGAGATCTACTGTATGTATGTATGTATGTATGAGAGAGATCTACTGTATGTATGTATGTATGTATGTATGAGAGAGATCTACTGTATGTATGTATGTATGTATGTATGTATGTATGAGAGAGATCTACTCTATGTATGTATGTATGTATGAATGAGAGAGATCTACTGTATGTATGTATGTATGAGAGAGATCTACTGTATGTATGTATGTATGTATGTATGTATGAGAGAGATCTACTGTATGTATGTATGTATGAGAGGGATCTGCTGTATGTATGTATGAGAGGGATCTGCTGTGTGTATGTATGTATGAGAGGGATCTGCTGTGTGTATGTATGTATGAGAGGGATCTGCTGTGTGTATGTATGTATGAGAGGGATCTGCTGTATAAAATGGATCCAGTGGCACCTTCAGTGATCCCGACCCACGGTTATAAACGGACACAGAGCAGCGCGTTTCTTCCCAGGTACAGATGACACATTTATGACGTCACCGCCCACCTGTGCGGCGTGCCGACCCGCAGAACGCCCGCGATTCGGGGTAGAGGCCGGGGCACGCGCAGCTGATCCCCGGACCACGACACGTGGCAGTTGCAGTAGTACTTCAGGTAGTAATAGACGCCGGCGGCGGCCGCCACGCCGCTACTGGCCGCGACCTCCACCGTGCTGTTCCTCCCCGTGCGCAGCTCGCTCACGTCCGCGCCGCCGGCGGACACCGAGCCGTTCACGGACACCACGAAATCTCGCGATGTTTCGCCGAGCAGCCGCCACAGGAGCTCGCGCACGGCTCTCGCCTGCGTCGCGTCGCTGGATTTCGGCCGCAGATGATCCAAAGTCCGGAACTGTCCGGTTCCCGAAACGAGCCCGAAAAACACCGACGCGACCAGAGTGTGAAATAAACCGCGTTTGATTCCTGTGGACATTTTATTTAACTTATTTATTTACGTAAACAACAACAACAACAACAACAAAAAGCCCTTTGGATCTGCAAACTTTCGAATTAGCACCAGGAAAAGCATGCATAACGCCGGTCACGTGGAAACCCTTCCTGTCCAATCAGATCGCTTTCGGAGAGATGCGCGAGCGAATTGGGACCAATCAGGAAGCTCCATAAAAACAGCACGGCTTTTTAAAGCGCCCCGGCGCGGGGGTCTCGTCACGTGACCTGAAAACTATCCTCATATATAAGATAGATCACTTCCGGTAGCTTTGGAGAGGGAAAAGGAACAGTGTCTGGATTGAGGTGTTTGTGTTGTTTTACACCAAAATAAAAGGAAATGAGGGTTAAATAAATCACATTTATTTGAAGAAGAGGAAGAGAGCGAGAGCGAGAGCGAGATCTGTACAGGTTCTGGGCTGCAAACTGTTGTTGTTTTTTTTTTTTACATGTTTTTCAGCCAGTCCAACTTTCTGCCCTGAGGGTCACACGGGTGAAAGGGGATGTCAGGCATTTTTCCGTCATCTCGCACAGGAACTGAAAGAAAAACAGAAGAATAGTTGAACGGCGATGCAGAGAGCGGTAGTGTGTGTGGAGGAAACTGGCCAGCAGGTGGTGCTGTAACGGGGCGTCACTCACCTGGGTAGTTATACGGCGTAGCTTTGTTGAGCAGGACCGTGTACTTGGTGTAGGGGCTCACCAGGGGCAGGATCAGAGCTGCAAAACACATCACACACATTCAGAGATCTTTATCTTTTTCCTTCAGGAATCTGGGTGTAAATGATTCTTTTGGTTTTTTGTTTTTCTGTTCCAACTTTTTGTTCAGCGAGATTGTGGGCACCGTGTGAATTTCTAAAACCTCGTCTCGTTTTTGTGTCTTGAGGATTCGCAAGATTTTCTGAGATCTACCGAGTCACTGTAAAGACTCATATGAAAAAAATCCCCTTGAATCGATTCCTTAGTCCAAATCACAATAAAGACTCGCTTCGAGTCGACTTATTCTTTTAAGTCACTGTAAAGAGTCGTTCAAAATAAACAAATCCTTTTGAGTCGATTCGTTATTCCAAATCACAGTAAAGACTCGTTCTAATTAAACAAGTCGCTCCGAGTCGATTAGTTATTCTGAGGCACAGTAAAGACTCATTTGGAGTTAACGAATCGCTTTGAGTCGAATTGTTCTTCCGAGTCACAGTAAAGACTCGTTCTAATTAAACGAATCGCTCTTTGAGTCGGTTCGTTATTCCAAATAACAGTAAAGACTCGTTCTAATTAAACAAGTCGCTCCGAGTCGATTCGTTATTCTGAGTCACAGTAAAGACTCGTTTGGAGTTAACGAATCGCTTTGAGTCGAATTGTTCTTCCGAGTCACAGTAAAGACTCGTTCTAATTAAACGAATCGCTCTTTGAGTCGATTCATTATTCCAAATCACAGTAAAGACTCGTTCTAATTAAACAAATCGCGCCGAGTCGATTCGTTATTCTGAGTCACAGTAAAGACTTGTTCGACATGAACGAATCACTTCGAGTCAACGTATTTTTTGGAGTCACTTAAAGACTCATTCAAATTACACAAATCCCTCCGAGTCGATTCGTTATTCCGAGTCGCGTTAAAGACTCGTTCGAAATAAAACCGGAATGGAAAAAAAAAGGACTAATATAATGAAAAGAGCTGCGTTTGTTGGGAAACTGACCCGCGATGCCGAGGCCACAGGCTGCCGTCACCACGGGCTCCTTGTTCCAGGCGTTTCTCAGGAACTTTCCGACTGAAACGACAAAATACACACAGACTGAAACACGGAGCAGAGAATGCAGTGTAATTCATCTGTATGGACACATCCGACTTCCACACGTGTATGCTAATGAGAACGTTTTCTATCCAATCAGATTTCAGCCCTGGTGTGGAGCAGCTGTGGCTCCAGTGAAAGGAGACTCGTTGATTTTGGGTTTCTTGCTTTAGTATTAACCACACGGATTAAATGTTCACGTGATGCCTGATAATATCCAAGTAATAACAGGTACCATGATGGAGAAATACTTATTTACTTCACTTTTAATTTATGTGTGTATACTTTTAATATATAAACAGCACATAGAGACACACTGTAACTCAGCATTAGTGAAAAAACACACCGCCTCCCAAGGTCATTTCCGACTCCAAAACCCCCTCATTGCGCCCCCACTGCAATTAACTGCACGGTTTTGACGCGTCCGACATTTAATTTCAATTAATTTTTTCACCTAAAACAGAATTATAACCTCTGCTACCACGAACAATCCCGAATTAAAGCCGACAACCCGCTAGGAAATACTTACTGGCCGCCATGTTGGATCGTGTAGTTCTGCCCTCAGCGCCTCATGGGAAATGTAGTTCCTGTGGGTCGCCGTGGCTCCTGATTGGACGATGGGTAGTGACGCGTTGAAAAGCTCGCATTTTGAAAAGTCTTACAAAATACTTCATAGAATTTAAGATAAATATTGTATTTATCTGTGAATTTTTGTGGTCTTTTTTCCCCCCATTGTATTTACTGAAAGATGATTTTTGAAAAATTCCAAATTCATAGGAACAAGTGGGATCAATGGGACCAAATAGATCATTAAAACCTATTATTTATTATAAAAGTGTTTACGCTCTCACTGGGCACATTCAACAACCGAATACTAAACGTTATAAGCGTTTGTATTTTGTATTTTTTATTTTCTTGCTCGCTTTCTTTAATAACACCCATTTAATGATCAAATTTGCATAGACATATACATATATATATATATATATGCAAATAATATAGAATAGTTATTTAAAAAAAATAAAATAATAAATATTCAGCATTATATGAAAAAAAAACATTTAATTTTTTTTATTGTTTTCAATAAAAAAGAAGTAACAATTATGTATTTAATAATCATTGTATTTATTTTTTATGGTATTATATATATTTATACTCACGTGTATATTATCTAAATAAAAAAGATATTATCCCACATTTAAACAGAATCTGAGATCCGTTTGGGGCGCACGTTTATGACGCAATTAAAACGCGACCTAATGTTTTCATTGATTTTCCGTAAAAATAAAATAAAAACAATGATTGTAATTTATTTCTTGTATAATATATATATTTATATATACACATATTTACACACACGTACATATAAATATATATCATAAATATTTAGTATTAAACCGAGAATTTGAATGACGTTTCCGGGTCTGCGTGGCTGTAAATCTGTGACGTCATTTAAACGCGCCGCGAGCCGTCTGTGCTGCTGGAGAAAATCTGTTCATGATGATCAAATTGTGAAAAATGTGTGTATAAATTGTTTTTTTTTCGGTGTTACACCGCGGAGCGTGTAAGATCAGGGATCTCAGAGTGAGTATTGTGTTTCTTGGGTCCTTGTTTTGTGAACGTGTCAATAAAACGTGCTCACATTCAGAGCGATTGTTTATTAAAAGCTGCTTATGACAGTTTATTGATATGAAATAGATTTTCCACGTGGGTTTATGATGCACAATAGTGGTTTGAGAATCGGATCATTTTAGTGTCTCGGTTCTTTGAATCACGAATCACAAAATGAACGAATCTTTGATCAGAAAACGTAAAATGTATTGATTAAAATGCAGCTTAGTATATCATCTCTCTCATATCATCATCATCATCATCGGTCACGTGACTGTCAATTCTTGTAACAATAACAAGATTCGTTTACCCCGAATCTTTTGCGTTGTGTACCGTTTATATGATTCATGTGACAAAAACACGAACGACTCAGACTAGAAGAGTCGAGAAACAAACGACTCAGTTCCGTTTCCTGTCCATAACCTGCAAAGATTTGGCGCTGCTTTGCTCATGCGCAAACGGCTCTTCGAGTCGACTCGTTGTTCAGAGTCACATTAAAGACTCGTTTCCAAATGAACGAATCGCTCTTTGGGACGACTCTGAGTCACATTAAACACGTGTCACGTGTGAGCTCCATGTCTCCTGCAGATGATGGAGGATTTCTCCGGCCTGGCTTTGCCTCCTTTGTTCGGCGGTCACATCCTGGAAGCGGAACTGGAAGCCGCGGGAGTCGAGTTGTCCTCGGGAGCCACCGAGATCCTGGAGAGCGGCGGACCTCCTGAGGACGTCCACAAGGACACGAGGGACGTGGACAAGACGAAGTATCAAGCCCTGAGCGGGAGGGTGAAGGAGCTGGAACGAGTACGTGAGGCCGTTTTTTTTTTTCCGACCGACGTGTTTGAACGACGTGTGATCTTTTTTTGTTGTCCCTTCGTTCCAGGTGAACGAGAAGACGCTGGCGCGCCTTCACCGCGTCCAGAGGCTCACGCGCAGACTGAAGAAGGAGAGAAGGCACGGACGCGCTACAGATCATGCACTTATGGAATGTGGGATTTGTGTGAAATAACGTTGGTGTGTTTCAGGTTCCTCATGAAGACCCTGGATGCCTACGGGGACGATTACAGGAACGCCGAGCTCGCCGTATCGCTCGAGGTGAGACGCAATTAACAATAGTAGCGCTCCGGGTCCTGAGAACGAATTTAAGCAGTCGGTATTTAAGCAGGACGAGCCCGAAGCCGCTTTGGACGCCGCCCACGGAGGAGACGAGGACGACGGATCGTCCCCTTCCGTCGTTAACCAATCGGCGTGCGGGGCGAAGAAAAGGCGGCACCGGGTCAAAGAGAGCCAGGTGAGTCCCAGGCGAGAGGGAAACGCCTCTCCACACGAACGCAAGCCTGATTTCTCGTCTTTTGCTCGGTAGGCGGAGCCAGAGCTGTGCGCCATCGGAGAGACGGCCTTCGCGGCGTTCCCGAGCCCGAACTCGCTCTCGCACTGAGCGCACGTCAACGGGGACGCCGGGAGACGCCTCGGGTTTGGAAAGGGGCGTGGCCAGAAGCCCTTTTAATCTTTTTTTTTTTTAAAAGAAAAAAAAAAAAAAAGCAAACTTTATTTATTATTGTCGTTTTATTATTTCAATTATTGTTTTTTTTTTTTTTTTTTTTTTAATAAACTGATCCGAACATCGTTTGTAACATCGTGTCGATTTTGTTGTACATCCTGTAAATCACGCACAAACACACACACACACACACACACGCTATCGGTGTTTGCCGTAGCGGTTGAAGCGGCGGTACAGGAAGCGCAGTCTCTTCTCCAGCGCCAGCTTGTCCTCCGTCATCATGCGCGCCCCCACCATCCGCTTCTTGCGCGTCAGCCGCTGGTACTCGTTGCCGCGGAAACCGCGCAGCCACACGGGCCCCCGGATCAGCTCTTTAGGGTGGGCCTTGAAGTCGCCTGAAAATCAAAACACGAATGAGCCTGGGTTAACAGGACCCCGACGCTTTCGATTTGTCGCCGTGGTTACGAGGGTCACGAGGTTTACCGAGGACGCCGATGTTGTCGTAGACGCCGTACGCGCTCCTCTTCTCCGTCCACCGGTCCACCTGCTTCAGCGGCGGGACGGCGTGCATGCGCAGGCGTGAACACGCGCCTGAAAAACACACACAGGGTTTAGAAAAATCAGGAGAGACGACGCAAGGGCGCGGACGCACGACCCTCCGGGGAGACGGCGCTGGAAATACGATTTGTTTTTGCGTTTTATGGCCGGGCTTCAAGACTTTCAAAACGTAACTGAGGTACGTAGCACACCGTGAGTTTTTCTGTGAGGTTAACAGACAAACAAAAATACCCAGACGACTAGACAGACAGCAGACAGACAGACGGATAAAATCCACAGACGGTCTGAGAAACAGAATGATAGAGGGAAGAAACCAGACAGACAGATAAAGATTCACAAACAGAGACAGAAAAAGAAGGGGATGAAGAGGAGGAGATGAAGAAAGGAAGGAGAAAGTGGAGAAGTGGAGAAGAACAAGAAAGACAGAAGAAGGAAGAGAACGATGGAGTAAAGGAAAGGACAGAAGGTGGAAAAATACAGATGATGTGGAGGAGGAAGAAGGAGAAGAAGTTGCTGAAGGAGAAGATAAAGAGGTCCAGACCTGTGTGTATGTGTTGGGTGCAGATCTGCATTGAGCTCCTCCATAGAGAAACTCCAGTGTTCACCAAACTCCTCAACACTGACATGTTCCTGTAACACACACACACACACACACACATGAATTGTGTGTACAATGGAATAGACACACACACTCTCTCTCTCTCTCTCTTACCGTACGTCCTTCTTCGCTCACCCGGTTGACACCAGCGCCAGAATGAAGCGCGTGTCCGGAAGTACCCCGTCGACCGTCAACATTCAAAATTCAAAATAAAAGTCGAGCCCGCGTTTTACCCTGTATAGCACTTTAGACTTTGATTCATCATTTATTTATAAAATATATGTTTTATCTTTTTTTTTTTTGGGAGGGTGATATTTAACCCATACAATTTCCCCACTTTATTCCAGTCATGGCCATTTATTTATTTATTTATTTATTTATTTATTTTTATTTAATCAACCAACAGTAACAAATCCGATAATGTAGATCAAAAACAAAGAAAAATAAATAATTCAGTGTAATTATCTTTTTTTTTTTATGTTGTTGTTCGTTTAGTTTTTTGTTCATATACTGTAAACTTTTGTTTAAGTACCCCGGCGATCGTCAACATTCAAATTTCAAAATAAAAGTCGAGCCCGCGTTTTCCTTTTTATAGCACTTTTATTTATAATTTCTTTTTTTTTCTTTTTTTTTTTACAATTTTTTTGGAGGGTGATATTTAACCCATAAAATTTCCCCACTCTATTTGTTTATTTTTTAATCAATCAACAGCAACAAATCTAATAATGAAGTTCAAAAACAAAGGAAAAATAAGAATAATTCAGGGTAATAATTTTTTGTTGTTGTTGTTCGTTTAGTTTTTTGTTTATGCTCCAACCATATCCTAACGGAAATCATCCTTCATTCGAATACCCGATTCCTGAACCGTTTTTTCCAGTCGTTTCCTCGCGACGTCCGTCTTTTCTGGAAAATTCCGTCTTGAAAAACGCAACCTGGATCGATTCCCTTCTCAGTTGTTGTGGAAGGAAAAAAAATAATCTATCAAATCCATACTATATCCGAGCTCGTGCTACAGATGCGGTTTGCGAGCTCCGACTAGCGCGCTAGTCAAAGAAGACGTTCGGGTTTAATTCGAGGGGTTGAACAAAAACAAAAGATCCTATACAACATTTAGGAATTGCAACCAGTTTAATACAGAGTTACTCCATTCCAGGGTCTCAAAAGTAATCGGACAAACTCACATTACCGTAAATAAAATTTTTAATACTGAATTCTTGAACCCATGGACGTCGGCAGAAGCCGAGTTTCCTCCTTCTGCGATGCTTTTCCAGTCCTTCGCTGCCTGTTTGGGGGTCTTTCTGCATTAAACTTAGTCTTGAGCAAGTAAAATGGGGATGTGGTGTCCTTTGGATCATGAGCTCTTCCAAGCCTTCTCTCTTTCTTTTTCCCCCCATGATGGAACGTTCCGGAATCTCCTGAAGATGTTGAGAAGGAGGAGGAGAATGCAGAGGAAACAGACGACGATGAAAGAAGACAAAAGACGACGTAGAAGTTAAAGAAGGAGGAGGAGGAAAACCGTATCGTCTCAATCTCAGGTTTCCTAATCGTCTTCCGTGACGAAGCTCTCGGATTCTCCGAGACGTTTATTCCTCCTCTTCCTCCTGGTAGATGGAGATGGAGACGGCGCTGTAGGGGTCGAGGACGATTTGGGAGCAGCGCACTATGCTGATGAGCAGGAACACGCAGAGCACGGAGAAGAAAAAAAGAGCGAAGCCAAGATCCACGTCCACGTCCAGACGAGACTGGGCAAGAGGGACGTCCATGTCTGTTCCATTCGTCAGCTACGGAAAGAAAAACCGGATGTCTACAAAACCTTGTTTCTTTCAACCAAACATCAGATTCTGCTCAATAAACTCGAAAGACAAGAACGTCCTCAATCATCAACGAGCGTCCAACAGTAAAGGGGGATGAAGAAGACGACAAAGCAAAAGGAGGAGACAAAGCAGGAGGAAAAACAAGGAGGGAAAGAAGATGTAGTAGAAGACGACGAACAACAAAAAAGAAGGGGAAGGAGAGGAAGAAGAGAAAGCAGAAGAAAGAAGGAGAAGATGAAGACGCAGAACAAAAAAGACAAAGGAGATGACAAAAAGGAGAGAAAGAAGATGAACAAGTAGACAAAAAAGAAGAGAAAAAGGAGACGAAGAGGAGGAAGAAGAACAGGTAGAAGACAAAGAAGCAGGAGGAGGACAAAAAGAAGGGAAAGGAGAGGTAGAAGACAAAGCAGAAGAAAAGCAAGAAGGAAAAGATAAAGAAACTGAACAACAAGAGGACAAAGAAGGAAAAGGAGGGAAAGAAGATGAACAAGTAGACAAAGCAAAAAAAAAAAAAAAGAAGACAAAGAAGAAGAAAGGAAAGAAGGAGAAGATGAAGACAAACAAGTAGAAGACAAAGAAGCACGAAGAGGAAAAAAAGGAGGGAAAGAAGAAGGAGGAGATGACAACAAAAAGAAGGGAAAGGTGAGGAAGAAGAAGACAAATCAGAGGAAATTAGATGAAGACACTGAACAACAAGAAGACAAAGAAAAAGGGGACGACTAAGAAGAAAAAGAAGATGAAGACAAACAAGACGACGACAAAGAAAAAGGAGGAGACAAAGATGACGAACAACAAGGAGACCAAGAAGCAGAAGAAGAACTAAAGGAGGAGTGAAAGAAGATGAAGTAGAAGACTGATAACGAATAGACAGGAAAGGAGAGAAACAAGGAAAAGATGAAGACGAACAAGACGACAGAGCAGAAGAGGAGAAACGTAGGACGCCAGTCGGTCCTTCAGTCTACTGAGTTCCTCCAAGTTCTTCCCTCCGGTCTTTTTCACATCTTTTCATGTCTCAAAACCCAACATACCTCCGTCGCACGAAGGTCCGCGGAGACGCTACGGAGTCTCTTTCATGATGCGTCTCCGGTCCTCGATTTGTTCGAGAAGACCATCTCACGTTCCGTGGTGTCTCTCTGTAAATAATTGATCTCTAGTCGAATTGCTAAATTCCTGATTGATCATTAGGTAAAGATAAAATCCTTCTGGATGCCGAAAAGGGAACCGACCCTGCGAGATCTGGCTCTCCTTTGGCTACTTCTATTACTTACACTGAAAGTTTTAGTGTCTCGTCTCGCTCTCTCTCTCACACACACTCACACACACACACAAACACAGCAACCGTGTCCCTAATTAATACTTAAAAAGTGGCGTTTGGTAACAATCAGGTGTTTTTCCCCAACCAGATTGTGAGCCAGATGTATTTGGGTCGATTCGAGTAGGACACCATCGAAGGTATGGGGGGTCTCGAAAGATCCGATTCGCCACCGGAGGATCCGTGAAATTTAGCGATACAAGCCGATCTTCGTCGCCCATACGGACGTAAACGTCGGAACGTTTTCGACGCCTCTCTCATTCCTCCTTAGCTACAGGTGTCTCCAAAAGTTTGTGGACACCCCGGCATAGGATCTCCGCTCTTCTGGGAAGATGTTCCCCTAGATTTGGTCGTCGAGTTCGAAAAACATTCGTCTCGAAGTTTATTCATCCGAAATACGGGAACTGAGCACGCAAACAGCAAACCTTTTTTCTCAATAAATTTAATACAAAAAAAGGCAAAAAAAAAAAAATCTCAGAAATTTACATATACATAGATTTTTCCTTTCTTCTTTTTTTTACTTTAACAAGTCGGTCGTCATAGAAACTGCAGTGACGATTCAAAAAACGAACAAAAACACAAGAACCCGGCGCCGTCGCCTCTCGCCCCGCCCGCTAATCTGCATATGCAAATCAGACCATAAGTGAGGCATGTACAATGTGACCCATTTGTTAAAAAAAAAAAAAAAAACTACACAAAACAAAAACTAAAATCGTAAAACATGGGACTCTTTGGATCGAAGAAATACACGCACATGGCTTTATCGGAACGACAAAAAAATTACAATTCGATTTCGAGTGTCGCGGATTCGACTGTACACAAGTAGATCTGGTAAAGAATAATATAATTTATATATATATATATAAAAAAAAAAAAAAAAAAAAAAGGCTAATATTCAGAATTTTTCACATTGCAGTTAAAATCGGGACTTTATTTTATATATACATTTAAAAATAGGAACAGCATCCGAAATTCATGATTCGATACCGTACACGATTATCGGTTTTTATTCAGTTGAAAATTGCCCCCAGAACTCAATTCCAATGCAATTCCATTTTTTCTTAAATAAAAAAAAAAAAAAAAAAATCATGTAGCCTGCCGTGGACACTTAATGGCTTCAATCTAAGAAAATCAAAAGTATCAAAAAGGCACGTGTAGCTAATGTGTGTGGAAGCTCGTTTCCGGCACATAAATTCAAAAAAAAAAAAAAAAAAAAAGAATTTAAAAAATTCAAAAATTACGAATTTCTTTCGCTTTTATTTCTCGCAAATTTACGACTTTTATTTATTAACATAACTGAAATTTGCGAGAGAAAAAAAGGCTGATTTTATCTTCGGTTTTTAATATGAGGGAAACGGGCTTCCGTAAAAAAACAAAAATTTAAAAATTTACATTTTAAAATTTTTAAAAAATAGGCAAACACGCCCGAGGAGATTCGGGAACGGGAGCGTTAAATAAATAAATATTAGCGGCGGCTCTGGATTCGCCGCGGGCCGAATTCGTTTCCCTGTTCCGAGTGAATTCCAAAGAATAAAAAAAAAAATAAAAAATTCATACAAAATTCCAGGATCGTGTGCCTTTATTTACAAATCGAGACACGTTTGGATCGACGTCGCGATGATGCGTACGAGACGAATACATTCGCATTGCTTTCGGAGAAATTTTTTTTCTCAGGATCGAATGTACATCGTCGTCGCCGTCAACATCGCAATACTCGGGTGTTAAAATATCGCCGAAGGATAATACCTCACAGGAGGCGGCGCCCTCTGCAGGTAGCGTTTCAGGCAGTGCAATTGAAGCAAGTCCCGTAAGAAAGGCAGGATAAGGGCCGCCCCCTTTTTCTTTTTTTTTACAAAAATACATCTATATATATACTTTTTATCGATTTATTACATTGATAATATCCTCAAATATTGCTACCGATTATATAAAAACAGAACGACGTGGACATTCCTCGTGTTCGGGATAAAACGTCTCCAAGTGCATTTGCGTGTGTGTATGTGTGTGTGTGTGCGTGGTTCTGGGGGCGTGGCGGGACGAAACCGAACTCAGTGTGTCGGACTGATTGTGCTCACTCAGTGCACTTGTGCGTGGTTATCAGAACACAGCCGCTTCCTCCGCAGAGGAAAAAGTCTACTCCATATTACCCCAAAAAAAAAAACAACACTCTCGGCAAAATCTCCCCTCGTTCTGTTTCTTGACAAACTGAAAAAGAAGAGAAGGAGAGAACGAAAGAAGAAGAAGAAGAAGAAGAAAAAAAAGAGGACGATGGAGGATCACTCGGGGAACGGAGGGAACATGGGCATCTCGGTGAAGTCTTCGTTGCTGAAGTTTGCAGACGAATCCAACATGGACAGAACATCCTGCAAGGGGAGGGAAAGAAAGGATTATAAGAGGCGGGGCTAAACGTTGCCATGGTGATATCTTTCTAGGCTACCAATTCTCCCTACATACGTATTTTCTGTACTTGCGATACTTACTGTAAACATCTCTGGTTGGTTGTTCTGGATATGAGGATGAGATTCTGCTGCGTTTTGTGTGTGGGGTTGATTTGGCCACTGCTGCCACGCTGTTGCCTCCGCTGGTCTGGAGGAGAACTGCGTCCCTGACTGGTTTACGTCACCTGGGGGCGAGAAAGAACGTGAGACGCCGTGGCCAAATTTGAGAAAGACACACAAAGGTCGTGATCTGAGAGCTCACCGTATCCGTTGGTGGCTTGGTGTCCGCGAGGGTTCATCTGCGAGTAATTCGCCGAGTTGGCCGCCATGTTGGATGAAGCGCCGCCCATTTGTACGAAAGAGGAGGAAGCCGAGGAGGATGGGGCGGAGCTAAAATTCTGCATAGGAAATTGGGGTGACTGCGTCTTTGCCGCCTGTTGGTCACACATACATACACACACATAAAGACTTTTGTGTTATGACACTGATGATGATGATGATGATGATGATGATGAAGAATGACCTGTGCATTGAATGGAGGACGTGATTGAGCCCAGGCAGCAGGGGGCACAGGGTTCGCGCTCTGACTCTGAACCGGGCTACTGTTGTTCACCGGGAGACCAGAGGGGGCGCTCTGGCGTGACATGTGGGATAACATCTGGGTTGCCAAAGGAGCTTGCCTGGAAATCACACACACGGTCATCCCTAATCCAATCACACACTTCCAACCTATTCTGAATGTGTGCGTGTGTGGTACCTGAACGCCTCAGTGGCACGCAAATTAGCGTTGAATGGGGCAGAAGAGGGATAAACCTGCTGTCCACTAGGGGGTGCATTGGAATTCAAAACCTTAGAATGATCTGAAAAATATTTTAGGTGGAAAAATTATTAGTAATAAGATGTGCATGTGTGTGTGCGCGCGCAGAGTGTGTGGTCTTACTAGGATCTGGTCCTACTGACTGCACTTGAACCTGGGGGATGGAAAGAGAGCAAGAGGGCATCAATATTTTTTAGCCATCCATCTATCCATCCACCACATTTCCAATCATTCATTCTTTCCATCCCATCCTCTTTTACCTGAGGAAGAGCCACCTGTCCGGCCTCGTAGATCTCCTCTCGTCCTCCTCCTCCCTCCATCTCGGCCTGCTGCTGCTGCTGGAGCTGCCTGCATTCAGAACAGAGACATACAGAGGAGATACAGTCAGAGGAGGCACAACCTTTCAGAGACGTTCGCCCTCCACCGACAGCCAACAAACCCGTCACCCGGCAAACAGCATCCCGTTACCCCCGGATACCAACTCTGGTAACCATGGACACCCACATCTACCTGGTGCAGTCATGCTGATTAGAGCTACGCAACACAGAGAGAGACAGAGAGAAAAAGAGAGCGAGCGTTTGGTCTGTGAGACAGAGGAAGGAGGACAGAGGTAAGGATTTTGGAAGGAGGGGGGGGGGGGTTTATCCGTCTCACCTGGAGTGTTTTATCTGCACTGGGCTGGAAGCTGGGGGGCAGCTGGGGCTGTTCTGCCCCATAGAGGGGGGTAATGCCCCCCTGGGGGAGGACAGAGGGGAGAGAGCATCCTGATTCGGAGCTTTACTGTCAAAAAGGGATGGAGGGATTAGGGGAGACCCAAAGGTGAGTGTGGATTTACACCGATTTGCATCTTTTTTTTTTTTTTTCATACTCACACGCACACACAAAAATTCCCGCCAAACCATGTACTGTGACGCAGATCCTACCAATCCGATCAAAGTGTCTGATCTTTATCTGTCCATCCAATATCTAGCCACCGATCTATGGTTCTCTATCTATGAACTTATCCGTGCAACCGTCTTTCCGCATTCGTGCGTCCTTCCTACTTATTTTTTGGTGAGCCAGCCAGGAGCTCCGAGGTCCAAAACCTGACCTGGGACCAACAACCCTTCGGGCTGCAGGGCCCGGCATCTAATAAAATGCAAGCCTTCCTGGAACACATTGCAGGCAAATTATATTTGTAAAGTGTTGTAAATTGCTCACTTGACGTTAGTGTTGGTGCAGATGATGTACTCAATCTCGTCCGAGTACGGATTCTGGAAGGTGAAGGAGCTCGTGCGCATCAGGATCCACTCACCCGACTTGGTGCAGAAGCGAAACATCACGGACAGGACCTGACCACGGAGCTTTACCACCTGGATCAAAAGTCAAAGATCTCACACACTTCCCCAAAAAAATTGCGTCCCTATCCTAAATTATTTAATTAGAATGATGCCACATGGTACGAATAAAACCTTCAACTTCAACACATGTACACACACCTGCTGAAGGCTGTCCCTTAGGAGGCCCTGGTCTTCAGGATGAGCCAGCTCTAGGAAGTTCTTTCCCAGAAGTTCCTAACCACCAAATGATAATTAGCCGTGTTCGACAAACTTTCATCACATGGACGCTCATTCGAGACCTACCTGAGGCTGGTAGCCCACCGTCGCTACGCAGCGATGGTCCACAAAGGTGAAGGCTCCCTGACAGTTGTGCCGCGAGATGAACTCAACCGGCACGCTGATGCTGCCAGCGCTGCTGTCGTTGGGACAACTCGTCACCTAGACGAGAGACGCACGTCAAGACTTGAAGGAGGTGTGAAATTAAGGGTGTACTCACGACTTAACGGTTTAGACATCACATTGTCCGCTTTGCTTGATTGTGCAAACAATAAATAATTCCAAAGAAAGCCACAGCACTGTTTTGCGTCTCTGAGTAACATTGTTTTTAGTTCCTGATTGAATCATTCGTTTGAATGATTTGGTTCAAATTTATGGCAGCTGTCCGTGGTCCTTAAGATACCACAACAATAATATTCTAAGCAAATTCTCGTGGAATTATCGAACTTATGAATCCTTTTTTTGTCAATATCTCACACCCCTACATGGAATCTCAAACGACACACACACACACACCTGCAGCCTTCCGATGGCCACTAGACAGCAGCGGTTGCCCTGTCCACTTTCACACTCGTCTTCCGACAGAGAAACGCCTGAACAAGAAAAAAATAAAAATAAATAAATAAAATGCGGAGCCATGAGCACTAGGACCCTGGGGATCGGTCTATTCTGGACGAGGAAGTTGGTGCAGACAAAACAATGCGTTACCTGCGGGAGGCCAGGATCGGATGTATCCGGTGCAATGCACCACCACGAACTGAGGCTCCCCCTCTTTACCCGGACCCAGCCCGCTCCTGACACACACGGAAAACCCGAGTGTCAGAATATACATAAAAAAGCAAAAAAATAAAAAAAGAAAGAAAGAAAGAAAGAAAAAAAAATGCAGTTACCTGTTTCTGCTCTTCAGAACGCCGAGTCTGTTCATGGACATGGGCTCCACGGGACAGTTTCCACACCTGAGACAAAAAAATAAATTCAATTGCACATCGCGTACATAACAAATAAATAAATAAATAAAGCGGCGCAGGAAATGCGGATCCTCACCTCATCCTGCAGATAAAGGAGCGGCGCGCCCCCATGCTCATTCTCACCGTCGACTGGCTTCCCTCCTTCTTCACCGTGCCCGTCTTCAGGTCCAGCATGCGGCCTGAGACAGAAAGAAAGTGAGAGGGGGGTTTGGGGGGAGAGGAGGGGGGGTGTATACAGGAACCAGAAGAAAGCTCTCACCGCTGTTGTTGTTGTTCTCAGTGGTGGACAGCTGCTCTCTCAGCTTGTCCTTGTCGTCGGGGTGAAGCTGGTCGTACAGAGACGAGCCGAGCCAATCGGACTGGCTCTGGTTCAGCACCGGAGTCACCGAGTCCGACACGTATACCACGCGCCCGCTCTCGCACAACACCACGAAGAGGAAGCCGTCCGCCGCCTCCAGAATCAGGTGCTTCAACTCCTGCGGGCGGGAAAAAAAAAACCCGCACGTCGGTTCGGATACAAGTTTCGCGGACATTTGTCTTTAATGTCTTGCATATACATATACGTGTGTAAGACCTGGTCGGTAAGGAAGGACGGCTTGTACGTGCCGTCCGTGCTCGTGTTCCCGCTGCCTTTCAGGGTCTTCATGTGAGACACCGCCATGCGCAGGATGGTGAGCTTGTCTGGTTTCCGCGCCAACGCGCTGCACGTGGGCACCATCTCCGACAGCTCCGTGATGTAGGCGGTCATCTTGTTGCGTCTGCGCCGCTCGATCTCGCTGTGGTTCTCCCTGTGCGGGTCGGAGGGTCGCCGAGGATGGAGATGCGAAATGAGAAAGGAAAGAATGTAACAAAAGGAAAAAAAAAAAAAAAAAAAAAAAGAGCAAGAGATTACACCGAGAAAGAAAGAAGTGAGAGCAAAATAAATAAAGGAAAGACGAGTGCAGGGAGTTTTTATTGAGAGGATGAGCTGATCTTAAAAAAAGAGTTGAGAGAGGAGTGTGAAAATGAGAAGTGAGGGAGGGGGAAGGATCACTCCAAAGAGCCTGAGAAGCAGAAACAGAGAGGAATAGATTGATAGACAGACAGACAGAGGGAAGGAGGGAAGAGAGAAAGTGCACAGGGAAAAAAAGGCTTCAAAAAGTGGAATTGCTACTCAAGACACGGGCAGACAAACGGACAGAAATGACAGACAGATGAGTCTGAGGGAAGAGAAAAACAGACAAGCAGACAGACAGGCTGAGACGACAGACAAGTAGACAATGAGTTTAAATGGCAGGTCTGGAAAATGAGCCAAAATGAGACAGACAGACAGGCAGACAGACAGACGTAGACAAAGAGTTGAAATGACAGACAGGTCTGAAAACTGAGCTGAAATGGCAGACAGACCGAGAGGCAGACAGACAGAGAGACAGACAGACAGTGCTAGACAGTTTGCCTGAATAAGAGAGTTTGCCTGGACACCACAGGGAGGGGGAAGTAAACAATCCCAAAGAAACAGCAAGACAACCAGACATCATTCTCTCTATTTCTCTCCCTCCGTCTCCCCCTTGGCCTTCCTCGAGTACCTGGCGAATCGCTCCTTGTCGTTCGAGTTGCCCGAGTCGTCGTCGCATCTTAACAGGGAAAAAACAAACAAACAACAGATGCAGAGACGCAGAACTCACAAACACACACACTGGTATAAACGTGAATGAGACGTGTGCTCACCTGAACAGCTTCCCTCCTTCGTCATCGTCATCAAAGTCTGAGCTAAAGGAGGAGGGAAGAAAAATGAGAAAAACGATCAGCGACTAATTCCTTCGTTACAGGGTATATCAAGCGGAGATCGCACTCACGTGGCGGCTCGTTTGTTGCTGCCCTTCGGCACCACGGCTCCGACGTCGGCGTGAGACCCGGCTGCCACCGCCATCCCCAACGGAGACACGTCGGCCATGTCTGACAAAACAAATCAGTCAGTTTATTTAATCAATCTAAATAATAATTAACTGCCTCGATTTTAAAAAAACGACAAGCGAATTATAACTTTCGAAAACTGTACCAAAACTGAACCGAACCGTGACTTAAAAAACCGAGGTACGTACCGAACCGTGAATGTTGTGTATCGTTATATAAATTCGATATTACGTCCACACCGAGTTCTCGCGATATTTCCAACATCCGGGACACTATCCATATTATAACTCAATACCTGTGGTGAATGTGTATATATATATATATAAACTATTAAAATATTATTTTAACACTTTAATAAAAATAATTACGAAATCAACTTGACACGTCTCGCTTCATAAACATTTATATAATAAAGAATATGCTATTTAAAAAAAAAAATAAAACCGAGAATGTTTATTTTTTAATGAAGACGTTTTGACTGGGTTTTAACTCCTGACACACAAAAATCATTAAATAGTTCAATAAATTTAATATAATAGATTAAAACGTTACTTCTGAATGATAAACCGAAAACATTTGTCATATTTGATAACTTTTTTTTTTTCTCCACAGCGTTAGCATTAGCATTAGCATATCAGGGCCTGCTAGCATGCTAAGCTAACCGAACAGACGTTGGCGTATCTTTAAAGCTTAAACAGCAATTAAATTAATATATATATGGATATATATAATTGTTAGAGAATTTACATATTAAAATACGAGACTACATTTATTATTATTTATCAAAAACTTGATAAAGCAAGCACCAATACACACGAACTAGCTACATGCTAACTCGACTCCCTACAGCTAACTTTACATACACATTATTATTAACTGCTAAACCCCGTCGCTCTCATACTAGAGGAAAGGATTACTAATTAAAACTGTAATGTTATTTGTAAAGTTATTTAACCCTTGTGTTGAATTTACTTACCTGGATTGGAAGTCGCCATATCCGACTGGAAGGTTAGCTAGCAGGCTAACACATCAACAAAACAAACTAGCGGCTAGTAATAAACTCCAACCAGTTTTCTTTTCATAAAAAAAAAACAACAAGTAAAAACATTAAAATATATTAATCGTAATATCACAATCTAAAGTGAAGCATTTCTGCGGGAATAAAAGGAGTTATTAGCCGGAGGATTAGTTCTCTCCTGGTGTTTTCCCGTTTAAACCCCCTCCATGTTAATCTAAGATGGCGCTGTGAG
>JBCEWE010000394.1:312491-342491 GCA_039877035.1 Silurus lanzhouensis
AACATAGAATTTGCTGTAAAAATTCCCAAACAGACAAAGAAAAGAAAAAAAAAAAAAAAAAAAAAAATATATATATATATATATATATATATATATATATATATATATATATATATATATATATATATATATATATAATTTATTTCCATTGATACAAGCTCTGGCTTTTGCAATATTATTCCAGACATAAATTTAGAGGACATTTAATAAACCTAGAACTTATATTCCTGTAAAAAAAAGAAAACACCCAACAAACAGACCAAAAATGGAAAGAAATCAGCTTCAAGAAAATAAAAAAAAATCAAACAGATCACTTAAAAAATGTGGTCCTATTCAATGACAATTATAACAATTCGAAAAAAACGTACAAATCATTCATTTTAATCCACCAGTAATCAGTCGATCAGCTCACAAACTATTAACAAGAAAGACGTGAAATGAAAGTCAAATGAAAGTCAAATCCGTCCTCCTCCGACACCTCTGCACTTTCCCATGAACTTCCTCTATCACTTACTGGAGTCGCTCTTTGCTCTTCATCACGTTCTTCACCTTTAGCTTCACCGAATGTCAGTTGCGGCCAGACATAATTTTAAAGTTGTTCGAGACCCTTTTTTAGTCAAACGGCATTAAGCGCATTTACGTTCATGTAGGAGATTCCACGCTCCAGGGTTCTCACGGCACCTGGTGCTTGGCCCCCCGATCATCGCCACTTATCAGAGAATCTACGCTGTATAGCCAAATAAATTGGAACGCCCGCCTTTTCCCACCCATATGCGATTTCTTTGACAAACTGTTCCCACAACTGTGAGACATACAATTGTATAGGACATCTTTGGATGTGGTAGAATGACATTGTTCCCTTTATTTGATTTGGGAGACCCAAACTTTTTCCAGCTCCCATGAAGATATGGGTTGGAAGATGTATACAGCTATAGCACTCTAAATTAAACACCTTTGGGATAAATTCTTTACCTACTTCAGGCCTCTTTACCTCTTCACGTTTTTACCACATTAAAAAAAGTTTCATTGTGACTTGATTTCTCGCAATTCCGACTTTTTTTCTCACAATTCCGACTTTATTTCGGCCAATTCTGAGTTCTTTTTCGGAGTTTTCTCAGATTGGCTGTTTGATACCATGCCATTCTTCCAGTAACAACAAGATCTCACGGTTTTGTAGAACCATGCCTAAAATAGTCCTCCATTGTTTCACAGATCGATTTGTTCTAAATGTAGCCATTTGCATTTTCCATGTGTAAAACTTTCTGGCACTACAGGAAGCATGACGCTAACCGCTTGGCTAAAAAAACTAAATTGTGAAGAAAAAAGTGAGAATCGTGAGGAAAAAAGTAAGAATTGTGAGGAAAAAAGTAAGAATTGTGGGGAATAAAGTAATAATCGTGACTAAAAAAGTAAGAATTGTGAGGAAAAAATGCAGAATTATGAGGAAAAAATTTAGAATCATGAGGAAAAAAAAAAAGAATTGTGAGGAGAAATTCAGAATCGTGAGGAAAAAAGTCAGAATTGTGAGGAAAAATGTAAGAATCGTGAGGAAAAAAGTCAGAATCGTGAGGAAAAAAGTAAGAATCGTAAGGAAAAAGTCATAATCGTGACTAAAAAAGTAAGAATTGTGAGGAAAAAATGCAGGATCATGAGGAAAAAATTTAGAATCATGAGGAAAAAAAAAAAGAATTGCGAGGAGAAATTCAGAATCGTGAGGAAAAAAGTCAGAATTGTGAGGAAAAAAGTCAGAATTGTAAGGAAAAAAGTAAGAATCGTGAGGAAAAATGTAAGAATCGTGAGAAAAAATGTCAGAATCGTGAGGAAAAAAGTAAGAATCGTAAGGAAAAAGTCATAATCGTGACTAAAAAAGTAAGAATTGTGAGGAAAAAATTTTGAATCATGAGGAAAAAATTTTGAATCATGAGGAAAAAAAAAAAGAATTGTGAGGAGAAATTCAGAATCGTGAGGAAAAAAGTCAGAATTGTGAGGAAAAAAGTCAGAATTGTAAGGAAAAAAGTAAGAATCGTGAGGAAAAATTTAAGAATCGTGAGGAAAAAAGTCAGAATCGTGAGGAAAAAAGTAAGAATCGTGAGGAAAAAAGTCAGAATCGTGAGGAAAAAAGTAAGAATCGTGAGGAAAAAAGTAAGAATCGTGAGGAAAAAAGTCAGAATTGTGAGGAAAATATTCAGACTAGCAAGAAAACAAGTAAGAATTGTGAGGAAAAAAGTGAGACTTGCGAGACAAAAAGTCGGAAATAGTGAAAAAAAAGTTGGAATTGAGAGAAAAAAGAAAAAGCCAGAGTCACGAGAAAAAGTCACAATTGCGAGAAATTAAGTAAATAAAATAAAAAAAAAATGATGTGGGAAAAACAGGTTTCCATATTCACCACACCTACATCTCTACCTGAGTTTATTAACGCACCCTTGTGGCTGAATGAAATCTCACACAAATCTCCATCAAATCTAGTGGAACATCATCCTATAACAGCAAAAGGGGACTCAATGTGGAATGGAACCTTATACCTCTATGTGGAATGGTGTCCACAAATTGTTGGCCATACAATGTATATGCAGTATATTCAAAAACATTTCTCGCTGTAGCTTCATCAGTTACATGTGGTCATCTCTAAGTCTGAGGTAAATTTTTTTTACAGGATGTCCTTCTGACCATCAGCTATTACCACAGCGTAGTAACGTCAATTTTCTGTAACGTTTATGCCGTTTATATCACTCAGAACTTAATTTACACATCCCAAACGTGAAGCTACATCTGCTAACCATCGACATCTCAATAACCTTCCTCAGCAGGATGACATACCAATAATATCCACCTTCTATGTTATAACTTCCTGGATCTTTTCACAAAATCGAGTTTCTTTCAATCTATAAAATCAAATACCGAGTTGTAACGCTAATTATAGTATAAAGTCTTTATAATCAAAATCATGGCTCAAGGCACAAAACCAAGTCTCCGTATTAGAGCCCTAGATAGGCAACAGCGTGAGGAAACTCTTTTGCTAGTTATGACTGAGATTAGACTGCAAAGCTAGCTAGCTGTGATTTGAGAGCAATCTGTCATTACCTCACTGAAATTTAAGAGAGATTTCATTCTCACTGGAAACTAGCTAGCTGAAATTTGATAATTGTGACTGAGAATAGATTGCGATAATTTAAAATAAATAAATAAAGCTAGCGATAATTTGAGAGAAATTCATCATTGCCAGCTGCCTTATAAAGAAAATTTGATTCACATGGGAAACTAGCTATCTGAAATTTGTTAGACAGATGTAAATCACTGGCTTCATTGTGCCAGGCAATTTTTTTTTTACTTTAACTCTGAAACAGCTAGGTAGCATTCGAGAGAAATCTCATTAGCTAGTTAATGATCGAGATTAGTTTGCAATGTTAGCTAACTTTTAAGAAAAATTTTACTACCTACAAAACAGACATTTGTTATTGGCTAGCTAAAGTTTGATAGTGAACTGCAATTCACTCGCTGACAGGAAGTAACTGTAATAAAACTAGCTATCATGCAAAAACATTTAGTAGTTAGCTAGCTGAAACTTTTGCAATTCAGAATTCTACTAATACTACTAATTAGCTAGGCAATTGTAAAACGTTGATAAAATTGTAATAAGTTTTAATGTTACTGTAGATATCCTTTGAAAACTCATCAATCTTCTAGTGAATCTTAGCCATATAGCTAGCTCAGGTTTGCGTGAAAATACTAATATACATAAGTAATGTACACAAGATCGTTGCTATCTGCTATCTAGAGCTCTGAAATGGAGAATTCACCCGACTTCACGCATTTTACATATATTAAATGCATAATATAACCAGAGATCCAGCATGTCTGATCTGGGACCAGTCAAATCCAATCTGTTAATCAACATACACCAATATCTATTTAAATATTTTTTTAAAAATTGTCTTAAAAAAAATACAAACGAATTAATGAGTGGCTCAAATGGAAAAAATAAACAATAAAAGAAAAACAAAGTAGCTGTGTAAATAAATTTTTTTTTCACATTATTTATACATTTGCTGCCGTTTTTTGCTCAAAATTTGTTACAGTTATTGATTAAAATAATTCTTTTCTAACAGTAAAAAGGAAAAGTCAATAAAAGAGGCCGATCCTCCTACTCGATCAGCGGAGCAGAGCGATCATTGGTCACCGTTTTCCTCAGACGGATGTGAGCGAACGGATTGGTCCTGAGGTGTGGGGGGGGGGAATATGCAAATTAGCATGCAAATTAGAAAGAGAGATGTAGTGAGGTGCAGAGTCGATGGTTTACCTGGTGGGAGATGGCGGAGGAGACGAGTGATCGCCCTGCAGAGAAGAAAAAAATTATATTAGTCGGAATACTGTTTGTTTCACTAATTGATGAGATTCACTGATTAATGATCAGTTACATGTTTTAGTGATCTAAGAGATCTAATAATAATCCTGAGTAACAGATTGTTGACATTAAGTACAGTCCGAAATACAGCCTCAAAGCTTCCGTGTTACTCCTTAATTTCATGGATCTCCAAGCCATAGTTTTGAAACCTTCTCCAGCTGCACAGGGTGGTTTCCAATTCAATAGAACACCACCCCAAGGCTGGCTGAGACGAAGTGAGCAGATCCGAGAAGAGGAGAGGAGAGGAGAGGAGAGGAGAGGAGAGGAGAGGGCAGGAACAGTGGTCACTGGTACCTTAGAAGCATGTTTAACTAGATAGATAGATAGATAGATAGATAGATAGATAGATAGATAGATAGATAGATAGATAGATAGATAGATAGATAGATAGATAGATAGATAGATAGATAGATAGAAAGCTACTGTAGCTAGCTCACTACCTAGACAGACAGACAGACAGACAGACAGACAGACAGACAGACAGACAGACAGACAGATAGATAGATAGATAGATAGATAGATAGATAGATAGATAGATAGAAAGCTACTGTAGCTAGCTAACTACCTAGACAGACAGACAGACAGACAGACAGACACAGATAGATAGATAGATAGATAGATAGATAGATAGATAGATAGATAGATAGACAGACAGACAGACAGACAGACAGACAGACAGACAGACAGATAGATAGATAGATAGATAGATAGATAGATAGATAGATAGATAGATAGATAGATAGATAGAAGCAGACTATGAAATAGGCAGACACACAGACAGACAAATAAAATAAAACACACTAAAGGCCTGACAGACTATGAGACAGGCAGACAACTGATTGGTATCCAGACGGACAGATATACATACTAATAGACAGACAGATAGATAGACTAGAACACAAACAGATTAATTGGTATAAAGTTCGACAAACCAACAAACATATTAAATACAGACAGATAGGCAGGCAGACAGACAGATTAAGTGAAAGACATTTAGACAGACAGCTATCAGATGTAGATGACTGGACAGATCAGAAGCCTGCAGTCGACTTCACATGTTCCTCACCTGCTCTTTGCCCTTCTGCTCGCCGTGTCCTAGACTCATATGTCTGATGTCAGGGTTCATCATGCTGTAGGGGCGTGGCCTAAATGTGCTGATCCCCCGCTCCTCCTCCGAGTCTGGACTGAGTTTCACAAACTCACCAGCAGGGGGCAGCCTGTCCAACTGTCCCAAACTCGTACTGTTCAACTTGGACAGACCTGGAGGACTGAGAGGACAGAACGACACATTGTACATTATTATTTTGTCAGAAAAATGGTTAGCATTTATAAAATTCAATTTCAAGAATTATAGAGCAAGAAGGTGCTGGTAGATCAGACGGCGTCGGACCTGGTGGGGTCGTGTTGCGTCGGCGTCGATGTGTTTGGCATCGGCTTGGTGTAGGAGAAGGGAAACCAGCCTTTCCTTCAGGAGACACAACACAACAACTCTTGAGCATACCAACATGGTCAGAAGGTGTTAAATATCGGTGTAATGAGCAGATCTTGGTGAAATACGAAGAGCACAAGAGAAAAATCAGGAAACTCAGAATCTGCTAAGAAGAAATGCAAACAAGTGTAGTGTTCAGTTAGCGTCGCACGTGGGGACTTCTGTAGTTTGTTAGTGGGTAGTTTATTAACTAGAACAATTGATGCAAAGTGAATTCCACTCTGATGTAAATGTGTTAGAAAATGTAGTGGTAGTTTCTTGTTGTTTGGTGTATTTGTTTAACTTGTGGTAGTAGTTGATTGTAGCTGGCTGTAGTTTATTGTTGTTTGGCGTATGTATGTGCCTTGTAGTGGTAGATTATTGATGTTTGGTGTGTGTGTAACTTGTACTGGTAGTTTGCATTGTTGGCTGAAGTTGTGTAACTTGTAGTGGGAGTTTATTGTTGTTGGGTGTAGTTGTGTGACTTGTGGTGGTAGTTTATTGTTGTTTACGGAAGTTCTGTAACTTGTGATAGTAGTTTATTGTTGTTGGGTGTAGTTGCGAATCGTGTGATGGTAGTTTGTTGTTGGTGTAGTTGTGTACTTTGCACTGGTAGCTTAAAATTTTTGCTGTTGTTGTGCACCTTGGAATGGTAGTTTGTTGTTGGGTATAATGGTGTGACTTGTAGTGGCAGTTTCTTGTTGTTGATTGTAGTTATATAATTTGTAATGGTAGTTTATTGATTTTTCTAAATTGTAATCTGCCAATGAGAAAATGGTTTGTTTTCCGTTTACCGCCCAGTCCTCTCGTTCTGTCCGTAGTGCCAGCCGTCTCTCGGCTCGCTGATGAGTAGCCCGATGGCATCTCCGGGAAGGAAGGACAGTAGACATGACCCCGCTCTGTCTCCTTTTTCTGGCCGGTCACCCGAGCTGGGCGAGTGAGCAAACAGAGCCTCCACGCGGACTGGGGGACAGAGAGGAAGTACCCGGGGTAGGGTGGAACCTGAGGGGGGAATACAAACTTCAGCCCCCTACCTTCAATAAAATGAAAAACAATCGAAAATGTACAAAAAGGAGCACTACAAGCTTGACCGGTCACCCATAAATCCTGTCCGCAACTCAGACGGCTGTTTCCGTGGTAACGGCAGCGTGGAGGTCGCATAGACATCGGCAACCCTGAGCAGGAGAGGGTTATTGGTCGGAGGACTAAAGGCAGAGGGTGGAACGGGAGTGAGGGCACGAGAAAGGGGTGCGCTGTGGGGCAACGGCGGCGTCTGGGGGGCGTTAGGGGGCGGCGCCAGGCCCTGAAGAGAATGAAGGGATGAAGCAGAGGCGGGGTTGAGAGAGAGAAATGCTGAGCCAGAAGGTGGAGAAAGCAAGCTGGAAATGCTTCCTGAGGTTGTCTGCACAGGGTGGGCGGGGCTCGAAGAAGTGCTGGGGTTGAGGGTGATGCTGTTTTGTGCGAAGACAGAGCGAGGGGTGGGATCAGATGATCCAGCTCGCTGTGGCTGGGACCGATTGCTGGACTCGCCATTCAGAAGGGGCGGGACTTCCTGTACGGACAGCCTCTGTAGAAGTGAGTTACAAGTTTAATTCCTCTATTCCAAAGTAACCCTGCTGTAGTACACATTAAAAAAGTATACAAGGTAAAATTTAAGCGTTGCACCTGCTCTCCAGACTGAGCAGAACCCAGTTTAGTGTGTCGGAGGACTTCTGCTATCCCGGAGGCCCCAGGGCCCTGAGGGGCCGTGTGGCGCAGCAGGTTCAACGCTCGCTCCGGTAACTTTGTTGGCTGGGAACATGACTGTTGCCACGACGACAGCTTTTGTGACAGGAGTTCACGCACCTGTGAAATATAAAACATATGCGTAGTGTTGAGTTAATGTCACAAGTGGGGATTTCTGTAGTTTGTTAGTGGGTAGGTTGTGAAATTTGCAATTGTGAAATTGTGAAATTTGCAATTGTGTTTGAACATTGTCATGAGGTTAAATCGACTGTAGTGGTAGTTTATTTTTAGTGCGTGTAATTGTGCAACATGTAGTGGTAGTTTCTTGTTGTTGGCTGTTGTTTTGTACCTTATAGTGGTAGTTTTTTGTCATTGGCTGTAGTTGTTTAACGTGTAGTGGTAGTTTATTGGTTTTGGTTGTAGTTTGTGTAAAATGTAGTGGTAGTTTGTTACGGTGAGCTGCTCTTTTCTAATGTGAAGCAGAAGCTTTCTTATTGTTGGCTGTAGATTTTTTATTGTTGTAACTTGTCAAGGATCTAAAAACTGGCCCACTCTCTCCATCATCACCCCTTTTTTCCCCTGCACAATCACACTTTTCGTGCTACGGCACATTATACACTGGACTTGCACAGCACAGTGCACTTTACATTTCATTTCATTTTCATATTTTCTTTTTCATATTTATTTCATATTTTTTTTATATTCTTTTTTTTTATATACCACACCATCCCGCACAAGGTCACTTTACACCACACCTTACTGCACACGGACACTCATGGACAATCAAAACCATGCCTAACTTGTTTACTGTTGTTTACTGGTTAACTGCACACTGCCATAAACACTTTCTGTGTAAATTTTTCTGTGTACATTTTCAGTGTATGTGTATATATATGTATATGTATGTATATATACATATATATGTATATATCTTTATTTATCTGCCTTCTTTTTCTTATTATATTTTTCTTTAAATTTTGTTATTATATTTATATTTTTATTCTCCTTTTTACCCTATTTTATTCCCTCATGCCGGACCGTCGTCAAAAGCATTTCACTGCATGTCGTACCCTGTATGTATGTGTATGTGACAAATAAAATTAGATTTATGATTTATGATTTATTGTAGTGGTAGTTTCTTGTTTTTTTTTCAATGTAGTTGTGTAACATGTAGTAGTAGTTTCTTGGTTCTTCTTCTTGGTCCTCCAAAGGCGCATTGTTGTTAGTGCATTGTTGCTGGGTGGGGCGTAATGAGCTGTGCAGTGGTAGTTGACTATTGAATACTATGCTGTGTTTTTGTGTGCAGTTGTGTATCTCTGTAGGTACAGTATGATCTGTTGTAGTGGTTGTGTGTCTTGGTTATTAATCACAATTTGCTGTAGTTTGTTGCACTGCTGTGTGTTACCGTCTGCCACAGAAACACGTACCTTGTTGTGGTAGTTTATCAGCAGCTTGGCGACGGAGCATTGACGATCCACCAGGAAGCAGTACCTCCTCCTCTCCTCGGTGAGAGCCGAGCGATAACCCACAGCCACCAGAGAGTCCAACTCCGTCTGCTTGCGACTCATCAGCTCCACAAACTGACACACACACACACACACACACACACATGAAAAAGTCATCACTCAGTGTTGTTCCTTACACAAAACCACCCATGATCACATGTGTTTTTGATGGCAGTAAGATGCACACACACACACACACACACACTCTGATGGAAAAGATGGTACAATGCGAGAACAAAATCAACACTGAAGCCACAAAAGCAGGAAATTATGTTATCTTCCAGCACAAAAGTGGTTTCCTGAGAATTTCAGTATGTAACCTTGAAACTCTATTGTTTTGTTTTCTTCTCTCCAGTCATTTTGGGTATAAATTTATGTCCTTTTTTTCAATATAAAAATGTTCATTCGGCATCGTTCTACTTCATTTTGTATCCGATAAAATTCTACCAACGTGAATCTCACGTGAATGTAAAGATGTACAGTTTGTGTATCCGTGCACCTGCATCTCCCGGTCTCCGTATTTATTCGGATGCCGGCTGCCGTGACTTTTCCTTCGCAGCTTCTTCAGCTGCGATTGACAGCGTTCGATCGAATCAGCCTTCGACCGGCGCTCGCTCTGGTACTTCTTCAGCGTGGCCTGGAAAACGATTCAAACCCAGCGGGAAATGTTACTGTACTCATAACTTATAAAATGGATACTGGATAAAACTTTTTTTTTAAAGTACCAAATCATAAAAATGTGCCAAATTAAATCAATATATAATTTACATTCATAAATATTGAGGAAAATATAAGACATGCATTCACACTAAAACAAAAACAAACACTCAAAATAACTACAAACATTTACACGTCAAATAAACAGCATGGCATCAGTAACTTGCCTCTAGAGGTCGCTTTTGCTCTCTGTGTAACGCAACCTGGAAAAACTATCGCAATGTATTTTTGCCAGAAAAAAAAAACTCACGGTGAGGAATTTGATGTCCAGGTCAAGCTTCTGTTCCAG
Organism: Silurus lanzhouensis; assembly: GCA_039877035.1. Classification (NCBI taxonomy): domain Eukaryota; kingdom Metazoa; phylum Chordata; class Actinopteri; order Siluriformes; family Siluridae; genus Silurus; species Silurus lanzhouensis. Next base: position 322,598 of record JBCEWE010000394.1, read on the forward strand.
CTGAGAGAGAAGTTCGGAGTGAAAGAGCTTCAGCTGAAGGGAAGGGGACATTTTTTTAAAAATTGACATGAACGTTCATTTTTGGTTGATTACTTAGTTGTTTATGAATTGAATACTACTAAAATATATTTAATTATGTATATAAAATATATATATATATATATATATACAATGTCTATATATAATTCCTCAATAAACAGATATTCTTGAGAGAAACAGATATTATATGTCTGAGCATTGTGTATGCTCATACGTATGATAATAATTAAAGTGTCATGGGCTTTGAACTTACGACGTCTTCTAACTGCACCTGGATCTGCCTGTGCACCTCAGCCATCTGGAACAGCGTGTCACCTGGAACAGACGCAAACACACACACACTCGTACAATACATGCCAGTACAAGTACACCATACACACACTGTGAAAGTACCGTGTTGCTCGTCAATATACAAGGCAGAAATACGGGGGAAACGCAAACGCCAAGAGTCCCACGGCAGGAGTTTTGGGTGCAAATACTTTTAAGCAGACCAGGACCGAGTCAGTCTAACACAGTCTCCATTCGATGTATAAGTACTAAATGTCATACGAACGCACCGTCTAATAAACCATTAGCATAAAATTAGCGAACGATCTGGGCTAAAGAAATGCTTTGCTAGCTTCTTAGCAATGAAAATGCAATCAAGAGTATCAGTTACTTCAAAAAAAACGTTAAAACCCTAAAATCGCTAATCGGACCTCTGTGAGGTCGGCCATTTTGAAAGCGACACATGCGTTGTCACCATGAGCGTTTTCGAATTCCGATGTAATCAAACGCAAAACTCATGCATCTTGCCAGAACGAGGTTTTCAGAACGTTCCGGCTAATACTACGCCAAAACGAATGTCCCGGACGATTTTATAAACTGACAGGAAAATAAAGACGATGGAGAATCAAAAAATTACAAATGGAGACCATCTATTTGTACGTTTTCTTGAGCTGTGGATGGATGTAGCGCTAAGAGTTTCGTGCTAGCTGTCAGTACGGTGCTTTTGGAGCCTTTTAATGCTCATTTAGAGACACATCTGAGGGAAAAGTTGATATTTCCGATGTTTTCATGTAGGTTTTACGGAAGCGGCGCCCTTAATATTGTGTGTATGGACCCGAACCTCACCCACTTATCATAATATTCATAGACACATGAATATGCAAATTATGCAAATTCCCCCTCTTATAGTAGTTCATTCATTTATTTCCCTACAGTTAGTGATCATTTGTCGGCTGTTTTGTGCGAATGTGTGTGTGTGTGTGTGTGTGTGTGTGTGTGTGTGTGTGAGTGTGTGTCCCCACTGAATAACACTCTGTGTGTGTAGTTTGGCATGCAGCCGCTTTCTTCACCCCCTCCATCCCTCCGTTCCTTTCGTCCACCCCCGCTGCTTCCAGAGGCACAATGTGATCATGTGGTGTTGTTAATCTTTCAACAAAGACCCTTCTCTCCCTCTCTCCTTTTCTCTCTCTTTCTCTCCCTCATTTTCTCTTTCTCTCGTTTTTATTGCACACTCGTTTTTCTTTTAACGGCGCACTCATTTTTTTCTTTCTTAGGCCATCTTTCTTTTTTTTTCATTCACCGCTTCACCCTCAACCTCTACTGTTTTTCTCTCATTCTCCCCTCTCTCTCTCTCTCTCGCTCTCTCTCTCTCTCTCTCTCTCTCTCTCTCTCTCTCTCTCTCTCTCTCTCTCTCTTTACCCTCCCTTTTGTATGGTACACTTGCCTTTTTAGTCTGTCTACATTCTTTCTTTTCTATCTTTTTTCCTTTATTCTTTTGAAGATACCAGTCTCACTCTCTATCTATACCTTGGATGGAGCATCAATCATGCAGTCTCTTTCCTCTATATTACCCCGTGTACCCTTCCAATCCCCCTCTCCCTCCCTCTCTCTCACTCTCTCTCCTTCTCTCACGCTCTCTCTCTCTCTCGCTCTCTATGCTGCACTCATCTTTGCGGTCTCTGTACTTCCTCTCCTTTCTGTTTTTTTCCTTAATAAGCAGCCTTTCTTTTCTTCAACCCGCTGTCTTTCTCTCACTCTTCTCTTCTTCTCCTTTATTTCTCTCTATCTCTTTATGCCACACTCATTTTTGCAGTCTCTGTACTTCCTGTCCTTTCTGTCTCTCTTTCTGATTTCTCGGCCTGATTTACGCTTCTTCACTTCTTACGCCAAAAATATAAATCGATCTTCACAGACTCTGATTCATTCTTTTCTTCCGTATTCATGTCTCTGTCTCTAACTCCCCAGCTCCTTAAAACATTCCCCCTTGGGTTTGTTCCTCTCTTTTTCCTCTTCTCTATCTTCACTCCTTTCATCCATTTATTCTACTCTCCTCTCTATACTCCCTCATCCCTCGTTCTTGACTTCTTCTCCCCGAGTGATGCCGAGCTCTCCCGTGCTCCTACCCAGTTCTTTCGAGCTCTGGCTGTCGCTGGCCAGTTCTCCAAGTTTCACCAGAGCATCAAAGTAGCCTTTAGCTGCAACAGTCACTCCTGCAAGGAAAAGAAGAAAGAGGGAAGAAGAAAAAAAAATATTCAAAATCAATCAACCAATCAAAAAAATACTTTTTTACTGAATTTTGTTTATTTACTTTTATACAGCCATGTAATAATAATGCAAGCGGACCTAAATATACTTTGTGTACTTTATGTACTTTGTATCCTTAGCTAGCATGCTTACTGGTCATAAGGCTAATTGATCAATCAATTAATCAATCAGTCATGAATATCTCTACCTAAGTCTAGGTTGACTTTGGTGCTTGGACCCCAAAACCAGGGGTCCCCAACAGACAAGCTTAGGACCGGTACCATGCAGTCAACCACACAGACTTTCCATTTTATTGACTTTTGCAGTCTGCAGACTTTTTTTATAAAAGACAAAATTACCATTTACGCATATGCTAATTTCCTGCACTTGTTTCAGTCGCAGTTTCTATGCATCGAGAAATCAAGCTTGCAGTGAGTATATATATATATATATATATATATATATATATATATACACATGCAAGTAACTCCCCACAGACTCCCCCCAGACTCCCATGAACTACCGCTGGACTCTCCCTCGGACTCCCCCCGGAATCCCCTTTGACTACCCCTGGACTCCATGGAAAAACGATCTTGCCTCAAACTGGTTCATGATGCAATAAAAGGTTGAAGAGCACTGCTTCAAACCTAATAACTTTGTGGGTTGCTTGGTTTTTGTCCCACTGTAACAAATTAAAAGAAAAGCTATGGCCCCCCGGGGGCCTCCCTGGACCCCGTGCGAAGAACTGCACTGATCTACAGGAATGTTGATTCGATTCCCTTAATCTTTACAAGCTCTACTTGAACTGGCAGAGAAATTAAACCAGGATTAAGATGGTCGACAATCAAGTGGACAAAAAACCTCAAAAACCATGAACATAGTGTTCCTCACCTGTCAGCGCTTTCTCATAGTGCTTCCCCATGACGACGAAGTTCTTCAAACTGGGGTTAAACTGGTCCAGGATTCCCTGCACACACATACACACATCTCAAAAACATAACCTACAACCATTTTCTACTCTATATGGCTCTTTACCACCTATATATTTATATATACTTTATCGGCAGATGCAATGGCAATACCAGTAGCTCCTAGCTAGGGTTAACATTCATTCACGTTGTCCAGCCAACCCGACACCGACCGGAGATCCGACACACACCTGCTCTGATAAAAAATCTTGAAAGGACTCTTATTTTCACAAGGATCAGGTGAAGAGGAAAATCAGGGGGAGGTGACATGGGTGGAGCTTCAGCACATTCATCTTAAAACAGGAAGCGGAAAACAGAAAGAGTATGCGATGACGGATGTACCTTGTAGACGCTCTCCGTCATTTTGTTCACCTCGTCAGACCTCGACATCACGTCGCCGTCCCTCGCAATATTCCTCCGATCGCAACCCGGGATGTTGGAATGAAGCCACGTCCAACTGCAGAGAGAGAGAACAGCATGTGTCAGCACTGTGTTCTGTCGGTGTGTCCTTACAAACACGTCCGTTCGCCGAACTCGTTGATTTAGCAACGATCATACACAACGCATCTGAGGAGGAGGTACCACTCCTGGGCCACTGAGCAATGCACATAACCAACTGCTCATAGGGGAGTCTGCAAAATGCCATAGATCTAGCTTAGTGGTTTAGACATTGGACTTTTTTGATCCAAAAGACGTGAGATCAAATCCCAGCCACACTAAACTACCACACATGGGTCCCTGAGCAAGGCCCTTAACGTCAAAGCTGCACAGATGTATAAAGGACACACATGTGGGTCGCTCTGAAAAAAGGCATCTGATAAATTCATTTATTGTAAATGACTTAGGGTCCAAAGGTTGTAAGTTCAAATCCCATTCACCCCAAGCTGCCACTTCTGGGCCCCTGAGCAAGGCCCTCAACCCTCTAATGCTCATTTCAGGATAAGGGTATCTGCGAAAATCCATAAATGTAGCTTAGTTGTTAAGGCATTGGACGTTTGGATTTGAAAGTCATGAGATTAAGTTCCAGCCACACCCAGCTGCCATTCCTGGGCCCCAAAACAAGGCCCTCAACCCCGTAGCTGGTCAGGCACATAAATGAGACAAATGCAATTTACTCTTGATAAGGGCGTCTGCTACACGATTTCCTGAGCGAGCCATTTGTTACTATAGAAACGATAACGGTACAGGAAACGCATCCAGACAATCCGAATGAAGAATTCCATCATTCCCCAACCTCTAGAACCTGCCAGGAACGCACCAGAAATGGGAAAGTTATCCGATATCAATTCCATAGACTGTGTGTGTTTTTCGCACTGAACCAACAACTACTTCCAGAGTTTTCCGTTGGGAGAGATGCTGGAATTCCAGGGTGGATCATCTGCTCAGACAGGAGAACTCGGAGCGACTTCGCGCACACACACACACACACACACACACACACACACACACACCACACACACACACACACACACAGACTCACACAGACTCACACACTCAAACACAAACATACTCTAGTTCTACTGAACTTTTCCAACAAGATGAACAGCACCTGTTGATCTCTTTGGAGAGCGTGTGTGTTTAGTGCATGCATTGCGCGACACTCACCGTCTCCAGAAAATGCATCAACTTCAATTTCGTCTCCGTCTGTCTCTGTGTCTCAGTAATCCAATTAAACTAATCAGTTAAATCAATCAGTGGGTTGCCAAATATAAAGAAAATATTTCCTGCTGTGCCACCGCGAACCCGTGAGCTCTCCTGTCCCCCGTCCCTCTCACATGTGCAAGTGCCGGACAATGTCCTCTCTCTGTCTCTTTCTCTCTCCCCTGTGGGCGTCCCGAACGGACAACACAGTGCACTACGTAGGGAATGCCTCCTACGTCCATTCATTTCTGCTCCATCTAGTGCACTTCACTGAGGCGCATTTGCTATTCAGCCCCCTTGGCTCCCACTTTCCCTCCCTCTTGCTCTCTCTCCCTCTATCACTCAGGGTGAATAACAATGAGCCCCAGACATGGGCAGTGAGCAGAATAATGACCAGGGCTCACTCCCAAACATGTCTCTCCTCCCTACTTTAAATAAGGATCATCAGCCCTCCATTGAGGGCACTTGTTCGTAAAAAACGAGGCATTCAGACAACAGCCTGTGGTCTTTAGAAAACCTTACGTCCTTCAGGACATCCTCCCCCATCCTGCACTTTCAAATTCATTCACACGGTTTGGACTCTTAGTGTGTATATGTGTGTGTGTGTGTGTGTGTGTGTATGTAGACCTATGAAACCAGCTGGTTCCTGGTACCTAGAAACTCCGTAGGCCTCGTGTGTCCTGATGACTGACACTGGAGACTCCTTCCATCAACGTCTACTTACAGAAAACTTCTCCGTACAGGGACACAGGAAACACACAGACACACACTTCACAAGCATGACATGTTCGCTTACTAATAACCCTCACTTCATCCTTAACCTCTTCCGACCCTCTTCATCCTCACGCTTTGAATACAGACGAAAGCCTGGAGGTCAAAAAAGGTCGTACTTTAACATTAAAACCTGGGAGGTGAAAGGTAACGGAATGAATGCTGGAACAAGGCTCTAGATCCTGTACCTCTAGATCCTGTAACCACCAAAATCCTCCGTAGTCTACACACAACCGGCAATTAAAACCGTCCGTGTGGAAACAGAGCAAAAGTTTGGTGTCCTGATGATTTATGTACGGTGGAACCCCGGATTGAGAGTAACGGCTCGACTGAGACGACTTTACGAGTTTACATTATTTCCTATGGGAAACATTTACAGGAATATTTTGTCTTCATGCTCTATGTTGAGTCTGGTTTCACTTATAATAAACATACATTTGCATAAAGCCTCCATATTCGTCCATACCGATGTTGATTAGGGTATTAAAAACTTGAAAAGTATTCATTTAATAACTCAACATACAGCCATTATTGACCAAATAACTGCAACAAAAGTGAGTACACCCTCATATATATATATATATATACACACACCACACACACACTGGAGTTCACTAGAGGGCGCTTAACAGTCATTAGTAGAGATTTTGTTTCTCGGATTAGTATCAGGCAAGGAGCCAATTAAAACAGAATTAGTGTGCACTGTTATATACAGAGGAAAGTGTGTGTGTGTGTGTGTGTGTGTATTTCTAACATCTGGATCCAGTGTCATTTCCTTCCTAATTAAATGAAATGTGAATCTGGCCTTCTTTTCATTTCTAATTGCTGGGACAAAACACTCACACTGGGAAACCCAGAACACAAACTCACCCACACACACACACACACACACACATGTGAGGAAATTACCCATTATAGTGTGTGTGTGTGTGTGTGTGTGTGTGTGTGTGTGTGTGTGTGTGTGTGTGTGTGTGTGTGTGGTAGTAGTAGTAAGATCCCTAGAGAGCATACACTGCATGCTAACTGTCACACTACGCTACATGAAACACTCGTTGCCTCAGTGGCAGGACAACCCCAATTCTAAAAAAGCTGGGACACGTGTAAAATGTAAATATTAATGAAATGCAATGATTTGAAAATCTCATGAAGCCACAATCAAACATGGAAAACACATCAAATATTAAAACTAATAAAAAAGAAAGTATTAACAGCTGCTACACGAAAAAAAAAAAGAGTTGGAGCAGGTCCATGTTCCCCCACCCAGGTCTTTTTTTACCAACAGTCCGTATGGGTCTGGAGACTGAGGAGATCAATTGTTGGAGTTTTGGGTAACGAATGTTCTCCATTTGTGTCTAATACAAGATTCTAGCTGCTTAACAGTCCTGGGTCTTCTTTGTCATGTTTTTCGTTTGACCATGGACCACAGAACAGTTTTAAAATTTGCATCGGTTCATTTTAAATTAGCTTTGGCCCAGAGATGGCAGTGGCGTTTCTGGATCGTGCTCACATGTGGCTTCTTCTTTGCATGACGGAGCTTTAACCTGCATTGTTGGACGACATGGAGAACTTTTTTGACAGGCAATGATTTTTGGAGCTGATTCCATGAAGTGATTTCCACAGAATCATGACTGTTTAAAATTCCCCCCACCATTACGATCACACAATAATTTGCACAACAGATTCTGAGGAGTAAGGGAATTTCGAATATGTGTTACCTCATATTTATACCCCTCAGAAACAGGAAATATAGTAATGTACTAATAATGCAAACTATCAATAAAATAAATTGTGTGTATATATGATGTTTGAGGACTGTTATAAAGCTTTAGGCTAAACAACTAGCCAGTAGCTAGCAAGTTTATACGGCTAGTCAGTAGCTAGCTTGTCAGTCAGCTAACTAGCATTCCATATTGTTCCACATTATTTATTCTGCACATTTTCCACTTTCTGGCCAAATAGTTGTGATGAAAAACCCCAGAGGCGGGGCATATATTTTTCCCCTCCTCGTTCTGACCCTAATCTGTGGCCATCTGTCGGCCGATTCGTTAGATTAGCTCGATTAGCTCGCTAAGACCAAGCGTTCCTCAAAATGGCTGCCCGCCACCAGATTACTGTACAGGAGGCTGAATATACTCTGTAGTACATCTGGCAACAATAAAGATGTTAACAATAAAGCACACACACACACACACACACACACACACACACACACACACACACAATCATCCTACACCTTATTTTTTAATTAACGCATAAGGATGCTTTTCTGTACATTCTAGAATGTTGTTATGGTGACGGTAATAATCTGGATTGTCATACATTCATTTCCTGAAGTAATAAGAACATAGTTGTGTGTGTGTGTGTGTGTGTGTGTGTGTGTGTGTGTGTGTGAGAGAGAGAGAGAGAGAGAGAGAGAGAGAGAGAGAGAGAGAGAGAGAGAGAGAGAGAGTATGACAGAGGGAATTAGCTAATTTACCCAGATTAAGTCGAGCCCAAACCATGGACACACACACACACACACACACACACACACACACACACACACACACACACACACACATACAGGACCCACAGGACAGGTAAGAAACTTCACTCTATCATTACACCAATGGTTATTTAAAAAAATCTATATATTCTAATGATGACGGCACTAGACCGGACCTGCAGAGCTGCGACTGGTTGTGAGGCAGCATTTGCCATGACAGTACAGCGCCCCCGTGTGAGTAAAACGCTTGGAAAATCCGAGTTTTTGACTCACACACATCAGAGATTGTTTAATATGGCCTTAAAAATCGTCTCCCTTTCAGCCGTCTCATACAGTGTGTCTCCTGTTATTCCGTTACTATCTGGTGAAGCAATTGTGGACAATCAATCGAAATGGATAACTGAGTGTGTGTGTGGTATGTGTGTGTTGGTGCACTGCACTGTGGTGTAAAATATTTACCACGCTCGCATTTAAAAGGTGTGCAAGTTGTGTAGATGTGTGTCTGTGTGTGTTGAAAACTGCTTTACGAGGCCTCGTTTGTCTTTGCAGGAGGGTATTAGTGTCAACTGAAGGATTAACAACACACACACAGGCAGTTCCAACACTTTACACTCAAGGCCATTTGGCAGAAGAAAGAAATCCTTATAGCCATATTAATCTCCCCTGCACACACACACACTCTAAAGAGGAGTGTATTCTGACGAAGCTACTTTACTGAATTAGTGTATGGTAAAGAACCAATCCCGATGTAACACATCCCAGAACACACACTTCAGCACAAATGAGACACGACTCCTTTCACACACCCTCCGCGAGGAGGACAAGGATGGACGGATGGGCTTGCGCTGTCCTGGTGTGTGTACTCCTTACCTGTGGAGAAGTCTGGGGTGCAGAGTATGAGCTGGGCGATCACCCACGCTTCATTTGCACCCCCATTCCACCCGACGCTCCCTGTCCTTCATCGGCCAACACCGGGCACCGTGGTGACCGTCATTATGGAGAGCATCAGGGCGAGCATCACAGCAGGCACCACAGTGGACGGTACACTGGTTATCACAGCGACTCGTTGTTTGGCGAATCAGATGATGCCACGCCCACCATCTTGCACCTGCGTGAGAGCCTGGTGCAACAGAAGGAGACCATTCTGGATCAGAGGGAGACGATCCGCGAGCTCACTTCCAAGCTGGTGCTCTGCCAGGGCCTCGGGCATGGCCTGGGCGGACCCGAGCATGGACACGCCCAGTACAGGCGTTACCACACCAACAGAGAGCACACGGGCGATACTGGTGAGACAATAAGCTTGTCCCACTCAAGCTCCCCGGAGCAGATGAGCCACATGCTGGAGACATTAAAGGAGAGACTGGAAAACCTTCAGGTGAGAGATGTATGTAATATATAAATGTGTTAAACAAACCCCAGAATATGTTTGAAATTTTCAATTGTCCAAAGAAGCTCCATTGAGCTTTGATGCCAGCTTGGCAAACTCGCAATGTTTTTTTATCAGATTTATGAGGTAGTGATCTGGAATGGGTTTCAGGTCACAGGTGGGGCTTGTCAAGATGAAACATGAGGATGGTCCCAGGAAAGAAAGACCAAGAGCTACCTCTGCTGCAGGAGAAAGTCTATTAGAATTACCTGCCTCAGAAACCACAGAGTTACATAAACGATTTTCGGAGGTCGATATTTCAGCATCCACTGTTTAGAGGAGACTGTGCGAGTCAGGCCTTCATGATCGAAAAGGGTGGCTGCTGTGAAGAATTTGAAATACAAACAATATTCTGGGTTGTTTAAAACGTTTGTAAAATAGTCGAAATGAACTTGATGTCGAGCCACGTTTGTTGTCAGATGCAGAACACGTCCACGGCGTACTCCGTCTCTCTGAAGGAGCTTCTGCGGAGGAAGATCGCCGCTCTCGAGCAGCGGCTGCTGCATCACACGGAGTCCATCGACGATGCCAACCATCCCCACGGTGACAACGAGGACGACGACGTTGACCACCACGACGGGCAACGTGACGGTAACGACAATCGCCATGCTGAAGGGAGCCCCCCGGCAGCACACCACTCGCAGGATCGAAGTACGACGCGTGACGAGCTGGACAAAGTGCTTAAGAAGCTCACCCACGGTGTGTCCTCGATTATGCCTCGACACATACACGTCCAGAACGTATGAGGTGCTAGCTGTTTTATTCTTTATTTAGGTTCGAGGACGAGAAGCAAATCTTCCAGGAGCTTCCAGATTGGCTTCCCCATGCGCACCAACTACATGTACAGTCGGGTCAAGCGAACGGTCAACCGTGAGATGTATGCCATGACGCTGTGCATGTGGCTGAAGGGCGGAGCCTCTGGTATCGGCACGCCCTTTTCCTACTCCGTCCCCGGGCAAGCCAATGAACTGGTGCTGATTGAATGGGGGGACAAGCCGATGGAGCTACTCATCAAAGACACAGTAAGACAGACGGGGGTCATGTGAAAAAAATGCTAAACTCTGGTTGGTTTACAGAAACATTCATTTACTTTGAGGTTGCCCTTAACTAATATGTGTGTGTGTTTAGGCAGTGATATTACCCCTCTCGCTGCATGATGGGAAATGGCACCACGTGTGTGTCACGTGGTTGGCACGGGATGGCATTTGGGAAGTTTATCAGGACGGAGCAAAGCGAGGATCGGGTGAAAATCTGAATGCCTGGCAACCCATAAAACCTGGAGGAGTGTTTATTTTGGGGCAGGAGCAGGTAACTTGCGCACCACACACACATTTCAACACACAGTTTAATGAATAACCCTCAACCATATGTGTGTTTGTGGATGTTAGGACTCCCTCGGCGGACGCTTCGACGCCACCCAGGCGTTTGTTGGCGAGATCTCGGACCTGCAGCTTTGGTCTCACACTCTAACACACCATGACATCTACAACCTCGCGTCCTGCCACGGTCACATGACCGGTGACATCATAAGCTGGGCGGAATCTGTGGTGGAGCTGCACGGGGGCATCACCAAATACCCGTTTGACCCCTGCCACTGAGGACCTCATGCTCCGAGAACCGAGAGTCAGTGTCAGGGTGGGAACAGTGATTCCGCCCAGTCACATAGGTCAGGGCTGTGTCCCAAATCGCTGAACTCGCTCCCTTTACACTACTCTGTAGAACCTGTTTGTGTAATCTGTATAAGAAAGAAAAAAATGTATTTGAACAGAAGTAGCTGAAACAGTAGCTGAAGGTGAACTAAAAAAAATACAGCGATACCAAAGACGCTAAAGAGTTAGCATGAGTCGACTGTTACTGAACTAGTTTAATGTTTGTTTATTTTTACCCCTATTGCATCTTCTACTTCCTTTTTAGTGCCCTCTGAGTGCCCTCAGGGATAAACAGATTATACACTATGTGGCCAAAAGTACTGGGACACCATTCACCTTTGCACCCATATGTGCTTTGTCCCCAAAATATGACCACACAGCTGTACAGGGAAAGAAGGAAAGAAAGAAAGAAAGAAAGAAAGAAAGAAAGAAAGAAAGAAAGAAAGAAAGAAAGAAAGAAAGAAAGAAAGAAATGGAAAAAAAAATGGAAAAAGAAAGGAAAGACATACAGAAAAAAAAGAGAAAGAAAAATAAAGGATTCAAGTGGGGAAATAAAAAAAAAGAGAAAGAAAGGAAAAAATGAAAGAAAAAATGAAAGAAGACAGGACAAGTATCTGGCATTTTCTGATCGGTGTGATGTTATAAAAGGAGCAGCAGAGGGCGCCAGAGCGGCGTAGCAGAGTGCACTAGGTAGTGAGTGCACTAGGTAGTGATTCCTACACGCTGTATTATATCAGTGAAGTGCACTAGGTAGTGATCCCTACACGCTGTATTATATCACTGAAGTGCACTAGGTAGTGATCCCTACATGCTGTATTATATCACTGAAGTGCACTAGGTAGTGATTCCTACACGCTGTATTATATCAGTGAAGTGCACTAGGTAGTGATCCCTACACGCTGTATTATATCACTGTAGTGCACTAGGTAGTGATCCCTACACGCTGTATTATATCACTGAAGTGCACTAGGTAGTGACCCCTACACGCTGTATTATATCACTGAAGTGCACTAGGTAGTGATTCCTATGCTGTATTATATCACTGTAGTGCACTAGGTAGTGATCCCTACATGCTGTATTATATCACTGTAGTGCACTAGGTAGTGATCCCTACATGCTGTATTATATCAGTGAAGTGCACTAGGTAGTGATTCCTATGCTGTATTATATCACTGTAGTGCACTAGGTAGTGATCCCTACATGCTGTATTATATCAGTGAAGTGCACTAGGTAGTGATCCCTACATGCTGTATTATATCAGTGAAGTGCACTAGGTAGTGATCCCTACACGCTGTATTATATCAGTGAAGTGCACTAGGTAGTGATCCCTACACGCTGTATTATATCACTGTAGTGCACTAGGTAGTGATCCCTACATGCTGTATTATATCAGTGAAGTGCACTAGGTAGTGATCCCTACATGCTGTATTATATCAGTGAAGTGCACTAGGTAGTGATCCCTACACGCTGTATTATATCACTGTAGTGCACTAGGTAGTGATCCCTACATGCTGTATTATATCAGTGAAGTGCACTAGGTAGTGATTCCTATGCTGTATTATATCACTGTAGTGCACTAGGTAGTGATCCCTACATGCTGTATTATATCACTGTAGTGCACTAGGTAGTGATCCCTACATGCTGTATTATATCAGTGAAGTGCACTAGGTAGTGATCCCTACACGCTGTATTATATCACTGTAGTGCACTAGGTAGTGATCCCTACATGCTGTATTATATCAGTGAAGTGCACTAGGTAGTGATTCCTATGCTGTATTATATCACTGAAGTGCACTAGGTAGTGATCCCTACATGCTGTATTATATCACTGAAGTGCACTAGGTAGTGATTCCTATGCTGTATTATATCACTGTAGTGCACTAGGTAGTGATCCCTACATGCTGTATTATATCACTGAAGTGCACTAGGTAGTGATTCCTATGCTGTATTATATCACTGTAGTGCACTAGGTAGTGATCCCTACATGCTGTATTATATCAGTGAAGTGCACTAGGTAGTGATTCCTATGCTGTATTATATCACTGTAGTGCACTAGGTAGTGATCCCTACATGCTGTATTATATCAGTGAAGTGCACTAGGTAGTGATCCCTACACGCTGTATTATATCACTGTAGTGCACTAGGTAGTGATCCCTACATGCTGTATTATATCAGTGAAGTGCACTAGGTAGTGATTCCTATGCTGTATTATATCACTGTAGTGCACTAGGTAGTGATCCCTACATGCTGTATTATATCACTGAAGTGCACTAGGTAGTGATCCCTACATGCTGTATTATATCAGTGAAGTGCACTAGGTAGTGATCCCTACACGCTGTATTATATCAGTGAAGTGCACTAGGTAGTGATCCCTACATGCTGTATTATATCAGTGAAGTGCACTAGGTAGTGATTCCTATGCTGTATTATATCACTGTAGTGCACTAGGTAGTGATCCCTACACGCTGTATTATATCACTGTAGTGCACTAGGTAGTGATCCCTACATGCTGTATTATATCACTGTAGTGCACTAGGTAGTGATCCCTACATGCTGTATTATATCACTGAAGTGCACTAGGTAGTGATCCCTACATGCTGTATTATATCAGTGAAGTGCACTAGGTAGTGATCCCTACACGCTGTATTATATCAGTGAAGTGCACTAGGTAGTGATCCCTACATGCTGTATTATATCAGTGAAGTGCACTAGGTAGTGATCCCTACACGCTGTATTATATCAGTGAAGTGCACTAGGTAGTGATCCCTACATGCTGTATTATATCACTAAAGTGCACTAGGTAGTGATCCCTACATGCTGTATTATATCAGTGAAGTGCACTAGGTAGTGATCCCTACACGCTGTATTATATCACTGTAGTGCACTAGGTAGTGATTCCTACACGCTGTATTATATCACTGTAGTGCACTAGGTAGTGAGGAAGTAACCCTGAGTCGCTTTTTTATTATTATTTTATTATTACTATAATTATGAATTGCACGGTTTTAATAAAACGTAAAAAAAATATTCTTATGTATTCGTATGTTTATGTTTTTGTTATAAAGTAAGCAGCAGGGGGCGCCAGAGCGGCATGACAGAGTGAAAAAGAAAAGTATAGAGAAAAAATTATATTAAAAAAAAGGGGGGGGGGGGCTGAGATAAAGAAAGAAAGAAAGAAAGAAAGAAAGAAGACAAGGAAAGGAAGAAGGAAAGAAAGAAAATGATGAAAGAAAGAAAGAAAGAAAGAAAAAGAAAGAAAGAAAGAAACAAACAAGAAAAGGAAGAAGGAAAGAAAGAAAAAGAAAATGATGAAAGAAAGAAAGAAAGGAAGGACTGGAAAAGAAAGCGAGAAAAAGAAAGGAAGAAACGGAAAAGACGGAAAAAGAAAAAAAAAAAAAAGGAGGACGGGAAGGAAAGACAGAGACGGGATTTATGATGTCATTTCGGTCTTTTATTGTCACCGTGTTGTTTCTCTGCTACACCGAGAAACCGGTTTCCTGTTGTATTACACCGTTCGATCCGAAACCGGCGCGGCCTCGTCCCGAATACCATGTAGTGCACAGAAACCACAATGTAACACTCCGTGTAGGGCACTTGGAATACAGAAACACCGTTTCTATACAGTAACAATGTTCGACGACGGCTACGCTAGACTGAAACGTTTAAATAAGAAGAATTGCGCTAATCGCTCGCTCGCTGGGAAGAAGAAAAAAAAAAAAAAAAGCGTTCACGTGGCGACTGTTGCTACGCTGCTATGCTTCATTCTATTCAGTCGGTAGCTTCGAACTCGAGGCGAATTACAGAACAGCAATATTAGCGATCCATATTTGAATTTTTGTTCCAAGTCATTGGCGTGAAACCGGAACAAACGTGGAGCGCTAATAACGTGAGGATGGAATCCGCTCAGGTTCATTACAATAATAATATTATTCCAAAACACACAAAAAAAAGTGCGAAAAAAACGAAACAATAAATTAACACGCGTCCGGGAAACGGCACGCGTGTACGTATATACAAAAACAATAAACAGATACAAATCAAATGAAATATGTTTAACACGTTAAAGCTGCCATAAAACTCCTTCGAAGCCCCCCGGAGGTGAGTGTGTGTACTTCCGTTTCCTGTCTGTTGAAATTGTACGGTTACCATTTTGCGTCGTTTTTTAAATTGTCGCTGCTACGTTATGCTTGGGGTCCCGCGATCTTTGTTCGTTTGTCTTTCGGAGTCCTGTCGCTGGTATCGATTGGTGTTTCGCTGGTAGCGCCGCCCCCGCCGGATGCAACTCCCTACAGCACCCCAGAGGGCCTTGCTCAAGGGCCCAAAAGCAGCAGCTTAGCGATACCGGGGCTTGAACCGCCACCCTTCTGATCAGTAACCCAGAGCCTTAACCGCTGAGCTCCCACTATTTCCATGCGATAACATTAAACGGAGGAATAACTCGAAGGGGCGTTCGGGAAGGACCAGGTTTTTTGAGCCTGCCTTTGTTTTCCTGGCGATTCCAGGGCGTAACCCTGGCGCTACTTTTAGACCTTTATTTTCCCGCGGACGGGAACGAGGAGGCCCTATTCACAGAGCTGTGCGAACACCGCCCCGCCCCAGCAGACCCGACTTCCTGTTGTTGAACACAGAGAGGTCGCCGGCATTCCCCTGGATCCCCGCGGGGACCTCGCTCTTTCGGCTTGTGGTGGAAATGAAACCGAGGCCTTCTTTCGGAGGCACAACTCAGGGGCGAAAGCAACCCGCTAATGACGCGAAGGTGTGGGACTAGGAATCGGTCCCGTGTAGTGGAAAGACGACCCCAAAATGGCCCCGGCAATTTGATCTATTCGATACCGAGTTGGGAATGTAGCGCACTACATAGAGGGACTCAATATATTCCCGGCTATATTGCGATTTGGAGAACAGCCGAGGAGCCAGGAAGTCTGAAAAGTCTCGATTGAGACAATGCCCTAGACATGGCTCCCCAAATGGCTCTAGAAAATAGAACTGGTGATATTTGATATCGAGTTGGGAATATAGTGCACTACCTAGGGGACTCAATATAGTAACAGATATATGGACCACTAGTTAGCACGTAGGGGTTTGGAGAACAACCAAGGAGCCAGGAAGTCATCAAGTGAGTCCAGTCCTTCATGTGGGGGGGAAAAAAAAAAAAAAAAGATGATGGCGTGTGTGTGAGGGATTCGGCGCAGTGGTGATTCACAGTATCTGATTATGGAGAAAGGAAGACCAGCAGTAGTGTGCACTAGTAGTGTGTACTGAACGTAGTGTGCAAGTGTAAGGACATTTGAATCAGTAGTTGTGAGTCGGGCGATGAAGATGATGAAGATAATCTCGGGTCATCCGTCGGCCCGGTCAGTAGTGCGCACGCGCGTTACAGACTAACACTTCCTGTTTTCGGGGTACGTTTTTTTGTTTGTTTTCCTCCAATCGACAGTCTTCATAAATATCGAGGTCTAAGAGATGGAGGAGGAATGAACGAAGGATAAAAGGGATGGGATGAAAAAGGAGGAGGAGACGGAGCGTGTTCCCTTAAGCCTGCTCTTCTTTCTTCTTCAAGGAGATGCGCTTCTTCCTTGCGGCCAGCATCTCGTAGAAAGGGTCCACGCTGACCGCGGACCTGAGACGCAAAAACAGAAGAAAAGAGACATCTGTTAGGGACGTTCATGCCATTGGTGCTCGTTCCAAAAAAAAAAAAAAAAATCCTCTCAGGAATCCTTCCTGGGTTTGATGCTAGTTCGCTAATTCGGAAAACGTTGTCCTCAAAAGCTAGCCAGGTAGTTTAAACAGCGTTAGCCGTGCTAACAAGCGAAGCAGATACACCAGTTTTTTCTGACTGCGATTAGCCACATGGACGATACGGTGCACGCTGAGGGGACGCTAGCGAACTAGCAGCGATGATTTATATAATCCCTACACACAAGCTTTTTCGAAAAAACATTGGTCACAATCCTGTCAGCTTAGCGAGCTAGCTACAACTAACCACACGATTCTTGAGAGGACAGAAATCCTGTCAGGTTAAATAAATGTTAGCTAGCTAGCTAGGCATGAGCAATTCCTGTCAGATTACATTAATTTAGCGAGCTAACAAGGAGGTACTAGTGTAGACTGTGTGTAAATATTTAGGAATATGATCCACACCGAAAATAAATCCACTCAGAAATCCTGTCACACTGAATAAATGCTAACTATGATTACTCACGCAGATGATTTAATAGGTCTCTAGCAATTCCTGTCAGATTACATTCATTTAGCGAGCTAGCTAGGGTTAACTAGGTGGATTATGTGTAAATATTTATCAATACGATCCATACAGAAAATAAATCCACTCAGAATTCCTGTCAGATTAGCCATAGCCATTATTCACCTCGTTTAGCTAGCTGACCGGAATTAGCCGTAAGTATTCAAAAAAGTAGTCAAAGCTCCTCTAAAACACAGGGAGTTTATAGCGTATGTTAGCTATGTGGCTAATGTTAGCAGTGTAGTTCATTAACACCAATAAATATGCGGTAAAAATACACCCGGGAATCCTGTCAGATTAGCGCCAGGTGGCTACGGCGTTGTTGTGGCCCATGTTGTGAGAGTGGATCTGTGGATGGGACACACCCAAAGGGATCGACTGGCATTGATGGTATTTGTGTGGCCTACAAAGTGAGTAGGGTGTGTGGTTTGGGACAAGCCCACAGGGATCTGGTGGTGTGTTAGTGATAATGTTTGTGGACCTACATAAAAGTAGAGTGTGTGTGGACATGCCAGATGGATGATAGTGGATGATGTGTGATAATGTTTGTGTTACTACATAGAGAGTAAGTTCTGTGGTTGGACATGCCCACAGGGATCTATTTGCTTGATAGTGATAGCGTGATAGTTTGTGTTGCCTACATAGGGAGTAGAGTGTGCGATTCGGGACATGCCCACAGGGATCTACTGGTGTGTTACTGATGTTTGTTTGGTCTACATAATAAATAGGGTCTATGGTTTGGGACACGCCCCCACAGGGATCTACTGGCGTGATAGTGATGTTTGTGTGGCCTACATAAAGAGTAGGGTCTATGGTTTGGGACACGCCCCCACAGGGATCTACTGGCGTGATAGTGATGTTTGTGTGGCCTACATAAAGAGTAGGGTCTATGGTTTGGGACACGCCCCCACAGGGATCTACTGGCGTGATAGTGATGTTTGTGTGGCCTACATAACGAGTAGGTTCTATGGTTTGGGGCACACCCCCACAGGGATCTACTGGCGTGATAGTGATGTTTGTGTGGCCTACATAAAGAGTAGGGTCTATGGTTTGGGACACGCCCCCACAGGGATCTACTGGCGTGATAGTGATGTTTGTGTGGCCTACATAACGAGTAGGTTCTATGGTTTGGGGCACACCCCCACAGGGATCTACTGGCGTGATAGTGATGTTTGTGTGGCCTACATAACGAGTAGGTTCTATGGTTTGGGGCACACCCCCACAGGGATCTACTGGTGGTTTTTATGGTTAAAAGTTTTGAAGTACTTGATGCTGTGGATCCATTCGTCCTTCTCCTCCGGCGTGGGGGCGGAGATTCGGTAGACCATGTGATTGCCCTCCACCACTCGTCCGTCAGCTTCCGTTTTACACGCCTTAATGAGTTGCCCTCGGTTGTTGGGGATGTAGAGCTCGAAGCAGTTCTACAACACACACACACAAACACACACACACACACACACCAAAAAGTACGGCTTCTGATTGGTCGTCCAGCGTTGTTGCGAGTCCATTGGGTTTAAAGAAATCTGATTGGCTGGAAGACTCACGGGTTTGCGTGGATCCTCCACTTCCCGAATGCTCAGGTTCTCCAAGGGGATGATGCCTCTCGGTTCCTTGTCCTACACACACACACACACACACACGCACGCACGTTTATAATAGCTGCAACAGGGTGTAATAAACCGGCGTGCCTGTGGAGTGCGCACTTACTGTAGTGTACTCAAAGTAATAGAGGCAGTTATCGGTCAGAATGAACCACCTCCTCTTCCAGGTTTTCACTCGTCCCCCTGCGAGAGAAAGAATCCCGTCTTTAATTATTTTGCCTCGCCGAGAACTTTCTCTGTCCGTCACCTTAAACTAATAAAAGGTGAAAAAGAGACAAAACCGCAACTGGATTTGGGACAGAGCCGGAATGGAGCACCTACCTCCTGCAGAGAAGAAACCGCAGGCCAAGCAGAAGAGACCAGAGAGTGAGAGCAACGCAGGAGAGAGGGAGGGAGGGAGGAAGAGAGGGAGACAGGATTAGTGACAGATCACACGCCCTGCCATGCAGAGAACTGAAATGCAGGTCGCACGCACACACACACACACACACACACACACACACACACACACACACACACACACACACACACACACACACACACACACACACACACACACACA
>JBCEWE010000394.1:347491-424991 GCA_039877035.1 Silurus lanzhouensis
GGAGTGGATTAAGGGAAGCATGAAGGTAGTGGAAGGAGGGAGATCACGAAGAAGAGGATGGAGAGAAAGGAGGAAGGCGTGAATGGACAGAGTGGCTGGAAGGAAGAATTAAGGGAGGGGAAGGAGGGAAGGGATGGAGAGAGTGGAAAAATGAAGATGGGGGAATGAAAAGAGATGGAAGAAGTGAATGGATGCAGAAGAAGGAGAAGAGGGTGTAGGGAAAGGATGGAGCTAATCTGTGGAGGAAGAGATGAAAGAAGATGGAAGTCCTAAGGTTCTGCTTAGCAGAAGCTGGTGTTGCGGTTCCAGCCTCGGGGGTTCATGTCAAAAACCCGGCTCTACAACGTAATCGGGCCTGAAGCGGAACCCGTGCGCTGTTATACCAACATTATTAGCCAAATAACCCATTTCGGTGCATTTAAACGGATTTCGATGAACAGGAAAGAGAGGAAATGGGGATTTTTCTGGGTCTTTTCACTTCAAGAGGAAATACTGAGAGTTGCTGGAGAACGAGTGTCAGGAAGTGGCCTCGTGTCCACGTCATTACACACGGCTCTAAAAAGAATAACAAATAGTCCTGTTGACTCCATGTTGTCGGTTATGTTGCTACAACAGCGCTCGCTCGATCTGATTTCTGGGTCCGGGGAGGTGTTGTTTTTGGACTCTGACACACCGCGGACCGAATGAACTCCTTGGCAGAGTTGATAGAGAGGAGGAAAAGGGCTAGAGGGGCCGAGATAACACAGACATGGCTGTGTGCGAGTGGCTGATTATCGATTACACTCCCTATGTAGGCCTATAGGGGGGCAGTACAAATGTATATACACAATATATTACATTTACATAAAAATAAATGAAATTCCCTGAACGATTAAATACGGTGATTTCCAGTCATTGTGCTCCACTTGGTAATTATTCCCGATCAGACGGATGACAGGAAGCGAGTCCGAGACGTGGGCTTTCCGTATTTACAGCTCCTTTAAAGACGTTGATAACCAGTCACTTTTTTTTTTCCCCTCCAGCTCTTTCTCCAGGAAGTCTGCTAAATCACAGCCCAATGTCACTTCCCATATTTGGGCCTGTGATTACCCTGCATTCCAATAGACGTCAAAAAAAAAAAATCCACCTTTTCTTCAACGGCTTTTGTTTGGCGCTGGACCGGAAAGCAGCAGCATTCCTGACTCGACACAGGAGCAAAAATAGAACGATTCGAGATTTGGCGCTTGCCAGGCCGCCATAGCGTTCGTATGGTTCTGAAAGCTAGAACTCGTGGTCGCTTGATATTCGAAGGGAAACGCTTTACTTTACTAGTTTTTACATGCTACCCACAATGCACTGTAACTGATTTGTGTATTAACATGGTTACAGACAAAAGTTTGTGGGCACCTGACCACATGGTTGGTATGTGAATCCTCTTTTAAAAATCTGGTTTCCCATTAAGTCCCCGTTTAATGTTATAATATAAGTTCCACTCTTCTGGGGAGATGTTCCTCTAGATTTTTTGTGGAGATTTATTCCATCACATGGCCTGAAGTCGAGTCAGGGTCAGTCTTGAGCAGGAGAGCTTTCACATCTTCCAACCCCATGTGAAGCATATCTTCATGGAAAAGCTGGCTTTGGGTACAAATCTCCTGTTGGAGCACGTTTGGGTCTCCTAGTTCAAATGAATCAGAATTTTCTTTTTCGTTTGGCAAAGAAGCACAAATGGGTGGAATAGGCAGGTGTTCCAAATTTTTCCAATTTTGAGGATAAAACTACTTTTGTTTATACAGAACTAAGAACTGTACATCATATATATATTTTTTTTCCTTTATTCAACATTGACTATTAGTGATAATTCCAATTTTATTACAAGCATCTATTAACAAGACATCATAACTGGGGTCATAAAACCAAGCAACAAAATGAAAAGCAGCCCAAATGCTAACAAAAGGTCTGGGATTCCAAGTGTCCGAGTTGTAGCCCTCCCCCAAAAAATATCCTGAAATACACACTTTTCCGGCTTAGCCCTCATCAGACAACGTTGCCTACGTTGGATGGTGTCAAAATTTCAACAATTGAACACTTGCTCATGTCCCCTTTTTTTTTTTTTTTTTTGTCAGTAATTTGAATAACAAAGCAATGAAAACGTTAAACGCTTTGATCTGTGGCGGGAAAAAAGCGTTTAGTGTTCTGTTTTTTTTTTTTAAAGTCGATCATTTTAGCTTTGAAATGACTTTCATTCTCTTTCATTAAGGGCTTACAAACATTTCCGAAAGCATCATTCTGCATTAGCGAAACAAATAAAAGGAACGAGTAGCTAAATGTTTTACAATTAGCAAAAAAATTGGGTACGCTTGAGCAGTTTTTATTGGAGTTGGTTAAGAAAAAAAAGGGAAGAAATTAAATAAAAATTGACCAATTTGTGCAACTTGCATTACCTCGCACGAATGCATGCTTCTGCATCAACAATCAGGCAAATGCACTATTCGATAAAGATCAGAGCGCCATTAAATGGCTGCATCCTGTTATGCACAGGCACGTGCTGATTATCAAAGGTTACGATATTATCACGATACTATATATTCCCAAAAGCAACCATTTTAGCGATCGGATTGCCACCTTCCATAAGGACACTTTCAGATTCGTCCAATGACCTCTGTCATTCAGTTGCCTGCTGAATTATACAGACTTGAAACTCTATATTCCTTACACAAGAGTCTAAACGATGTAGTGCACCATACAAGAGCTGAGTGTCCTTGCTAACAAAATGCATTTTACAATATATCGTGATAAACCGTACGACTGATTATTTGGCACATACCTAACAGTGAGCTAGACTCCCCTAATACCCCCTGACTAAACATGATTATAGGCTACTCAAGACGTTGTTTAGTATGCACATCTATCTATGGTCCTCGTTAATGCTAATCGCTTTTACTAAGTAAATAAATTGTTTGGATGGAACTTTAATTGAGCGAGTAGAAATAGTGTGGAGAAGTTTGGAACGGTTAAGTTGCCCCTGCAAATGTCAGTCTGGCTAATAAATTGCCACCTGTACAGGATTGGTAGTCACCTCAGATCACATCCCTGAGTAGGGTGTGGCTGAGACAGAGCTCATGAGGGACAACTGGTTCTGCAAGGTAAAGAGGTGTAGTGTATGAAGTGGGAAGTTTGAGGGCAAGAGGGCAGGAGAGGGAAGAGAAAAGAACCCCTTATCCAGAGCGACATACATTTATATCCTTCATACAACTGAGCAGCTATGGGGTTAGGATGGCCAGCTTGGTTTGGCTTGGATGTGAACTCATGATCTTTGGACCCAAAGTCCAATTCCTTATCCACTAAACCACCATCTCCCTCCCGGAGACCCTCAGCAAGTTTAAAAATGAATGAGGCAACTGGTAGATCAAGATGCATCCCCAAGTTAGGAGACAAGAAAAGTAAAAAGTAAAACCTGGGGACAAGGCTATAAAGAGACAACCCATGCTGTAAATTGGAAGGTGAAGGAGGCAAAGATTGGCTGACTGGTGCCTGGGTCTAGGCTGGGAACGGCAAGGAGTCAGTCGCAAGAGTGCCCCATCGGCATGGTCAAAGATTAGGAATGTGAGTTTCGGCAGTCTGGCAAGTGGCATTAAACTGGATAGAAGTAGATGATGAGTCAGGAAAAGGAAAAGTGGGCAATGCTTATAGAGCTGGTGACATTTGGTAAATCAAGACACAGACCCTAACTGATCTGAGGCAGAACCTGGAGAAGTGGTAAAGAGACGAACCTATTAGTGTTGTGTCTATTAATAAATTAACCAGGATTAAGGGTAATAATCAAGAGTTAAAAAAAATGGCAGATACCAGGTATCTGTGTAAAGTAAACAGGGCAGGGTATCTTGCACAATGGGAGATTCTTTGAAATCCAGACCAATTCCATTTCTGGTGTGTGTACAAAGGCAAGAAAATTAGAACGAATCAAGCAGAAAACTCACTTGTAAAGAGATTCCCTCATTTCATTTTCAACCACCAGTAGTTACTGTTTCCACATATAGCTCAATGTCCAACACTTCATTAAACTCCTTGGTGATCCAATCATCCCTTTGAAATGCCTCCCGTTAAAAGCTATTGCTTTAATTACAGCTGCTGGCTATATTTATTCCTCTCGCTCAAAGATGGACGAACAGCAGAGTCCCTATGCAATGCAGAGTGTGTAAAATAATCCGCCCACGTTTCAGGTCAGAATCTAGTGATCTTCACTCCTGAGTCTCCCACGATGACACGAGCCATGGATGGATGGATCTGAAGGGGGGTGAAAAAGAATGTAAATCAATAATACCAGTACATTCAAAGTTGCATATTTCAACAATACAGAGTCACAACACTAGTCCACCATTGGGACGTCCAAATTTGTTGCACTAGTATCTGAGGTGGAATAGAAGGTACCATAGTAGCATATGATATCTCAGATATGATGTATAACATAACTAGAAGTATGAGGTTCAGGACCATAGGAGACACTATATGGCTAAAGGTATGTAGACACCTGAATATCACACCTATAGGTGTTTTTTTTCTGTCCCCAATTTGCTTCCAAAACGTCCTCCACTGCTCTGTGAAGGCTTCTCAGGTGTCCACAAGCCATTAGCTATAGTGTACATTTAATTTCTTCCGCAACAAGTTATCACAGTCATCAGTTGGGATTGTACCTGAGCCTGCAGGGGTCCATAAGGCACGAGTTCTCCATCCACAGTTAGCGTCCCACGTGACGACAGAGGTTGCAGGCGAAAGGCTCGAGCGGGAACATGGCTCACGTACGGCGATGTTAGAGACAGATGGGTGCCTCTTTCCATCGCCAGGAATAGACGGAGAAGCGTTGCCCGGGAAATCCCGGCCCTCACAAAAGTCAGGTGAATGAGTCCGTCGTCAAACTGTGCATGCGGCGCCGCAAACAAATCGGCACCCAAATGCGACTGATAAATAGCAAGTACTAGAACAAAGTCACCTTCAATAGTCACCCAATCTCTAGTAGGCAGCGGCTGATCGAGGGGTGGCAAGAGGTCGTCTAGCGGGGGTGGATCAACAGGGAAGGTAACTGGGGGGCGAGGTTTAAGAAGCCCACTAGGTTGCACAAGGTCAAAGGAGAAGGAGGATGAGGAGGCAGAGCTTGGCAGGCTGGTATGAGGGCCAATATTTGACGGTGAGGAAGGAGGGGTTGTGGAAAAAGACAGTGAAAGTGGGGGGAATTTGGGTGGTAGGGAGTTTGAATTGGACTGCTGGAGAAGGGAAAGAGGGCGGGGCTTAGACACACTTGGTTTCTGGTTCTTGTTCTGGTCCACTGAAGTTTTGGGTTTAGAAAGGGAAAACCGTGAACGACGGAATGGTGAGGAAATGGTGAGGGCTCGCTCTCGTGCAGGGTCCATTGGAAATGCACCACGAGGGAAGAAAGTCCCGTTCAGGTCCCCACCGTCCCTCTCAAATGCTGGTGTTTCTGCTTCTTGTTCAGAGTCTGCTCCGATTGGCCGGCTAAAGAAGGCGGTAGCAATCTGGCTGGATGGCGCAGAGTTTTTACGAACCGCCTTTCGTAGGTCAGGGTTCGAATATGCCTCTTCCTCCTCGTCTTTTCCTTCATCTGCACTATAGTCATCTTTTAAATCTCTTGTTCCATCCAATTCATTCCATCTTTCCTCATCTCCTTCCTTATTTGCAAAACATTTCTCATTCCTCTCACACTCCAGTCTTTCACTTGACTCCACACTAGACCCAGATGTGCCCTCCATCTTTTCCTCTGCCTCTTTTCCCTCATCTACATCATAGCCCTCTTCTAACATATTCTGTGTACTGTCGTCTTCTTCCTCCTCCTCGTTAGACTCCAGTTTTCCGTTTGACCTGGCACTAGACCCAGACGTTCCCCCCATCCTCTCCTCTGCCTCCATCTCTCTCTCTCTGTCCTCAGCAAGACTGCTCGCCCTCACCACTCCTCCACCTCTGCCTCTTCCACGCCCTCTTCTCATCTGCCTCTCCCTGTTTCTCTCCTCCCTCTCCCTCTCCCTCTCCCCCTTTTGTAGGCTCCTCTGTTCACTAAGGCCCATATCAGAGCAGGTGCGATGGATGGGCATTCTGCAGTATCCCTCTAGTCCTTCGGTGATGCTGCGAGAAAGGGGTCGATGTGGAGTCTGTGAGGGCACTTCCAGGGTTGCATTTGTCCCTCCAGGGGGCAAATAAGACAGACGACCCTTGTAGGAGCGCAGAGATGCTAAACGCACCAATGTGCCCAGTGTGAAGCGAGCAGAACCCAGCCCTCTGTAACGCTCACTCTCAATGTCCACGTCTGAAACAAAGCCCCAGGCTACAGACAGGAATGAGAAAAGTTTCTTGGGTGGCGAGGGGCGTCCGTTCTGATTGGATGACGCAGACGAAGGAGAAGGGCTAGTTGTCACGGACACCAGGTCCATGGGTCGGACTCCGCCCCGGCAAAGCAGGAAGCAGCAGTTGATAAGCAGGGGCTCGCGAAGGCACATGTCATATCTGTGAAGGAAAGACCAAAAAGAAAGTCAAATTGGATTACATATAATAAGATCAGACACTACAGGTAGAGGTAGCATTAGGGATAGATCAGGTAATCGGGTAAGGTTAGAGACAGATCAGGTACTACAGGTACGGTTAGAGACAGATCAGGTACTACATGTACGGTTAGAGACAGATCAGGTACAACATCTATAGAAAAGTTTAGGTTTAGATCAGGTACTAAAGCTAAAGATATGTTTAGGATTAGATCCGGTACTACAGCTAAAGGCAAGATTTTGGATAGATATAATGTTAGGGTTAGATAAGGTACCACAGCTAGGGGCAAGGTTAGAGACAGATCAGGTACTACAGCTAGAGATACGTTTAGGGTTAGATCAGGTACTGAAGCTAGAGATAAATTTGGGGTTAGATCAGGTACCACAGGTAGAGGTTAATTAGGTTAATTAGGGTTAATTCAGGTAAAGCTAGGGACAAATCAGGTTCTATAGCTAGAGGTAAGGTTAGCGTTAAATCAGGTACTACACATACAGATACGGATAGGGATAGATCAGGTACTACAGCTAGAGGTAAGGTTAGAGTTAAATCAGGTACTACAAGTACAGATACGGTGAAGGATAGATCAGGTACTACAGCTAGAGGTAAGGTTAGGGATAGATCAGTTACTACAGGTAAAGTTAGGAACAGATCAGGTAGTGGTAAAGGTAAGGTTAGGGACAGATCAGGTAGTTAGTAGTTAGAGGTAAGGTTAGGGACAGATCAGGTAGTTAGTAGTTAGAGGTAAGGTTAGGGACAGATCAGGTAGTAGTTAAAGGAAGGATAGGAACAGATCAGGTTGTAAGTAGTTGAAGGTAGGATTAGGGACAGATCAGGTAGTAGTTACAGGTAAGGTTAGAGACAGATCAGGTAGTAAGTAGTTGAAGGAAGGTTAGGAACAGATCAGGTTGTAAGTAGTTGAAGGTAAGGTTAAGGACAGATCAGGTAGTAGTTGAAGGTAAGGTTAAGGACAGATCAGGTAGTAGTTAGAGGTAAGGTTAGGGGCAGATCAGGTAGTTAGTAGTTAAAGAAAGGATAGGAACAGATCAGATTGTAAGTAGTTGAAGGTAGGATTAGGGACAGATCAGGTAGTAGTTACAGGTAGGGTTAGGGGCAGATCAGGTAGTAGTTACAGGTAGGGTTAGGGGCAGATCAGGTAGTAGTCAAAGGTAAGGTTGGGGACAGGTAGAAGCAAGGCCAGGTGAGTTTGGGAAGGTCGGACCAAGTTAGTGTTTTACCCTGCATAGTGGTTAATGGAGCCAGCGAGTGCGTTGCCAGATCCACACGGTAAAATTCCCACTGGAGTTTTAATTGCTTGCTCCCAGTCTGGCCTGTCCATGAGGCCGTTAATCACCTGTACAGAAAGAAAAAAAAATGAACACACATCGACGATGTCACAGGTTTGAAATTAGTAACCAAATGCAGACGGCTTATGTGTAGAAACGTAAACGAGCAGAACCTCGTGCAGGAGCCCGTCTCCAGAAACGATGACGATGCCGTCCCATTCGTGCAGAGAAATCTCTCTGATCAGCTCGCGGGCGTGATTCTGCCGCTCTATCAAATTAAAAAAGACTTGTTTCATTACAAAAAGATTAAACGAAACAACAAGTCTTATAATAATAGGACAAAATAACGGAATTATGATTCGTGCATATATTATATATACATTTCTTTAAATGATACGTCAAACAATTACATAGAAAACAATATATAATTACTTAAATATTTTAAATATATAATAATAATAATAATAATAATAATAATAATAATAATAATAATGCTGTACCTGTCTGTATGAGGTTATAGCTGATGTTGGCTTCACTGATCATCGGTAAAATGTGCGTCTGACACCACTGCATTGCCAAACCCCGCCCACTGAATGGATTGACCAATAGAAGCAGGCGACGTGGGCGGGGCAACAAGCTTTTGTTTAATTCTGGAACAGGCACAACATTGAAAAAATAATCGATGAGTTTTTGGAAATTCGTGGTTTGGAATTCTCTTTGGTTCACTCTCACACACACACACACACACACACACACACACACACACACCTGTGTAGACGCCAACATCGATTCCTCTCAGCAGACACTGCACGGCTATGTTCCAGTTCTCCGCCTGCGGTCTGCTCTCAGCCAGGTAAGCGCGCACTTGCCGTCGTTTGGCCACGCCCCGACGCCGCCGTCCCATCGGGTACCAATAGAGCAGCAATACAGGCGGGGCTGGGGCCCGAGGGCAGCTACACCCAGCCAGTTCAGAAAGAGGCAGCAGGATTTGGGCTTCCTTCCCCGGCCGGGGGCAAATCTTCTGCACGTGGATGTGGGTGTGGGTAAGGGTGAGGGTGTAAGTACTTGACGAAGGGCTCGAGGGTAACGAAACGGTGCCTGCAGGGCTGCTGGGGCCGCTGTCAGCACCGCTACTGCTCCCTCCTGAGCTGCCCCCCGAGCCGCCACCTACGCTCCAGACCGTGAACTGAGCCTGCAGCAAAGCATCCTGGGCGCAGAACGAGTTCGGGGACGGACTGCGAGGACTTGGGGAGCGCATTCTGACGGTCGTCGCTTCTCGCCCCAATATCGCTCGGTCATGCGCAATCCATCTGGGGGCAACGGGTTCGACTGACAAACGATCCGAAGTTGTGAAAGGATTTTCGGATTCCGACTCGTTTTTTTGTATTCCTTCCAGAAGATCAACACTCTCACGTTAGCGACAGATTCTTCTTGTAGCACGCTGGAAAACGGCGTCCTCGGACTCGACTAAAAAACGCGTTTCGTAAATTTCGCGCCCTTCCCCCGACGCGTTCCCTCGAAGTCACCGACGGAAGATCGTCTAGAAAATTCGAAACGCTTTAGAAGTTAATTCCGCTTCATTAATCCCGGACGAGAAAAAACTATTTGTGGAGGTACGAAACGCAGGTTTTTTCAGAAGCCAGTGCTTGCGGTATTCTTTCGTCCGAGCAGACAAAATACCGCAAATGTCCAAGATTTCAAAAATCCTTAATGCTACGAATTCAAAACCGAGCAGCAGATGTAGTAAAGATAAAGTCAGTGCACTTTCAGACGATTCCCAGACAGCAGATGAATCGATGGATGTTTTTTTTTTGGTGTTTTAGATGAAAAAGCTTGACGTCAGCAGGTGGCTCGATCCCTGATTGCACTTATTGCCTCAAGCTAAAAATTTCTTCAAACAGTAAATAAAAAAAAGTTGTCCTTCAGGTCTACTCAATGTATGCGGGGGGGAAAAAATAAGCGCTATATAATGACGTAGTAAACACTAATAAATAAGTGTCCAGAGTTATAAATAATAAAATCTCACAGCTGAATAATACATATGATATAAAGAAACCAAGAAAATGAATTTTTCCTATAAAAAAATATTAACGAATAAACAGATTCCCGTTAGTGTTGGAGAAAAAGAGTGTTGACGGCATGAGGTACGGAGGTGTGGACAGAGTTCGGGTATACCGGCACGTCTTACCGGACGACGGCGTCACTTCCTGTTACGCCGAGGCCGTATTGCGTCTCGTTCCCGAATACGCAAAATCCGCCGTCCATTTTTTCCCCCCCGTTTTCAATGCAGTGCAGAGCCAGAGGGAGGGGGGGAGGGGTTAGTGATGTCATGCCGTTACGTCATCGGGTTTCCGGGAACTTCCTGCGAACATACGGAGGGACGTCAGAATCGGGGGGGCTAAACGAACTTAAGGTTTGTGGACACCTCAGCATAAGATCCAGAATCTTTCACATTTGATAATATTAATGATAAATACATTTTATTTTATATAGCGGCTTTAAAAGTTACATCTTATAGCACTTTCCAAGCACAAAAATAGGAAAAAACTAATAGAATACCGATCACCAACAGTTCATAAAAAAAATGATGTTTTTTGTTTTGAGCACCACTCCTGTGAAAAATCCCAGAACCGCTCCGAAACACGCACGATTCTTATTGCGATTCTGACCGCGGCGCGTCCAGACAACAGGTGCCGACCTTCGGCCCGATGAAGTTGCGAAACACGCTCATCAGACGCGAAGGAAAGTGCTGAATCGGCGTGGGGTGGGGTGGATATTTCTCAAAAGAAATACGCACGCGTGCGGTGTGTGTGTGTGTGTGTGTGTGTGTGTGTGTGTGTGTGGCAAGTCTGCGTCCGAATACAAAGTCCGTCGACTTACAGGAGCGTAAGCAGAAGTGCGAGTCGGGGTGAAAAGCGAGACGCACACATGACTCTGACTAACGACCGCAGACGCGAGAGTTCACGTCACACACACACACACGCGGGCGTGTTCTCCTTTTTTTTTCTCTTCGGTATAAACGATCGCAGAATTCTGCATTCCGATTGGTCGGAAAAGCGATCTCTATAACCTGGAGCTGTTAGAATATTAATTTTAAAAAATACACAATAATAATAATAAAAAAAAAACACACACAGGGATCTAAATTAGGACGTCTTTGGGAGGAAGGAGTCTCCAGTGCGAGCGATTTGCGTTAGGACGCGGTTCAAAAAGGTTAAAACGCGTCTCTCGAGAGGCATCGTTTCGGGGTTTTTTTGTCGACGAATCATATCTGCCAGATCTCCAGATATCAATCAGACGTTTTCCTTTTGGTACTTTGGAGTAGACATTGGCCCTGGATGCAGGACGTCTGGTTATCACTGAAAGAGTCGTAAAAAAAAAAAAAAAAGAAGAAAGAAAGAAATAAAACCTGAGAGATTACGATAACGTCCGGCATTGACGAGGGTTCAACAATTCGGTGTCAAAGTGTGCAAAAAAAAAAAAAAAGGAAAGACAAATAAAATACACCGATAATAAAAAGACCATTGAATGGGATTGTCCAGGTTTTGCGTCATAGGTGGTTATGATTATTATTATTCAATTTGTTATTATGTTTTCTTTATTTATTACCCTGTTGATGATAGCCTCAAGTCTTTATCCCCCCCCCCCCAAAAAAAAAAAAAAAAACAACAACAGAAGATTGCTGTATTCTGTCTATTTCTAATTGATCAAATCATTGAGATGGTGATGGAGGAACCTTGATAGCGTTCAGCACCCGCGGTTCGAATCCAGATCCAGGCTCTAAAAGCTGCCTGAGGGCTTCAGCACATATTTATCCAGTTACAGCATCAGGAAATATCAGAAAATAAATCACATCTGGAGAATAGTGTAAGTTGGCACACCGGCCTGTTGGCTCTTGGGCTGTTTTAGGCCAAAACAACAACAAACTACAGTCCGGATCACCAGCATCTACTTTCTAACATTATTTCTAGATCTATTTTTATTTGTTTATTAGAACGTCTCCGGCTTTGATCTTTTAAACACAGTGAATAGAAATACACAATTCTGACAACAATAAATAAAGAATAAACTTGCCTGCTAATGGTTTCGTCCCGAACACACACACACACTCACACACCACACACACACACACACACACACACACACACACACTCACTCACACACTCACACACTCACACACACACACTCACACACACACACACACACACACACACACACACACACACACACACACACACACACACGTAGTGAGTGTCAGTAAGCCGCTCTCGGCTGCCGGAGTTCCGGAAATGTCCGCCAACACGGGGAGGAGGCGGGGCGTGTGGGTTGATGACTGACAGACAGGCGAGCCAATCACAAGTGAGGAAAGGCTCAACGACTCCACCCACTCCCTCATACATATATTACCATATCAATATATATTTATCATTAAATTTGAGATAGATGGATAATAAATAGCAATTATAATGAATAAATTGCATAATATTTTTTATTTAAACGCGCAATATGATATTGGATGTTATGAAATGTGTGTTTTCTTTCAGATTTTAATGTTTGTTTGTTTTTGAAAGAATACCAAGATTCAGGTGCACAAAGACAAGGAATAGATAATGAAATAATTAAACCAAATACAAATTGATAAATCAATAAGAAAATAAAGGAAGGAACAAAATAGAAAAAAAAAAAAGAACTAATTAGCAGAAGGAGGGGAAATAAATCTTAATGTACTCATTCATAACGTATCATAATTCATTGCTATTAGATTCGGTTTACATTTAGGAATGTAGGATATTAAAACATGAATGTTGACAATTTTGGAGAATATGTTAGTCACTGGCCAATCGGACGTGACGTAACCACCTCTAACTCCACCCACTCCCACCTCCATTCCATAGGTACTTTGTAAGGAAATAAGAGCAACAGGAGTTATGCCTGGATCAACACTGATAGAAGACCAAACCCATCCATCCATCCATCCATCCATCCATCCATCCATCCATCTATCTATCTATCTATCTATCTATCTATCTATCTATCTATCTATCTATCTATCTATCTATCTAATTTCTAAGTTCTTTCTGTCTAATATTTTATAAATAAAAGTATATAATAAGTGATAATATACATAATAATGAAGAATACACAGTTTAATTATCACTTGTTCATTCTCTTTAATTCGCACGCAATCAAAAAAACAAAAAAAAAAAAAAAACGGTCCCCGTTTCCGTAAATATAACCTCCGACCTATAAACGCAGCCAATCAGAGTAACGCACGTTGATTGACACTGAAATCAATCCAATCACAACACAGAGAGAAACCCACCGGAGGCGAAAATATACTCGAGAATCCGTTGCGCGTTCTGACCAATCACAAAGCAAAACTATGATGCGGAGGCGGGACAAAGGGGCCGAGGAGGCGGGGCTTGTACGTCCATCTTTATACTGAAGCAGAGGGACGAGAAGAAGAAGAAGAAAAAAAAAAAAAGGAAAACAGGAGTCTGGAAATAGATATATAAAGAATAGATTATCGGAAGGATATTTAATCGGTTTCGGAGGACAGAAACGAATATTGTTTCCCCGGTTTTGAGGCGCAGGTACAGGACAAGCACGCGCGCGCTGATCCTGCAGGCTTTGCTAATTGAGGCGAGCGTTAGCATGATTAGCACGGGCTGGATGACGTTAGCTTAGCATTTCTGCTCGCGCGCTGACACGCTATTAAAATGGCCGTCTGTTGTGGGGTGAATCTTCCCGGGGGCCACTTTCGCTCCTGTGGGGTCGCACGGAGCGGGTTTATTACTCTGAGTGGATGCTAAGCATGCTAACAAGCTAACGTCGGTTGTGCTAGCTAACCCTCAGGTGGGGGGGTGAGAAGGAGGGGGGGGGGGTGTTATGGGCACTGTGGAGGAAAACCAAGTCACGTGACCTTTAACATGATCTTATTAGCGAAATTCTACATTCATCTATAAATCCATGTGATTATACACACTTTTCTATGATCTTGTATCTATGTAGAATAATGATGTATTGCTTTTTTACCACGCCAGGGACAGAAGGTATGAAGACAGCATCATAGCCGAGCCATGGCCGATAAAAGAAAACTCCAAGGTAAAGCTCTTGGTCCGGGGGGGGGTCCAGGTTTCAGCCTGGTGGGGTTTCATCCGTCTGTGTTTTGCCTTCGTTCTCTTGACGGACGTGTCTCTGATCCCAGGTGAAATAGACCGGTGTTTGAAAAAAGTCGCTGAGGGGGTGGAACAGTTTGAGGACATCTGGCAAAAGGTGAGATGAGATGATGTGTGTGTGTGTGTGTGTGTGTGTGTGTGGTACATGTGATGTTCTGAGAGAGGAATTCATCCACGTGTTAGACGTTGTGAAAAGTGTGTTGTGTATCTAACAGCATCACAATGCGGCCAACGGCAACCAGAAGGATAAATACGAGGCCGACCTTAAGAAGGAGATCAAAAAGCTCCAGGTGAGAATCTTTCCGTCCGATCGTCTCTTCCTGCATCTGTCCGTCCGTCCGTCTGTCCATCATCCGTGTATCTATCTGTCTATCCGTATATTTGTTTACCCATCAGAATATCCTTCTGTCCATCTGTCTACCAATCAGTATGTTCATTATTCTCTATATTAATCTATCCATCCCTTCATCCGTCCATCTCTCGGCGAGTACCACTCAGGGTATCAGGGGTTATTATTAGTCCCCACCCCCTTACGCTAAGAGTTCTTGTAGTGCGCTACACGCGATTTGGGATTGAACCCGGTGCAGGTCCAAGATCATCATGTCCCCCGCTCGTCTCCTCCACAGAGACTCCGAGACCAGATCAAGTCATGGGTGGCGTCCAACGAGATCAAGGACAAGCGGCAGCTAGTGGAGAACCGGAAACTCATCGAGACGGTCAGGAACATCGCTTTTACACGCCGCCCGCGGTTACGCGTCACGAGCAAGTAAATAATCACGCCGGTGTGTCGTGTTTCCGCAGCAAATGGAGCGGTTTAAAGTGGTGGAGCGCGAGGCGAAGACGAAGGCGTACTCTAAAGAAGGACTGGGCTTGGCTCAGAAGGTGGACCCGGCGCAGAAGGAGAAGGAGAATACGGAACAGTGGCTGACGGTAAAGCGCCCCCTTAGAAACCTCAGGTCTTTCGAAGGTGACGCAGTCGTTCACGTGACCCGCGTTTTGTTCCCCCCCCCCCCCCTCTCTGTGCAGAACTCCATATCCACGCTGAACATGCAGGTGGATCAGTTCGAGAGCGAGGTCGAATCCCTGTCCGTACAGACGAAGAAGAAAAAAGGAGACAAGGGGGTCAGTGTTTCTCTCCGTCTCTCCAGTCTCCAGTCCTGTCTCACGTTAACACGGGACAAACTTGATTGTGTGTGTGTGTGTAGAAGCAGGATCGTATTGAAGATCGGAAGAAGCTGATCGAGACGCACCGGTATCACATCCGCATGCTGGAGACCATCTTACGGATGTTGGACAACGACTCGGTCCAGGTGAGACGTCTTCCAGGAATGATTCATTTTTCCAGCTCGCAGCGGTTCTCGTGACACCTCTTTGTCCACGTCTCGCCCCAGGTCGACGCGATCCACAAGATTAAGGACGAGGTGGACTACTACGTCGACTCCTCGCAGGATCCCGACTACAAGGAGAACGAGTTCCTGTACGACGACCTCGACCTCGAAGAAATCCGTAAGTGCGCGGGTTCTAACCTAAAGGCCAAAGAGTAGCGTTTTGGGGTTTTCATGTCCCTACTCTTTCTCTCTCTTTCTTTCCCTCCCTTTAGCGATGTTGGCCACGTCTCCGCAGGGACACAACGACGAAGAAATGAGCACTCCGACGTCCACTACCTCGTCCTCTCCGATCCCGCCGTCTCCCGCTACGGCGACGACCGTAAATTCCCCTTTTTTAGATTGAGATTTTTTTTTTTTTTTAGGATCTCCAGGTGGACCAGGCTTGATTGGACCCGTCTCTTTCTCAAAATTGAGATTTGGGACGTATATTAGAACTAGACTAAAGATTGGTTTTACGACAGAGCTTGTAGATGACGGTCCATTGTGATTTAGGACAGGGCCCGATCGTTTCCTTGGTTCATGATTGTGTGTTTATTCAGGAGATCTCTGAAGAGGAGAAGAAGCGAGGTCGATCTGCTGACAGCGAAGTGAGCCAGGTGTTGATCCTGTTGATCCCAAATATAAATTAATTTAGATTCCCCCCCGTTGCGTTCTCATCGTTCTGTTCTCTGTTCTTTTTTCCCCACAGTCCCCGGTGAAAAGCAGCAATCCCCTGTCTTCTTTCTCGTCCTCTTCCTCGTCCTCAGGCTTTTCCTCCTCTTCCACCTCGTCCCTGGTTTCCATGGCAGCCGTCGTTGGGGGGACTGCGTCGGTTTCCGGGGGCAACACTTTCCTGGGCAGTTTCAGCAGCGCGGTCCAGCAGCATCCGCACAGCAAGCTGTCGTCCTCTTCGTCCTCGTCGTCTTCATCCTCCTCCTCTTCCTCCTCCTCCTCGGTGCCATCCAGCAGCACATCCAGCCCACCCAGCCACCCCAATCTGCCCTCTTCTACTACCCCTTCGGTCTTGCCCACGTCTAACTCGCAGGCCCTGACGTTGGCTGTGGGCAAAGCGGGCACAGCGGTGACGAGCAGCAGTATGCCGGGCCTGATGCCCAGCAACATAGCCGGGATTATTTCCAGCTCGATGCCGACTCCTTACGCCCAAGCGGCAGCCGGCAGCGGACCCACGGGAAATAACAGCGGCGCCGTTTCCACGTCAGGCGGAGCTAACGCTAACACTAATTCTACGCAGAATTCTAACGGGACAGTCCAGATGGGCTCTAACGGGGGCATTTTAGGCCTCGGGCCATCACCGTCAGCCCACCAGGGTACAGCACAGATACCCATCAGCCCGGTGGGAACGGTGCCGGGGGCAGGACCCAGCATGGTCCCTGGAAACGGGGGTAGCATGGCATCGCCAGGGGGCATCATGGGTAACGTAGCACCTGCCCGACCGCCCAGTGTGGTAAAACAGAACGGAGGAACAAGTGAGTGGAGCGTTGTAGAATTATTTAGTGGGCGGGGCTATGAGAGATTAGCTCACGCTCCAATCTACGGATTATTATAAGATAACGTTGATGCTAAAATAAAAAATTAATTGGAAAAAATGGCGCATTTTTGCACTGGGTTACTTGACGCCTAATCGCACTTTAGCCCCGCCCACCTCAGCAGAAAATGGAGTTAAAACCGTGTTATTGAAATTAGTTTACGCTAAGTCTGAAGCTGTAAATCTGATCTAAATTATGTTTACCGTCCAGACCCTCTAGCGTACAGCGCCGTGGTGGCGGACAGCAGCTCCGACTCGTCCCTCAGCAGCACCAGCCTATCGCAGAACAGCCAGCCGTCTTCCACCAGCTCCTCGGCCAATCAAATGTAAGCTGACGAACGGGTTTGCAGAAAAGAAACGAAACCCGTCTCTAATCTAAACTAATCTCATCCTCTTCTCTCCCACAGTCTGGACAACGGGCCGACTCTGCTGAGCTCAATCACTCTGCCTCCAACGTCTCAGTCTCCTTTGTTTTCAGACAGCACCCCCGGTGGTGGGAGTTTGCTCAACGGCCCACACTCGTATACCCCCAGCACAGAGGCCATTAAGGTTTGTGGTGTTAATGAAAAGACCTTTGATGTAAATAATACATTGAATCTCATGCACTTTTAATATATATGTGTGTGTGTGTGTGTGTGTGTGTGTAGGCTCCTGAGCCACTGAGCTCTTTGAAGGCCATGGCTGAGCGAGCAGCTCTAGGTTCGGGGCTGGACGGAGAAATCCCACCACTTCATCTGACAGAACGAGGTACACGTTTTCTTCTTGCGCACACACACTTGAAAAAGTGTGCATTATCACACACGTTGTCTTTCCCCTGCAGATTTGTTTTCGGGCTCCTCGGCCGCCCCTGGCCCCCCGGTTCCACCCCAGCCTGCAGTCACAGAGGTAAATCTCCCACCTACCTTGGGGGCGTGTCCTCTAGGCCCCTCCCCCCTCACAAAGGAGCAACTGTATCAGCAGATCATGCAGGAGGCAGCATGGGCACACATGCCCCTCCCGTCAGACTCGGAAAGGATCAGGTATTTACTCAACACACGCACACACACATGGTGCAGAAACGCTCTCACACACTCCCGCAATAATGTGTTTTTGTTTGTGTAGGCAATACGTTATGAGGACCCCATGCCCTCTTTTGCCCTTTCACCATCACACTCCTCCTCACCACTGCGACAGCATCGAGTTCTACCAGAGACTCTCCACCGAGACGCTCTTCTTCATCTTCTATTACCTGGAGGTGTGTGTGTGTTTCAAGTTTATTTCTGTAGCGTTTTTCACAATAGACATTGTCTCAAAGAAGCTTCACAGAATTAAATGGAATGATGTGTGTATCCGTGATGAGCATCCGTGGCAAACGCACGTGTTTTAAAGCGATATACTTCAGGTGTGCAGTAGTATCACGTTTAACCTGTATGTGTGTGTGTTAGGGTACGAAAGCTCAGTATCTGTCTGCGAAAGCCCTGAAGAAGCAGTCGTGGAGATTTCACACGAAATACATGATGTGGTTCCAGAGACACGAGGAACCCAAGACCATCACGGACGAGTTCGAACAGGTCCAGAGTTTTTTTTTCCGGAAGTGGTTTTAACTAGGGTTGAAAAAAGTTCGGGAATTTTTAAGAAACTTTCCCTGGGAATAAACTGGAAATGTATAAAATTGCAGGTTAGAATGTAACTTAAATGTATTTGGTGGGGAAAAAAGTCAAATTTTGGTTAAAACTACGAGATGTAATGCGATTTATGTTGAATTTCTCTGTTGCCACGACCCCTAAATTAAAAAAAATACAATTCTACTGAAATCGCATTGGTTGTTTTAACCAAAATTCCCATTTTTTCCCCAGCGAGTTTCCCTCTGTTATAGACTCCCTTGCAATTTAGAAAATTCCCAGTTAAATCCCATGGAAATTTCCCAATCTTGAATATATGTTAGTTGATATAAATTCCCTTAAAGTCTGCACGCAGAAGTTCCGCCCCTTTGCAACCCTGGTTTTAACGCGCCGGTCGCTTTCGGTTTTATACGCGACCCCCCCCGATTGACCGCCGTTCTCCTTCTCCCCCCTCCGCAGGGAACCTACATTTACTTCGACTACGAAAAATGGGGCCAGAGAAAGAAGGAGGGCTTCACGTTCGAGTACAGGTACCTAGAGGACCGAGACCTGCAGTGACACACGGATACGACGCAAAGGCAGACAGTGAGTGAGAGAGAGAAAGAAAGAGAAAGAGGGGATTATGGCGGCCGCAGCTGTCGACATTCCAGGAGAGGAGTGCGAGACTGTGTATGAGCGATAGATATCGGGTCGAGTGCCTGTTTACACACACACATCCGTTTTGATTTAAAGCCCC
This sequence comes from Silurus lanzhouensis, assembly GCA_039877035.1. Classification (NCBI taxonomy): domain Eukaryota; kingdom Metazoa; phylum Chordata; class Actinopteri; order Siluriformes; family Siluridae; genus Silurus; species Silurus lanzhouensis. Next base: position 366,729 of record JBCEWE010000394.1, read on the forward strand.
TCCCCCACCCCCCTTCGTTAGCCGAACACTCGAAAAAAAAAAAAAAAAAAAAAAACTCTAAAGATCGTCAATACGCCGTCGAAGGACGAGAGGAAAAAAAAAAAAGGCGCGCCACTGTTCGTTCGTGCTTTGACGTATCGAGATCCTGCGGCGGCACTCGCGCACACAAACGAATCCCACTCTATGCAGAAAAAAGGGGCGAGGCCCAGGATAAGCCACGCCCACTCATCACACCCTGATCACAAATCCACGAGTTTCCCCCAATAACAGGGAGGGGGGGGTCGCATTTTACCAAGTCGCCGCAGGATCTCGGGAATCCGTACGATCACGAACGCGCAGAGAAACGCTTCCGAATTACTAACAACATATCAACAAATCTTTTTATTTTTTAAACCGAACGCTCGCAGCTTTCGTTCAGGACAGACAGAGAGACAGGCAGAAGAACAAACAAAACAACAACAACAACAAAACAAACGAGCGGACACATTAAATTGCTATGCAATTGAACTCTTCTCGAACCTGCGTCACCTAAACGGCGTTATTACGATGATAAGACGATGATTTCTGTCCGTCCTCTCTCTCTTTTTCGAGTGTGCGCACACCCGGTCCCCGTGTCCCATTAACGACGATTCGAAAGGAAAAAAAAAAAAAAACGCTCGATTCGTTTGATACCCCCCCCCCCTTTTTTTTCTGGCGCTTTCTAGATCTTCTCAGACCCGTTTCTTGTTCTTGCTTCCTTTTTTAAAGCATAAAATACCCCTTTAATAAGACATTTCACTTTTCCTTTCTTTATTTTAGAAGGGTAAACAAAACCAAGCGAGCGAAATTCCACCCGAGGCTAAAACGAGAACGTCCAGACGAATAAAACGATGTATTGTTATTTTTATTTGGTTTGTTTCAGCACATGGACTGAAAGGTGCAGCTGATTTGTGTATTTTTTTTTATTTTTTTCCCTCCTGAAATAAGTGATGTATAAATTAATTTCATGGCCTTTAGCAGGGCCGAGACTGGAGAGAAAAAAAGAAAAAGAAAAAATGTACAATTTCAATAAAATACTTTTACGAACCCGACTGGTGATGGATTCTGTCCGTATAATCGGAAACCGCGTCCGGATCAAACGTCCAATCCGTTTTATTTTTTGAAGACGCGTTTATTTAAAAGAAAAAACATCTGTACAGTTTCCTGTCAAGTCATTAAAGGGGGTGGGGGGAGGGGGGGCATCAATATACAACAGAAAAACTTCTCTCTCTCTCACACACACACACACACGCATGTGTAAAAGTCCTTATCCAGCGCGATGGTGTGTGCGTTCGTGTGTGTGCGTTTCGTTCTCACGCTTTGGCTCCTCCCTCTTTCTTGACTTTGAGGAACTCAGCCATGTTGGAGAAATATTTCTGGTTGGCTTCGGCCACCTTCTTCTCCGCGGCCTGAGGGTTGACGATCTCCAGACCCTGGAGAGGGGAAAACGGCGCAGTGTCTCATTAGAAATACTCGCGGTAACCGTGGCAACCTGCCTGTACTATATGAAATTGCACCGATGGACAAATCAGATCGGTAGGATAATGTGTGTGTGCGTGCGTGCGTGTGTGTGTGTACCTGTAATGGAGTGAATGCCACACTGGAGCTCGTTCCTGAAGACCTGTCTCTGACGGTGGACTTCCCTCCGTACGTCATGCTCTGTTTCTGCAACGTCCGCTACATGCACACAATGTAAGAACGCGGTTGCTAAGCGACTGGGGTTGAAAAGCTTTCATCGTGTGTGTGTGTACCACCGTACCTGCAGGGATTTGGAGATGCGAGCTTTGGTGGCGTCGTTGACCTGCGCCTGTCTCACCCTGCCGCTGCCCGATTTGCCCAGCTGCCCCAAGCTGAAGCCCAGATCCTCCTGATACGCATCGTCTTCGATCTCACACACAAACACACACACACACACAGTGTTACACAACAGCGCCTTGTTGTTTCTACAGTGTCGTTTAGTTCTGGAACGCGCGGTACCTCGGCGAACGTCATTCTGTTTGCGTGCTTTCTGATCTCCGTGAGTCCCAACCGCTCCTTCATCTTACGATACCTGAAACACGTCATTTATTTATTAAACATTTATTTGTTGTGAAATCGCTACAACGTAACGTCTCCTACACACACGCACCTTCGGCCTCCTCGCTTGGTCCTCGAAGCGTCGAGAGGGGCGGGGAGGGGCTTCACCTGTTTGACGGGCGGCGGCTCCTGCCATTTGTCGAATTTGCGCTCGATTTCCTCCTTCAGGTCGTAACCGACCTACACACACACACACACACACACGTTTTAACAAAAGGATCGAATTAGCTTTGTGTGTGTGTGTATAAACGCTACCCACCTTGCCGTCTGCGCTCTCGTGGAAACTGTCCACACGGGCTGCCAGTGTGCACTTGGCCGAGACTTGGCGCGCTGCCTTCCTCCTTAGATCCTACACACACACACACACACACACACGTTAATATCTGATCACTAGAACATGTATTGATAATGTTACTGAGGTCTCAGAGTGTATGTGTGTGTGCGAGTGTGCAGTAACCGGAGGCAGGGACTGGACGACGTCGCAGTGGTAGATGTAGCCCGTGTGAGGGAGCAGCGTGGTGCTGCTGAAGCCGGACAGAGTTCTCTTCTGTGATCCCAGCAGCATCAGGTTACATGCAGGCATCTTAGACAGGTTAGTCAGACCTCCTGCGATTCCTGTCTCTCACACACACACACACACACACACACACAGCAGTGACGGGTCATTCATAAAAAAACGATTCGATCATTCTGAACGAGTCTAAAATGTGACTCAGAAGAACGAGTCGACTCGGAGTGATTCGTTCATTTTCAAGAGCAAAAAAATAAATAATCGAGTCGTTCGAGTTGTTCGTTCTTTTGTCACCCGACACCGTGCAGCCTTCCTGAACGAAATGAACTAAACGACTCCAAAGAAAAAGATTCGTTCATTCGGAGGAACCCGATCTTCAAAAGAACCGATTCAGTGAAATGATTCGAAAACTATAGGACTATTAGGAAAAAAAACAAATAAATCGGCGGATCCGATCCGAGCGGCGCTCACCCATGAGTTTGGCGGCCGTCGAGGCTCCGACGATGATGGACAGGTTGGGAGCGATGAAGGACATCCTGGACTCGACGTACTCGTAGATGCGGTGTTTGGATTGGTTGAGCTCGAGCGCCATGTCGCACGCTTCCTCCAACCGCTGGAGCTCGTCCTCTGCCAGGAGCACGCTGGGAAATGGCGACACAGCATATGACTATAGGAGGGATCTCGAAGTGTGTGTGTGTGTGTGTGTGTGTGTGTGTGTGTGTGTGCGCGCATGCTTACCCCTGCGTGGTCGAGGCGGTAACGCTGACCACCATGATGGTGGCATTGGTCAGAATCTGCTGCAGTGTTTCATTGTTCTTACACTTGTCCAGGTTGTTGCCGAGCTCCTACACACACACACACACACACACACTCTTTACAATCCACCAGTGTCATAACAACATGATGCTTGGAATTCAGTCATTTGGGACACAACCCGGGTAGGGATTTGTTTATTGATTTTCCCCACCTTGACGGTCCTGATGTAATCCAGCGTGTTGGGCACCAGCGACTCGAGCTCCGGGAATCTCTTCGAGTATTTATCACGCACAAACTTGTGAATAATATCTGAAAGAAAAACAAGTCCATTTTCAATAACCTGATCAAAGCATACCGCCATGGGGTTTTTTTTCGGGCTGTGTCCCAATCACCACCCCCCCTTCGCTGACAGCCGAGCGCCAGAAAAACTCACTCAGCTCGTTATCGATCTCCACCGTGAGGTTGTTGGCCGCGACGATGAGCCGGTACTCGGGATCGGCCTCCACTGGACCCGAAACTGTGTGCGTGGGAGCGAAAAACACGGATCAGAACAATCTCACGCAGAGTTTGTGTTGCAATTTCAGCCCTCGCTCGACACTCACCGTCTGCGTTTTTACGTGGATTCTCTGCATACTGCACGATCTGCTCCATGATCTCGGAAAACTAAACACACACACACAGTTAAAGATAAAGATTGTGCTCTTCTGCAGCTGGATGAGTCAAACAGTGCACATCACACCTGTTAGTCTGTCTGTTTATCCCCCCCACCTGTCCATCTGTCTGCCTGCCTGCCCCGCCACCTGTCCCTCCACTCATCTGTCCGTTTGTCCCTCCACCTGTCTGTCCGTCTGTCTGCCTGCCCCTCCACCTGTCTGTCTGTTCACCTCCCACCCTTCCGTCTGCCCCTTCGCCCGTCTGTCTGTCTGTTCCTTCACCTGTCCCTCCACCCGTCTGTCTGCCTTTCCCTCCACCTGTCTGTCTGTTCATCCCCCACCTGTCCCTCCATCAGTCTGTCCATCTGTCCCTCAGCCTGTCCCTCCACATGTAAACCTATAAATCTGTCTACAGATTGCTCTTCCTGTGTCAACCCATCCACCTGTCGGTCTGTCCATCTCTCCCACACCTGTCCACCTATAAGCCTGTCTGTCCATCTCCTCTCCTGTCTGCCAATTCCTTACCTCTACCTGTCTACCAGTCGTTCCATCCTCTATAGAGTACACACACACACACACACACGTGTGTTTCAGAGCCACTCACAGATTTGCTGTTGCGCAGTTTCGCTATAGAGGTCACGCTCTCTGTGCTGCTGAAGTCCGTCTCCATCTCTTCGGGAATGTCCTCCAGTCCCCCATGTCCCTCTCGGTTCGCGGTTTCTCCGTCGCTCTGCTCTTCTCCGCCCGGATACAGTTCGTCTTCTCCTTCATCTCTGGCCTCCTCCAAATCAGCCAGGAGTTCGTCTGCTAAAGACATCTGAGGAGAACAAAGTTTCACAGAAACGGAAAGTAATAATAATGCAGCCGCTCCATCCGCCTGGACGCTACGGATTAGCTTTAGAGAAGAATAAATGAAGGATTGTTTTCTATAATAATGAATTTTGGGACACGTACCTCTCCTGAGCGTCTGTAGGCTTTTACTTAAAACTCAAACAAACGAAATATCGACCAAAACTAATGTCACAAACGTATTCACAACGCTGCAAGCGGAAAATGGACCGTCGCACCGGAAGCGCATCACTTACACAAGCAGGCGGTCGCACCGGAAATGCGTCACTTACATGCGCCAACAAGCGGGATTTGGAATATTTTTTTTTTTTTTTTACCAAAATTTGAAAAAGGGCCCTTTTAATTGATAGTATTATAATTTTTTTAAAAGTGATAAATGAAGAAACAATGATTGAACACACCAAGGTTTTATAAGCCAAGACAATTTATTTTCATCAAACAGTTTCGTTAAATGTTTCACAGTTTCCTCTCTCTCTCTCTCTCTCTCTCTCTCTTTTTTTTTTCTTTTTTTTTTTTAATTCGAACCTCCCCACAATAATCCATAAGAAACCTGGCCACTTTTACAAATGATTTTTTTACACTGAATTATTAAATGAAATATGAATCAGGTTGTTTCTGACTAACGCCTAAGTGTGTGTGTGTGTGTGTGTGTGTGTAGATGTGTGTTAAATAGGGGGATGGGGGGGGGGGTCTTTCTCTTTTTTTTATTTGCTTTTAAACATAAAGAATGCGAACACACTTCAAAATAGCGTTTACAAACAGACACGGACAAACATCCGTACGCACTACCGTCCAGCTAAATCGTAGAAAATATTGCGAAAGCTCATGGAGGAATGAATGATCCAGGTCTTTATTTATTCGTGTTTTTTTTCCGTGACGTAGGGAGCACCTGAATAAAATAATGCATAACATCTGAGACAAAGTAAATGTGCAATCTTTTTTTTTCTTCTTTTTTTCTTTTTTTTTGAGGGTTTAAATAAACAAACGAACGAACGATCGATCTATCGAACGAATAAATCGTCGGATAAATTCCGCGATCAAAAACACGAGTAAAAAACATAGACGGATGTCAGCAATCTTTTTTTCTCTCTCTCTCTCTCTCTCTCTCTCTCTCTCTCGTCTTGCGTGCAATCTAATAATAAAGATAAAAGATAAAACAAATCCTGAAACGTACACCGCGCTGCACTGGAAAGACAGGATTGGAGGTCTCGGGGGTTTTTGCCTCCGATACGACGAGAACGTTTTTTACGCTTGCTTGTGATGAAGTGGGGTGGTGTGGTGTGTCTGCAAGACACCGATCGGGCATAACATTATGGCGCTATAACGTTCTGAGTGATGAAGTGAAGAACACTGATGATCTCTTCATCATGGCACCTCAAAGTTGATGTTAGAAGCAGGGAAAAGGGGCGAGCGTAAGGATCCGAATGAGTTTCACAAATTGCGGCGTCTAGACGTCTGGGTCAGAGCGTCTCCAACACCGCAGCTCTTGTGGGATGTTCCTGGTCTGCAGTGGTGCTCCAAGGAAGGAACAGTGGTGAACCGGCGACAGGGTCGTGGGCGGCCGAGGCTCATTGATGCATGCGAGGAGCGAAGGCTGGTCCATGTGGTCCAACAGACGAGCTCAAACCGCTGAAGAAGAAGCGTTTGATGCTCGATGGGTCAGGACTGATTTGGCAGCAAAGGGGGGGACCAACACAATATTAGGCAGTTGGTCATAATGTTATGCCTGATTGGTGTTTGTCGCCATATTTCATATCGCGCCAGTTGTCACTCTCTATCATGTCCTGATACTGATAGCGTGCTAAACCATCCGTCCGTGGAAAAGAAATCCGTCAGTGGAGGGGGAGGGTAAACTTCTCTGGATATCACTCGGCTTCTGTACGCTATCTTCAAACCCTTTCACGTAAACCCGGATCACCGGCAAATGCCCTACCCTCCTGTTGAAGCCAACAGACAAACAAAGAGACAAAAGACAGACAGACAGACAGATACTGGTCGAAGAAAGTGCTTCCCCTCCTAAATACAGAATACAAATTGTACTTTAAGAAGCCATGAAAATAGAGCTGAAGCTGGTACGACTGTGACTAGACTCCTATTGCATAGCCGTGAACTCCGTTTTAAATTTGTTCCTGAAATGTTTTGTCTTCTTCTTTTCTTCTCCAGCCTCGAAAAAAACAGGAGTCTGAGTTTTAAAAAAATAACCTCCAGGTGACGAGGGTCACTCCAGAGCGCTACATATCTCCTTAGGGTGTGCATGTGTGTGTAAGTGTGTGTGCGCATCAGATTAAATGAGGGTCGTTGGCGGGACTGACGGTGAAGCGCGACGACGTTGACGCTGCTGATGAGCTCGGTGCTGATTTGGATTTTTGCTCTTTGTTCTTGCTGGCTTTGTGTCCGCTCGCTCCTGCTGGGGAGGAAGGAGAACATATTATTTGACGTCCTTATTCCTCGAAACGTCTGCTTGGGTTGAAACGATTCCAGTCATGTTGAAAGTGTAAATTTACAGCATTTCAAAAAAAAGGGATGATCAGCGATAATACTAACCGTGTCCGTCAAAAAGGGCGGGCTTTCCAGGAGGAGATGGACTTGTAGGGGCAGAGCCGGAACTCAGCTCATTGGTTGGCGTTTCCTGTCGGGGAGAAACATTGAAAGGCAGACAAATACAGGTGAGGCCGACAATTGGAGTCTGTCTGTCTGTCTGTCTGTCTGTCTGTCTATTTACCTGATCGAACAGATAGACGGTGACGTCATCAAAAAAGGACACGTTCCTCCCATGGTCGCGGTTCTCTCGGTCGACGGGCTCCTTGGGCGACTTCAGCAAACTGCGCAGCCCTACGCGCTTGTGAACGTCCGTCTCCGTGACAACGATGACCTTCTTGGAGACCTCGTCCTCCTGCTCTTCGTCTTCTTCGTCCTCTTCGGGGTCGCATCCCGTCGAGAAGGCCCTCCTCCGGCCGATTCGGTTCTCCCCTCCTTCCCAGAAGCCTTTGGAACCAGGGGAGAGGGGAAGCAAGAGAGGCAGCGGGGGAAGAGAGAGCGAGAGGCGGGCCAGTTTAGCTGGAAAAGAGGATGATGATGATGATGATAATGATGATGTAATAAAAGAAGGAGAGAAGACGCGTGAGTGTCAAGAAGATGGGAGCAGGAGTCGCTGCTGCAGTGAAATTCCACAAATGAAACGTCAGTGACTTTGAACAAGGGTATTTAAGTGTATATCTAAATATGCTGGGATTTTCCCCACCTATACACTCTTCATCCCACAAACTCGAAGGCACACCTGCATCAGATGCCCTTCAATTGATCTAGGAGACCCCAACCAAGAATTCCAGCATGACTTTTGTGCACAAAGCCAGCTCTATGAAGATATACTCTCATTGGGGTTGGAAGAGGTGAAAGATCTTCTGCTATAGAGCTTCAACCCTATTGAACAACTTTGAGATGAATTTTGAATGAGGACTGCACCCCAGGCCTCCTCACCTACATCAATTCCTGACTTTCCTAACGCCCCCTTGTGGCTGAATGAATCTCCACCAATCTCGACAAAATCTAGTGGAACATCTAGAAGAGTGGAGCTTATTATAACAGCAAATGGGGACCGAATGTGGAATGGGAGGTTCCAAAAGATGCCCATACCAATCTTATGGCCAGGTGTCCACAAACGTTTGTGAGTTTGGGGGAATCATTTGAGATCATTGGATATGCTTTGGCATCGGTAACTGATACTGTACCTTTCATAGCTTGGTTGGTGGCAGGTGGATCAGGCGAGACTTCAGCCTTCTCAATCATTTTCAGTGTCCCCGTTTCCACTTCAGCATCTTTACTTTTAGGTGAAACTGGGCTAGGAGGGACTGCTTCATCGTTACTGCGGAAACCAGGGATGTGCGTTCGTTAAAAACTGGGTTGCACAAGAGCTTTGGGAAGAAGATGGAGCAGGGAAAACTATCTACTGTACATGAGGACAGAAACGTCAGAACTTTTCATACAATCTAAGGAGATGTGGTTAATATCAGAGGTTGCATATGTCACACATGTATATAACAAACCTCTCGGTTTTCACCGAGGCATCTTTGCTGGAGGCTTCGCCGAGAGCACCAGCGCTGGTTTCTGCCCAAGGACGCAGAATGACGCTGTCAGTCATGGTAGAACCCCACAGCACGTTGGTTTGAACGTTCTCACTGAGGGAGTACTGCAGCTTTTCTTCACAAACCTTAATGAGGGAAGTAAGGGCCGATATGTCTTGAGAACGATGTCAATTAATACTTGACGTTTTAGAGGAGAAAAAAGAATCGGAACGTATTTTTTTTAATGCCTTACCTGCATCATGAGCCCATTTTTCGCCGGCATTTGCGACAGCAATCTCTGACCTTTGGTGCCTTCGCTTAACAGGCAAGGTGGGACATTTCCTCTCTCCCTCTTTTCCATTAAAAGCTCATTTTCCTCAAAGCTTCGTAATTTGTTCGCGGAAATGTCCGAGATTTCGTGAACCTCCTCGCTCGGCTCTGCTCTTGTTTTGCCATCTGAAACCCCAGAGTGTTCTTGGTCCTCTTTTTTGCTTGGCAAAGACTGATGGTTCTTCTTTAAAGATTCCAGTAGGTCTAAGTTCCCCAGCAAGAGGTCTCCTAGAAGATCTTCATCTCCGGAAATGCAGCATAACTTCTCCAGCTTTTCAAAGTCCTCCAGAGGTTCCTCGTCCAAATCCTTCCATTCTGAGATAAGCAACTCCGGGATGGAGTTCAAGGAAGTCTGAGAGATCACAGAGTGAGATTTGCCGTTCCTCATTTCATCCTTGTTTATGCAATCAGATACCAAGCGGGTCTGGTTTTCTGTGATCAGGGATGGTTTTTGTCCCAGATTTGCAGTTATTCCTTTGCTGTGGGTACTGGTGGAGCATTCAGCAGTGGACAGGTTGAAGGAATCGGAGTTGTTAGAGAAGACCAGTAGACTTTCGTGGTCGATGACGTCCATCCAGTCTTGATCACCCGGACTAGACTTGATCTCTATATGGTGCACCGTGTTTGGGAAATTGTTTGGGCCTTGGCAATCGCTCACTTCGGCATGCTGGGAAGAGTCGCAGTTTGATATATCCATGGGCATTAAGGCAGGAGAGCAGCACTGAACGTTGCTGCTGTGGATTGTGCACGGCTCGGCTTCTGCATGAATGGTGAGAATGGGACATGAAGGAGAATCCGATCTGTCCTTTTCAAGAAATCTTTCCTCACCTGTCTCCCTGTTTGATGATTGGCAGTGATTATTCTCAATATCCTCGCTGAAGTATGCGTCTTGGTGTGCTGAAGATAGATGAGGTTTCATAAGGATATTATTTGTGGTGTGGACCTCATCGGCTTCAGGTGTTGCTGTGACCCAGTTATTGTTGTGGTTGGTCTTAGTCCGAATCTCCGTGCCTTCAAAACCTTCTGATTCAGCAAAACAATGTTCTTTGTCTCCCGCCTTGTCCTTTAGGTCAAGGACTTCCTGTAGTCTGCTAGTAATCTGGCTTTCTTCACCTCCCGGAAAATCACCTTGCACCTCATTCTGGATGTACACCTTGCAGTCACTGGAGCTTCGCCTTCCAACACTATTGCAATGAGTGATAAGCTCTTGCTCTGGGTTCTCCAGATTATCCGCTTTCACTTGCCCTTCATGTCCTGGTTCGCTGTTTTCCACGTCAGGATTCTCTATGTTTTCTTCTTGGTGGACGTCCATATTTTGCTGACTTTCATGAGCTTCTGGAACCCCGGAAAATGAACTGGACGGTTGATGTTCGTCATGTTTCTGCGCTTCATCACCGTAAGTATTTTCATGTGTCTCCGTAATGGTGGGATGAGGTTCGCTTACTGCTAACTCATCATTTTCTGTTTCCCAGAACTCGTGGCTTGTGCCAAAAATCTTGTCCTCTGTACACCTCTTCTGTCCTAAACCTGGAATGAATTCGGACTCCAGTTCCTTTTCAGTTCCCTTAGCTGATGCAGAATTGTCCCTTTCAGCTGATGCCCACTGGTCGTTTTCAGGCGATGCCCACTGGTCATTTTCCACTGATGCCCACTCATCAATTCCAGTTGATGGCCACTGGTCATTTTTACATGATTTACAGTGGTCATTGTTATCTCTTTTAATACACATAGGCTCTTTTTTCTCTTCTCTTTTGGATACACATAGGCTCTTTTCAGGTGATGCCCACTGGTTATTTTCACCTGGTGCCCACTGGTAAGTTTCTGGTGTACAGATTTGATTATCGTTTTGCTGGAGCCTATGACAAGTAACTGCTTCCTTCAGAGATCTGTTTGTGGAACCAGGCTCTGCAAGAGCCTCCCATAATATATCTGGTTTCACATTTAGTTCCTTTGAGGCTTCCTTCCCAAAATCATCAAAACACTGTTTTAGGGAAAGCGCTCTCAGATCCTCCTGCTCCTGTCTGGTGTTTGGAGATTTCTTTTTTAAGAAGCAAAGCTCAGCTTCAGTTATTTGGCTTTCAGCTTCGGACTTTGCCTTTGCTTGCTCTTCCATTTCTTCTGCAAAAGTAAGGTTTCTCAAACCAAGTTCATTGGTATCACTGTCTTGAATATCCAGTGTGTTCTTTCCTGACCTAAACGCTTCCTTTTGAGTTTCAAGAAGTTCCTCTAAGAAGTTTGGCTTGTGGACCTTTTCTATGGTTTCAGAGAGCAGTTCTAAGTTGTGAACTTCTTTTTCTTCACTGAAATCAGTGACAGAAGATGTTTGAAAAGAAAACTCTGAGGGATCGGTGCATGGGAACGCATGTAGGGGTGCTTCCTGAATGGCACAAAATAACTCGCCAATGGTACTGGTTTCAGTTTTTGAGATGTTAGATGCCTCAAATGCTGAAATCATGGTATCATTGCTACCACACTTAGAACTTTTCACAGAATCCACTACGGCATCCAGTGAAATTTTGACCCATTTACCATCCTGATTGTCGTCCTCTGCTTCAGTCTTTTCCTCAATTCCTATCAGCGTTCCTCTCTCACCTGGTCTACCACTGCCTGAACGAGAAGAGCCTAATCCATCGGAACCTCTTCTGGGTAAACCTTCCCCACCGTCCAAGTCACTGTCAGAAAAATAGGCAGAATCTCGATAGGGGGTTTCAGTACCCAAGATCCTCCACCCAGTGCTTCCGCTATTAACCCATGGATCTCCAGGGGTGAGGCAGTCCATAGAGCTGGAGGTAAGAGGGGACATTGTTGAGTCTGTGGGTGTAATAGTAGACAGGGATTGTTCAGAGTTCGGTTCCCTTGCAAAGGACAGTGGGAACACATCAGCACTTGCTTCACCAAGCGACAGCATGGAGTCTGCCGTACTTATGCCCTCTTTTAGAGTGTCTAGATCGTCAGCGTCATTTTTGGTGCTCATATGAAAATCTGTGTCTATCAAATTAGCTTGTTCAATGGATGTAAACAATGCCTGCTTTTGAAAGATCTGGGCAGAGTCTTGGCTTTGAATAACTCTGCCACAATCTTGTCCAGTTGACGCAGTGGCATCTGATAAATGGGCAGGATCGGGAACTTCTACATACAGAGACCCTTTTACACCTAGGACTTGTTCTGAACTTTCAAATGTGCCATCTTTTGCTTGTACTCTAAACATTAGCCCATCCTGTACATGCATTCCTTCTACCTCCTTACCGACACTCTCAGTTTTATAAGTCAAAGTACTTCTAGTTTCTGTTACATCCTTAACTATGATTTCCTGTGATAATCCCTCAACTTTAAACTGTCTTGGTTGTTCTATGCTAACATTAGGAAGAGATTCTTGCATGTCGCTGTTAAACAGCTCAGCATCTGTTCCTTGTGTTACCGCAGGAGATGTCTGGTCCATTAAGAGCTCTGTTTTCGGCAGGATGTCTGAAGGAACAAAGTCAGCAGGGCTTTGGGACTTCGAATATAATTCTTCTTTGGCTGGATGAGCAAAAGTGGATAAATTTGGCTCATTTCTGACGCTTTGTAGTTCCAAAGCTATTTGCAGAATGGGCATTTCAGGACGCACTGCAACTTTTATTTCTCTTCTTTTAGCTCTCTTGGTAACCTGGGCATAAATTGCCTCTTTCGTATCACTTAAAGGTATACTTAACGGTTCGAACTTTAGTGTTGGCGAGGACGTGGGGTCAATGTACACAGAGTCGTATTCTGGCGATATTTCTACAGGTGATAGACTCTCTTTCTGATTGCTTTGTCCTGTTATTATCTCAGTGAGAAATGTCTCAGCTGATTGGATCTCTTTAAGAAACTTCTCTTGGGTAATTTCTATGTTCTTTGACTCCATGTTCCCATTGTTTATCTCACAAGGTAGTGACTGAGATCTCTCCGTACCTTGTGTAAAAACATCATCGGCTTCGGCATATAAGTCGTCAGGGCGTGCATAGGGGAAGGGTGTGGTGCCAAAGCGGGACACTGGGATGCCCCCATCGCCATCATATACATCTTCACAATCTGACATTGTGGTGTCAATCTCAGTGAGGAACAAATCCCTCTTTTCAATCCCATCAACTTCTGAGGTTTTATCAGATGCCCAGGTTTTGGTGGCCGAGTCCAGTTCGGTGAGAAGGGACTGGGAGCGTCTCAATCCACTGTCCTTGTCATTATCCTTGCTCCATGAGGTTTCTCCTACATTGGAGTCCAAAGGTTCATTGGAGATTTCTGTCAGGAACAAGTGTATCGGTGACTTCTTAGCAGCCGCAACTCGCTCACGATGCATTTCTGCATCTTCCTCCTTCCAGAGAGCTGGAAGAATTGTGTCAAGACGCGATTGGGTTCGTTTCATTCCTCTGGAGAACAGTTCTGCCGTAGCAGGATCTGGGTCATCAACCAAGCTGATGCATTCGATGATTGTGCCACTGCTGAGTCTACTCGGAGATACAAAAGGGGAATTATAGTCATCTTCTGAGTACGTCGTGCTGGAGGAAGACTTTCTCTCGATTACCGGAATTGACTCTGAGTAAAACATTTTGGAATAGGGAGATTCTCGATCTCCTGGGGACCCGTCCTTTATGTAGCTTGAGTTGTGCAATGACTGCAAACACGTCATGTTCCTGTTAGCGTTCTGCTTCTCAGCATAGTCACAGCCTAATGGGTCTCTTTCTAAGTGCACCGTGCTTAGATTGTTATGTCTGGGGAATGTTTCACTCGCATAACTGTGAAAGGGATCCTTGTGGGGCCTGTAGTGAGGAGGGAGAGGTGGAGGGCAACTTTGAGGTGGAGGAAATATGGAGTGTCCAGCGGAGGATGGTGGGATTGACGGAGAATGCGACGGAGATGGAGGAAGCCTCGGGTGTGTCCGATTGAAGCCCAGATGATCAAAATTGGATTTTAAGGTTGAACAGCTGCTCATAAACAAGGAATCGGAAGTCTCTGATTTGCTGATGGGATAAGAGGGTGCAGGATAGTGATTCAGGCCATATGAGTGGGCATATATAGGTGGGGGAACAGGTAGGGGACGAGACAGTAGATTGCTGCCCGAAGACATGGACATTGAGCGAGGCTTTGGTGGAAGGATTGGTACTTGGGAAGTCACAGATCCGGAACGTCTCAGGTTTGGATCTCTTTTAACATCTCCGATGTCCACTACTGCATAATCAGTCACTCTGTTACAACCTTCTTTACTGAACTGGACCAGACCCGTGTTTGGCTTCAGGACTTGGACTTCACTAGACCTCACAGTCTGGAGTGTCTGAGAAGCACTCTCTCCAACTTTGTTTTGGTAGGTTGGCTTTCCCTTACCAAATGTCCCACCAGAAATCTCGACTAATTCCAAATCTCCAGGACTAACAGAGCCTGTTTGCAATGCTGATGATGATGACTTCCCTTTAAGATGAGTGGATTTGTCTTGTGGAGTGTGTTCCTCCAAGCGAATGTAGTATTCGTTGGCTAACGAAGGGCTACGTGCGCTAATCACGGGCACAACTGTGGGCGTATCCAAAGACTGCCGATGACCAGAGATGGGGGTCGGTATTGGCTGAGGAGGAGGAAGTGGTTTATAACCCCTCCTACCATGTGCTTTGTCCCAAAAATATTCAAAATTCAATCCCTTGCTTGTCTCAGTGACCGTCAGGATGTCATCGAGCTCATGAGACGAAGGAGGGATCGAGTTCACGGGATCCAGCAGAGGGAAGGAGTTACTGTCCTCTCTGTTGTATCCTCTCTCTTTCTGTCGTTCCCCTGCCGCAGACTGGAAAGCACTGGGGCGAAGTGAGTCCCATCGCCTCTCGAACGATTCTTCGCTTTCTCCTCTCCTCCGTCGGCCGTGTGCTTCCTCATACTCATCTTCGTCCTCGTCCTCTGCCACACTCCTCCGGTTCCTTCCTTGTTCAGCAGCCAGGAGAGAGGAAAGGAGGATGAAGATTTCGTTGACTGTTGGACGCTGCGGAGGTGGAAGCCAGCAGGACTGCATGACCTCGTACCTAAAGAGAGACAAAAGCTAATGTCAATTCACGTGACCAAAGACATTCAACCCTTTGTGTCCTATTGGTCTTTGTTTTAAACATTTGACCAGTCAAACTGACCAGTAGTCGGCGTGGGAGAGTTTAAGGCGGGGCTGAGCCAGCGTGATCTGTCTCTCCTTGATGACAAAAGTGAGAACTTCTTCATCACTTAAGTGGCGATGTGGCTGAGCTCCAAATTCAAACAGCTCCCAAATCACCACACCTAAGGACCTGTCAATCAAAAACAAAACAAAAAAACCACCAGGGTTAAAGTGATGCTGTAAACTCTTGTAATTGGTTTATCGTAATAAAAATGTGGCATCAGGAACCCATTACTAAGAGGATGGGAAAAAAGTGTCCAGAAATTGATACTTGAAAAAACTACTCAGCTGTACACTAACAGGACAGACTTACAAGCCTGGTGTGTCTAATAAATGGGGCATAAAGCTGTGTGTAAAACCTCAGCAAAGCTGCTGAGCCTGAAAAAAAGCTCCCATCAGCTCTGCGTTCAAGTTGGTGTTACAGTCTTGCTAACCAATCCTCTCAGCATTGGTCCAAACTGGTGGCACATACCACACGTTGCTGGTTTTAGTCTGGTCTGTAACCATTAATTCTCCTCGAAACTCCTCCAGCAGCTCTGGAGCGATCCAGCGCAGAGGAATCCACAACTTGTCTGGCGTTAAGTAATAATCCTCCTGTTCAAAGAACGTAAAAGGAACAAGCACGTATTGGACGTATCAGGCATGATCCGCACCCCCTTGATGCTTCCTGCTACTTTCGGACCCACACTTGCTTCAAAATGCATTAATATTATCATAAATAAAGGTTTATCTTGCCGTACCTTATAGTGGTTGTGTGAGAGGCCGTAATCTCCGATACGGACTGTCAGGTCTGAGGTGAGCAGGCAGTTCCTCAGTGCCAGATCGCTACGAAGAAAAAGCTACAAGTTTATTTCCTAAACCGAACAGTAATGCTCCGCAGGCTACACTGTACCATGTAAAACATACACAAATGATCGTTTAAGGCAAGAAAGTGGTCCAGGGAGCCAGGTAGTGGCAAGAGCCAGAGCCAATCAGGATGCAAAGAGCCTTGGGGGCTTCATTCGTGCTCACCTGTGTATGTAGTTGTTTTCATGAAGGTGCAAAAGACCTGACGTGATCTCGTATGCCATTCGCTGCAATGTCAAAAGGTCACGGTTCAGGAGATCAGGCGTCATGCCGTCCGACTTCCTCTGCGCTCTAAGGTATCGCTTGAGATCGCCCTGGAAAGCGAGAGGTGTCAAGGGAGGAGATCAAGGAATATAATTTGTGTATAATATACATATATCGATAATTGGAAGAGAACAGATCGGATATCAGACAGTAAGACAGGCAGTCAGAGACTCGGGACAGACAGACAGGAGAGTGAATGTTCATTCTCACCAGCTGGCAGAACTCCATAACCAGCAGATAAGGGATACTCTCACTGCACTGACCCAAACACTGCAGGATGTTGGGGTGGTGGAGACTCCTGGGAGAGAAAGAAAAAAAAGAGATAAATAGAGTGAAAGAGCAAGAGAGTGTGAGAGAGACAGAGCGAGGGATGAAACCACAGGTGAGAAAGACAAACACTAAAGTTGGTATGTAAATGGGGTATGGGTCAGTCTTGCTGAGTGTTCAATAACCAAGTTATAACAATAATGCACTTGGTACATCTCGCTCAGTCCGGACAGCAGTGTATACGTTTCCACATTATGACAGGGTAATCGGATCAAACCTGAAATACGATGATTCGTTGCGTTTCAATAAGCAGCTGTGAGGATCACAACACACAACTACACCACGCACAGTCTCCCAAGAGCTATCAGATATTCTGGAGTACTTGCGGTTCAGAGTAAACAAACAGAAGAAGATGGTGATATCAAAAAGTACTTTATCTATGTTTACACGCTATCGCCTACAAAATAGTCCCCTTGCGCAGAAATTCAAAGGTCCCAGAGTTGCTGCCACTTCTGGAAGGTGTCCTGAAAGACTTCTTTTGGTTGAGTTTGGTTTGATTGGGTGGGTGGTGAAAGTGAGATCGCGTTGTTTCCGGCGAGAAGCTCGGTGCTTCCTGTGACTGTGTGTGCAGACTCGTGCTGCCATCTGTTGGCGTGTTACAAAACTAGTCTCGGAACCATTTGATAATTTTTAAAACTTCTCTTCGGTCAGACATTGTGGAATAAAAAAAAAAGCTATTAAATGACCGTCCAATCAAAGGATGTGGAAATGTTTACGCAATTGGACGCCTGCTAGATGGCCTTGGCATCGGATTGGTTAAAGCAGCATGAACTGTACACTGCAAGAACCCATAGTGTATATTTTTTGAAGGACTCATGACACATAACTTTGAACCCCAGCAACACATGATGTGAAGGCTTAAATCTGATTGGATAAAATCTCTAACCTAAACATACACTCAAAGTTCTTGCTGGCCCTGTTGGCCTACCACGATGGCCATCAGGGCCAGCACAGAAGTTCTTGCTGGCCCTGAGGGCCTACCACGATGGCCCCTGACCAATGGAGTGTCCCACCTGTATGGCTCGGCCTCGGCCAGGAACTTGCGCTGCTCCAGAGGACTGGCACTGACCTTCAGCTCTTTAACCATCACCTGAGAGGGGCTGCAGTCACACAACACCTCGGCCAAGATCACCTGAAGAAAATAGGTTAAGAACATTTCTAACTTTATCCAGGTCCAGCAGTTCTATGGGAACTTTCTCGCTAAAATCTAGAAGTGTGTACCTTCCCAAACCAGCCATTCCCGATCTCCTGCAGGTAGTTGAGTGTGTGTCGGCGAAAACACTGTGTGCTCGTCCCTGTCCACAATATATCTGTGCGTTATTATTTATGCATTACATAACTCTTATTATTGGCAGTGTGTGTGTGTGTGTGTGTGTGTGTGTGTGTGTGTGTGTGTGTGTTTTCACCTGTGCCATTAGGCAGTGCTGAACACGCTCTGTCTCGCAGAGGAAGTGTGTAAACCTCAGGCAGAGACACACATGAGGACACGCTGTCCTCGGGAACGGGACTGGAACATTCTTCACCATCAGCATTATCAAACTCCTGAGAGAGAGGGGGGGAGGGGGGTGTAATGAGACAGAGAAAGACAGAGAGTAAGACATAGACAGAAAATGAGACAGCAAGAAAAAGAGAGTGAGACCGATAAGAAGGGATAGAGTGTGAGAAAAAGAGAGAAAGGGTGAGAGAAGGTGAACGAGAAAGGAAGACAGGAGTGATGAGTGAAACAGAATGAGACAGAGAGTGAGACAGAAAGAGAATGAGACAGAATGAGACAGAAGAAGAATAAGACAGAAAGAGAATAAGAAGGAATGAGACAGAAGAAGAATAAGACAGAAAGCGAATAAGACAAATTTGGACAGAGAGTGAGACAGAAAGAGAATAAGACAAAATGGGACAGAGAGTGAGACAGCAAGAGAATTAGACAAAATAGGACAGAGAGTGAGACAGAAAGAGAATAAGACAGAATAGGACAGAGAGTGGGACAAAGAAAATAAGACAGAATGGGACAGAGAGTGAGACAGAAAGGAAATAAGACAGAATAGGACAGAGAGTGGGACAAAGAAAATAAGACAGAATGGGACAGAGAGTGAGACAGAAAGGAAATAAGACAGAATAGGACAGAGAGTGGGACAAAGAAAATAAGACAGAATGGGACAGAGAGTGAGACAGAAAGAAAATAAGACAGAATGGGACAGAGAGTGAGACAGAAAGAGAAGTAAACAAAATGGGACAGAGAGTGACAGAAAGAGAGACAGAAATAGAACAAGACAGAATGGGACAGAGAGTGAGACAGAAAGAGAGACAGAAATAGAACAAGACAGAATGGGACAGAGGGTGAGACAAAAAGAGAATAAGACAGAATGGGACAGAGGGTAAGACAGAAAGAAAATAAGACAGAATGGGACAGAGGGTAAGACAGAAAGAAAATAAGACCAAATAGGACAGAGGGTGAGACAGAAAGAGAACAAGACAGAATGGGACATAGAGTGAGACAGAAAGAGAATTAAGCAGAATGAGACAGAGAGTGAGACAGAAAGAGAATTAAGCAGAATGGGACAGAGGGTGAGACAGAAAGAGAATAAGACAGAAATGGACAGAGGGTGAGACAGATGTCCAGGTAAAACTCACGTTGAAACCGACGCTTCCTCTCTTGCAGCACAGGCAGGTGAGCAGCAGCAGGATGAATGAAACAAGGCCCGAGCAGGACACCAGGATGACCATGTAGGCTGGAGGAGAGAGAGACGCGTCCCGCGAGAAAGACACTGTGACAAGGACGACAGACAGGGAGACGCCAGAGAGAGAGAGAGAAGTGCAAAAATCAAAGCAATAAAACAAAACGGGGAGGACAAAGAAAAATTGGGGGAGAGAAGAAAAGATTGGGACAGAAGAAGGGACAAATTAAGGACATTAGAAAGGAAACAGGACAAGAGCAGGATGGTAGAAGAAAAGAGGAAGGAAAAAAAATATTGAGAAGTCAGATATGGCACCTATTAGTGTTAAGAGAGCAAAGGTCACTGAGAAGGGAGAGGAGAGTTAAGGTTAGCACTTAGCATTAGCGCTCAGGACAGAAGACAGGAAGTGTCCAATGAAGTGCGCACATTGGCCAGCTGGTAAGAAAAGGAAGGAGAAGAGGAGGAGAATGAGAACGGAGGTTAGCAGGAAAAAACGCAGGTTAGACTTCGAGGGGAAGTGAAGGAGCTGGAAAGACGCCATCATACGAGACAGACAGTCCGTGTGGAGGTCACTGAAAGGGAGGGGGCGCTATCGGGTCGGTACCGGGCCTGTGTCTGGGAGGAGAGCGGACGGCCGTGTCCCAAATGCTAGCGTTCAAACCAGAGCACTCCAGCTAACAATAAGTTCTTGCTAACATTACGGATCGTTTTATTATTTTATTACACATGAAAGACATGGTTTTGTCCAACACGGTGCATTGTGGGAAATGCAGTCAATCCCTATGTCTTCTCGAAACACTCTAAAAGACACACTAGTTCTCATTCTAGTTGTAGATTAATATAAAAACTAATCCTAAAACACTAGAATTTGGGACAGAGCCAAAGATTTAGACATATCTGGGAAGATACCAAGTGTTATATAAGAGGGGGATTTTTTTTTTTTTTTTTTTTTTTTTTTATGAGTACCTCGACTGGCTTGTGTGTGTGGACTGAACCATCTGTGGAAGAGAGAAGGGAAGGATGCACCGTGGTTAAGGTTAAAAATGTACAGCATGGAAATCTCTCTTTCGTACACACACAATACACACACACACACACACACACACACACCACACACACACACACACACACACACCTACACACACACAGAAAAGCACCTGAGATTTCAGTGATGAATCATTTAATTGTTCACATTGAAGTGTTCATTAAACTCAAATGTACTACAGCAAAAGAAAACACAGAGAGAGAGAGAGAGAGAGAGAGAGAGAGAGAGAGAGAGAGAGAGATAGATAGATAGATAGATAGATAGATAGATAGATAGATAGATAGATAGATAGATAGATAGATAGATAGATAGAGAGAGAGATAGAAAGAGAGAGATAGAAAGAGAGAGAGAGAAAGAGAGAGAGAAAGAGAGATAGATAGATAGATAGATAGATAGATAGATAGATAGATAGATAGATAAACAATAGAACGATTATTTTGTATTGAAACTGTACACCATATATTTATGCAAATTAAGCCTGTTTTATTCCATATGCATAAATTTGCATATTTTAAATAAATCCTTTTTTTGTCACTTTCTTGTCTAATTTTGGAGGAAACCCGGTTCTAGAAGTAAAAAAATAATAATAATACAATTAATGTACAAATGTTCATATTGTCAATTTTGTCACCATCACGTACTGTTAGCGTCATAGTGACGCAAATCATTTTCGGCGAGGAGTTGGGAATATGACGTCATGTCGAAGTGGGCGGGCCTCTTCTTTTATTTCCTCTAAACTTAAAAAATACGGGGGGGTTTTTTGTTTGGATTTTTTAAGAACTGCTTGGTTTTTGGAAAAACGACAAAATAAAGTTTACTTCAAAAGAACAACAAAAAGAAGAAATACATTAAAAAAATAATAAAAGAAACTAATTGTTACGTCTGAATGGTGAATGTACACGAAATGGGAGGGGGGGGGGGCCCTGCCAAAACAGCGCATTGTGCGCATGCGCGACGTGGCGTACTGTTTCCAGCGGTACATTATTATAACAATGATAATAAAAACCGGATAGATAGATAGATAGATAGATAGATAGATAGATAGATAGATAGATAGATAGATAGATAGATTTATGTCACCAATTTGTGCAAGCGTGCAAAATGGTTATTTAATAATAATAATAATAATAATAATAATAATAATAATAAAAGACTAATTGCATTTGAAGATGGATTTATTTGTTGTTGTTTTTCTGCAGGAGCTCTTCAAGCTGTATGGAGCTTCTTGCTTTCAGCACAACAACAACAACCACTGCAATACATGATGCATTTCTATTTTCTACCAGGGAACCATGTTTTACAAACCCGACCCGACCCGACCCGTCTCACCTTCAGGCTGCGGGGCTCCGTGAGATCTGTCCGGGAACAAACCCGACACGAGCCCCGCCAGCAGCATCACCCAGCACGGTGTTAGCATAGCGGCGATGTCGGGGGCATCCGAGCGGCCGCGGGGCTTCCTTTCTTCCTCCTCTTCCTCCTCTTCCTCGTTCTCTATTCTTCGCGCGTGCTGTTTATCTCTTCCTTTTTTTTTTTCTCCTTGAGGCAGAGATTTTTTTTTTCTCTTTCTATTGTGCTCTGCTTCTCTCCCTCTTTCTCAGCCCAGCGACACCATCAGCCTCAGCATCACCGCGTCCTCCTTCATCCCGAATTATCTCATTTTAATCATATACAACCAAAAAAAAAAAAAAAAAAAGATAGGAAGAAAGAACACAGAATAAACCCGCACTCCGCTCGGTGTCCCTCTGTCCTCCTCCTCCTCCTCCCCCACGCGCCGTCCCGCATCAATTCTTATCGTCTGTTATTTATATATTTATATTTATTATTGGAGCGTCTGTTATTTTCCGCTCGCCGCCGCTTGTCTGGAGATGCGCGTGCGCGCGCGCGCGCGAGAGAGAGCGAGACGTTCTTCGGGGTCGCGTCTTGTCTGCGTGCGTGCGTGCGTGCGTGTGTGCGTGAGCGCGTAAAAAAAACAACCCCGCTGTTTATTCATTCTCAACCACATTTATTTTTTATTTTTTCAGGTGCAAAATTTATTATATAAACGAATATAAATATATATAAAAAATAAATAAATAGCGAGCACGCGGACGCGCCGAATCAGCGAAAAAGCGCGTGCCCTTTGTCTGTGATACCGCTGATAAGCGTTAAACGTGTTATAAAAATAAATAAATAAATAAATAAATAAATAAATAAAAAAAACAAGCGCGTGACCATGTTCTTTTAAAAGAAAAGGGGGAGGGAAATATATATAAAAAAAAAAAAAAAAAGCACGCGCGGCGCGTGCCCTTCGTCGTGATCGTTTGGAGGTTTGAACCGGGAGCGCGCGCGCGCTCACAGGGGCCCCAGAACATGGATCATTTGGAGTACGAAATAATTTGGTTCCGGATTATGGATCATTCAGTACCGGATTGTACCAGGCAGTGGATTATTTGGTACCAGATTGTGGATCATGTGGTAGCAGGACTCAGAAACGGTTTCATTTGTTCCCCATTTTATTGATTTTTGTGGCGTAAAACAAAAACAACAACAACAAAAGACCAAGTCAGACATTTTTGTGATTTATATATATACAAATATATAATTAAAAACTTCATCATTAAATTAAATAATGTTTATACCAGTAATATGATATTCATGCTGTTGTGGAATGAGCATCATTGCACCGTGAAGAAATTTCCAACCGGTGAAGAACGAAGAACGGATCAATACTTCACTTTAGAGCACAAACGTCTGCGAGACGACCCCCGGGCGAGACGACCCCCCGAGTCTATGAGCACGAGTTCAGAAAGTCGGCGATGTCTTTGTCTCTCCTCTGTCTTTTGCGCGCCAGTTCGGGAAAGTACGCGCTGTTGTACGGTCTGTCTCGCTCGGCCGGCTCGGTCTGTCCGTCCGTGGCTCCGCCCACTCCCCGACTCTTGTCCAGCAGGGCCTGAGCTCGTCTGCGCTCCTCCGCTTCCCTCTGCAGTCGCTCCGCACGCAGTCGCTCTTTTGAGCTGAACAACAGAGCAGACGGATTTCACTTTCTCGTCTGCTTCCTGTCTATTCTGTTATCTACATGACATTCTGTCTGTCTGTCTGTCCATCCAAGTCGGATGTTTCGATATGAAATAAAACAGGAAATGAACCGTCTCACCTCCCCACACTCGTCTTCTCCTTCTTCTTGTGCTTCTTCTCTTTCCGGTCCTTCACTGCCAGAGCTTTCCTTATGTCCTTCAGAGGGTCCAGACGGTCCTACACGGGGCAATGGAAGACATTTCCGGCTTACTGCATTCACACACACACACACGCAGTAAATCCTGTTATATAATATAGTATAATGATTCGCAGTACCTTTAACTTCCGGTCTTTCTTCTCCTTCTCCTCCTCACTTATACCCTTCCCTTTGCCCTTGTCGCGTCTCTCGCTCTCCTTTTCTTTCTCGCTCTCCTTTTCTGCCCCTTTGTCCCTCCATCTCTCCTTCAGGTACCAGGGCGTGGCCTCCGTACCCGGGGCGGGGCCGAGAGACACCAACAGGCCGATAGCGCGCTCCTGTTTCTCCTGTTCGACAAGCACAAGACATAATGAGGGGACGTGTGTGTGTGTGTGTGTGTGTGTGTGTGTGTGTGTGTCCAGACTGCCAGTCGTGTGTAATGTTCTCGGACACGAACCTTCTCCTCTTTCTTCTCACGCAGGTACTCAGCGTTGCCTTTCTTCTCGGACGAGTCCTCCAGAGGGAACAGGTTGAGATGCTCGGTCTCGCCGGTCTCACGGACGGTCTCGCAGGTGGTCTCACGGGTGGTCTCGCAGGTGGTCTCACGGGTGGTCTCGCCCTCGTCCTGGGGTCCGGACGAGACTTCCAGAGCCGCACGCGATTTCCTCCGCAGGTACGCCGTCCGGGCCTAGAAACACATTTCAATATTATTCATTATAAATAATTATTATTATTACTTTTATACATCATATACAAATTAAATCGAGAATATAAAACAGTTACGTTTATTATTATTATTATTATTATAATATTTAAGAAGTAAATCATTCATTTCTATATCAACACTTCGTTGTGCAATGTCTGAGTCACGTGACGGCGGCGTTCACGCGGTTGCCACGGTTACCTCCTGCTCCGCGCGCTCGCCGCGCCGCCGGACTTCTTTCTCCTCCGCGGCCGCGCGCTCCTCGTCCCGGCGCACGCGCGCGACGTTGTCCTTGTTGCGCACGTGCCAGCTTTTTTTCGGCAAAATGTTCATTTTTTTTTAATATTCTCGAAAAAAAAACCCCGAACGAAAATTCAATAAAATACACAAATAAAAGCCAAATATATGTTTGTTGTTGTTGTTTTTTTTTTTATAATCCGCAACAATTAGCGAATTAGCCAGGCGTTAGCTAGCTAGCGTCGAAAGACCGAACTCGTTCACTCAGTCTGTGTTGAAATCTTTTTGTGAATAAATAAATTGTTTCCGCTCATCGAAAAAACTCCGCTAATTAAATTATCATTGAAAAAAAAATCCTAGCAAACATTTTAAGTCGTAGCAAACCAGCGACAGGAAAACACCGGAAGTGGCCGTAACACGACGCACGACGCGTACGTAATGACGTAGGACTTAGTGGAGAAATACCGGTAACTCCCGCAAGGTGGCGCTTAGGGTCCAAAGCCTGAAGTTTAGTGTACAAATTATTATTATTATTATTATTATTATTATTATTATTATTATTAAATTAGAATGAATTAATAAAAAGACACTGCAGGTGACCATTACATCCAAATATAACCTAATCATTTATATAGATACAACATGGAGGCTTTATTTCTTAATTTATCTGTACATTTTTTATTATCATTTTTTTCACATTACAGATAGATAGATATACCAATAGACACACTTTATTGATATGTACATATCTTTTTTTACATTATATTACAGCATATGGTAAAGGCACAGCGCAAACCCTCTCACAGTCACTGTGTAATTATAGTAAAAAAAAAAAAAAAAGGTTCCTATGGAATGACCTGATTGTCAAGTGTCTCTCTTATAATATCCACTGTTTCTAAAGTCTTCTTCATGTAACTCAAAAGCAGAATTGTAATTTCCTTCCCATCTGGGCGCGGCATTTCCTGCTTCTCCGAGTTTCGTTACATGCTCATTTCGGGAAACTTTTGCACTCAGATCCTTGATCTGTTTGATCAGGAACTGTTTGTCTCGTCCTTCCTGTATTGACATGGAGGAAGCAAGTGAAAGCGTTGTACGATTTAATCACACTTTGGAAATAAAGCTATAAAAAAACACTGCTGAAGTATTTAATGAGGTGTTTCGCCTGCAGTATATCAGACCAGGACACACTCACCAGTTTGTGTTGTTTTTTCAGGAGGTCAACGGTTTTCCCGTAAACTGAAGCCAACGCAGCCACGTAACACATCACCACACTGCACATAACACACCGTTATACTCGTTTATACATATATCTAGATCCACTATATCCACTACACCACACGCTAGCCACATATTCTGTAAATAAATAGACATAAAGACAGACAGACATTCAAACAGACAGACAGACAGACAGACATTCAAACAGACAGACAGACATTCAAACAGACAGACAGACATTCAAACAGATAGACAGACAAATAGATAGATAGATAGATAGATAGATAGATAGATAGATAGATAGATAGACATTCAAACAGACAGACAGACAGACAGACAGACAGACAGACAGACAGGCAGACAGACAGACATTCAAACAGACAAATAGACAGACAGACAGACAGACATTCAAACAGACAGACATTCAAACAGATAGACAGATAGACAGATAGATAGATAGATAGACAGACAGACAGACAGACAGACAGACAGACAGACAGACAGACAGACAGACAGACATTTAAACAGATAGACAGACAAATAGACAGAGATAGATAGATAGATAGATAGATAGATAGATAGATAGATAGATAGATAGATAGATAGATAGATAGATAGATAGATAGATAGATAGACATTCAAACAGACAGACAGACAGGCAGACAGACATTCAAACAGACAGACAGACATTCAAACAGACAAATAGACAGACAGACAGATAGAGATAGATAGACATTCAAACAGACAGACATTCAAACAGACAGACAGACAAATAGATAGATAGATAGATAGATAGATAGATAGATAGATAGATAGATAGATAGATAGATAGATAGATAGATAGATAGATAGATAGATAGACATTCAAACAGATAGACAGACAAATAGACAGATAGATAGACAGATATACAGACATTCCGACAGACAGACAGACATTCAGACAGACATTCCGACAGACAGACATTTAAACAGACAGACAGACAAATAAACAGATAGATAGATAGATAGATAGATATACAGACAGACAGACAGACAAATAAACAGATAGATAGATAGATAGATATACAGACAGACAGACATTCAGACAAATAGACATTCAGACATTCAGACAGATAGACAGACAGACAGACAGACAAACAGGCATTTAGATAATCAGACAGACAGACAGACAGGCTTTTAGATAATCAGACAGACAGACAGGCATTTCGATAATCAGACAGACAGGCATTTCGATAATCAGACAGACAGGCATTTCGATAATCAGACAGACAGACATTTAGATAATTGGACAGACAGACAGACAGACAGACAGACAGATCACTTACCATGATAAAATGAAAAGCGGGATGGAGAAAGCTTGTGAGCCGACGTACAGAAGAAACTCCTGCGTTGTGACGGACAGCGAATGGAAGGAAGCAGGAACCACAGCCCACATGGAGGAGAAGAAACGAAACGGGCCGCATCCATAGGACGGATGAATACTGCAGATCATCAACATCATCATCATCAACATCATGAAACAATGCTGCTGGAGCGATTTTCTAGATATCGTAATTGATAGAATATAGCTATACTAATCCTCAAACACGTGTGTGTGTGTGTGTGTGTGTGTGTGTGTGTGTGTGTGTGTGTGTGTGTGTGTGTGTTGACTTACCTCGCAACACTATAAATGAGCACCACACTAGAGAGCGCCCAGCCGAACACAAGAACCAGGAAGATAAAGAAGTTGGAGCTGGTGGAGCGGAACGTCCTCACGGCCGGACGACAGTTGTGGAATAGAGTGACCTGAAAAGAAAGAGAGAGAGAGAGAGAGAAAGAGAGGGAGAGAAGGAGATGGGCACAGATAAATGGACAGACAGACAGAGTTTTTCTACTAATGTATTACTACTTATAATAGTGATGATAATAATAATGCTACTTTTTTGCAGTAGAAAATGATGATGAAATTGATGGTGTTGATGAGGGGCAGTATGGGGCAGAACAACGCGCCGCTCCACACTACAGTCTGACTGTAAACGAGCGCTAACACGTTTGAGGGAACAACAAACTCCTGACGCCCGAACCACTGAGACAGCTTACACGAGCAGTGATCCACCATCAGCCTGTAAAACACACACACACACACACACACACACACACACATGATGTACACCGTGATCACAGACAAAAAGACAGACAGGGGACGGACTAATAGACGGACTAACCTGCGAGGAAACTCAACCAGTATCAGCACCGCGATTGTGATCAGAAAGTCAAACAGCGTCAGTTTGTACATTTCCTGTCCGACACGTGTCTCCCAGCACTGTTTGTGTACGTGTGTGTGAGATAGAAGAGAAGTTAAAAACAATATATACATAATTAAAAAAAAATGAATTATTATTTAGATTTCCAACCAAATTGACAAATATTTCCTAATAGTTTACCACAGGAGGTTATTTCTAGTACTAAAATCACCACAGGAAGTTATTACTAGCACAAAAATCACCACAGGAGGTTATTACTAGCACAAAAATCACCACAGGAGGTTATTACTAGCATTAAAATCACCACAGGAGGTTATTACTAGCACTAAAATCACCACAGGAAGTTATTACTAGCACAAAAATCACCACAGGAGGTTATTACTAGCACTAAAATCACCACAGGAGGTTATTACTAGCACTAAAATCACCACAGGAGGTTATTACTAGCACTAAAATCACCACCGGTGGTTATTACCAGCACTAAAATCACCACAGGTGGTTATTACTAGTACTAAAATCACCACAGGAGGTTATTACTAGCACTAAAATCACCACCGGTGGTTATTACTAGCATTAAAATCACCACCGGTGGTTATTACCAGCACTAAAATCACCACAGGAGGTTATTACTAGTACTAAAATCACCACAGGAGGTTATTACTAGCACTAAAATCACCACCGGTGGTTATTACTAGCATTAAAATCACCACCGGTGGTTATTACCAGCACTAAAATCACCACAGGAGGTTATTACTAGCACTAAAATCACCACAGGAGGTTATTACTAGCACTAAAATCACCACCGGTGGTTATTACCAGCACTAAAATCACCACAGGAGGTTATTACTAGTACTAAAATCACCACAGGAGGTTATTACTAGCACTAAAATCACCACCGGTGGTTATTACTAGCATTAAAATCACCACAGGAGGTTATTACTAGCACTAAAATCACCACAGGAGGTTATTACTAGCACTAAAATCACCACCGGTGGTTATTACTAGCATTAAAATCACCACAGGAGGTTATTACTAGCACTAAAATCACCACAGGAGGTTATTACCAGCACTAAAATCACCACAGGAGGTTATTACTAGCACTAAAATCACCACCGGTGGTTATTACTAGCATTAAAATCACCACAGGAGGTTATTACTAGCACTAAAATCACCACAGGAGGTTATTACCAGCACTAAAATCACCACAGGAGGTTATTACTAGCATTAAAATCACCACAGGAGGTTATTACTAGCACTAAAATCACCACAGGAGGTTATTACTAGCACTAAAATCACCACAGGAGGTTATTACTAGCACAAAAATCACCACAGGAGGTTATTACCAGCACTAAAATCACCACAGGAGGTTATTACTAATTAAATTTACCACAAGGGGTCTTTGCTAGTTCTCAGAGAAGATTATGTGCACACGTCCAGTATATACTTTCCATTTATTTTATATATTTTATTATTATTCATTGTTGTGCACATGTATACCTGGTAATTTGTGTAACTGTAACTGCAGGGTGAACATTTTAGATCCTCTGCGTTTCCGTTACATGTGATCTGTTTCCACAGAGTGTACAAGAGTACAGCTAAACTCACGAATCGGAGGAACACGGCCCTTAACAGAGAGAACGGGGAAAACGTTAGCATAAAATTCGGAAGATAAAACGCTGTGCGTTTGTGTGCGTGTGACTAACCGTAGCAAAGCGAAGATCACAGTGACGCTGGGTGAATATTTCTCCAGTTTTGCGATCTGGTCACACAGGAATGGAACAACAAAATTGCTGGCGGTTATAACGATGGAGGGAAGATACTGCAGCAGCAATCCCACAACGTCGTCCTGCTGCGGAAACTGAACCGAGAAAAAACACTCATTAGCTCTTTCCCACCAGGAACCTCGTTCTGTAGTGTTTACTGTTATACAGCTATAATTCTGCAGTTGACTAAAAAATCTTATTATTTCTATGGCAAAATGGGAGTCTTGGGTTCCAATGAATCCCCAGCTAGTTATTAGCTAAAACTGTTCAGCTAAAAATCTTACAAATTTACAAAATGTTTAAAAATCATTTGCTTTTAAAGGTACGTATACGTGCCCCCATTTAATTAAAATTGTGTTATTTATTCGTCAAATGTGACTTTTGCTAAAAACCGAAGCTAGCACTGTTGTACCTGCTGACTGTACAGAGTGGCGTAACCGATGGCGAAGAAGGCGCCGACTATCATGGCCAAAGCAATAAGGCTTAGGAGGACTCGGAGGGAATAAAGAATGAACACTTGAGACAAAGTGAGCGAGTCAGATTTCTTCTTAATCCTCTCCTCCTCCAGATCCACCTGACAGGAGACAGATGCAAGAAAGAAAGAGGGAGAGAAGAAGAAGATGCAAAAGAGACAGCGTTTAGAAATGTGTTTATTGACAGTCGGCCATTTTGTTTGCAGAATTAAGCCATCATTCCAGGACGTTGACCATGTAAATGAGGGCAGTACTTCCTGCTAGACTCAATCGGGAAGTAATGCAGCATTTTGGTCACATGGTATGTTAAAGTACAATACAATACAATACGAAACTTGTGAAACCTCATTTTGAGCATATTTAGCTACCTGTAGGCAATAGCGCAGGTTGTTGTGTTTAACTTTGGCAGCCCCTGGATCCTGAAGGCCGTGATCCCACCCTGTAAAAACAAGCACACTGTACCCTCCTAATCGTCCGCCGTCCATCGCCACGACGAGCCGCACCACTCCACCCATCCTGCCGATCGATCAGAGGGGTTTGTTCTTATATTCGTTTGAATGTAGATGCTACACAAGCATACCAATGTTATTGTACTCACCGGACCACGATGCATAACAGGCAAAACAGGAAGTAGAAAGCGGCGGTGAGCAGGTAAGCCAATGGAATGTTGTAAGAAAACCCATTGCTTAGGACCTCTGTGTTGTTATAAAACCCATAGAACAAATACGAGTACTCCATGAAGCCCTGAAAGAAAACAAGAAACAT
This sequence comes from Silurus lanzhouensis, assembly GCA_039877035.1. Taxonomy (NCBI): domain Eukaryota; kingdom Metazoa; phylum Chordata; class Actinopteri; order Siluriformes; family Siluridae; genus Silurus; species Silurus lanzhouensis. The sequence continues at coordinate 397,865 of JBCEWE010000394.1, forward strand.
TATTGAGAAAAAAAAGAAAACCTAAAAACCCATTAAGGTTACCGAACTTGTGTTTGTCATACAGTTCCTGAGAGCAAATCCAGGAAGTAGGTGTAGTAAATGGTCAGAGGTTGAGGCTGAACGTCGTAAAGCAGGCACTCTTCCACACCTACATCAAAAACAGGAGTACCACATCATCCACAGGGGTACATATAAAATATATATTGTTCTGCAGCAGTCCCAGCAACTCCCATTTGTCAGATCCAGGTTATAATAAGACAGTCAGGTAAGGAGAAGGCATTGGCCAGACAAGCAAGCAATTGTTTGACAAGAGGCTACCACCGCCATGCTTCATTATTGGTGCGATGTTTGGTTGTAATTAATAATTCATGGTCAGAATCTAGTCAATCATTGTTCAAGGTTGGGAAACTGTCTAGACAAGAAACTAAGGCTTGGATTTATTCAGGTGGCTGCACTATAAATATCTATCAGAAACAGATCAACGGTACAAGACCAAAACTTGCTGCCTGTGCCATGGTACCTCAAATCAAATACGAAGCACCTTTTACCTGAAAGGTTGAGGGAGGGAACGAGTAATTGACCACTCGAGTTGTTTGAGCGGAAAACGATGCTGGGGATGATAACAAACCCGGCCATCAACATGAAGGACAGGAAGTTCAGAATAACCAGGAATCGCAAGAACAGGAAGTAGGATTGGACGCCTCCTCCGAAATGTCCTGTTTGGAAAGTAAATCTACAGCTAGAAAACATTGTTTCCTTTCACTAAGTGAGCCCAAACCTTTGTTTTTTTTTTATGGTACCTCCGATCTGGTGCATGGACTTCCTCCAGAGCTCAATGAAATATAAAACGCTCCACAGGTCCTCACGAAAACGCTGAAAGGTCTTGGAGGAACGGAAACGCCAGGAGCCCCAACTAGAGACAACGGGAATTTGCATCTGCTGCACCTGCCTGAGAAACGGCAAGAAGAACAGACGTCAGACTGACAGCTACGTTTGCATTTGATTGTCATTCTGTAAAGAAACGATATTGTACCGTATAGCTTTCTTCAGCCCCATGTGGAGCGGCAGTTCTCTGAGCTTTTGCATTTTGTCTGCATTTTCATCCTCGCCCTCGTCCTCATTGGGACGTGAGTTCCAGTCAAACTGCACTGTGCCCTCAATCCCTTCGTTCAAGGGACCTTTGCGTAACCTTAGTGAGCCGTAGCCGCTGTTAGGACCTTGGGCAAGAAATGCAAGGAACAGGAAGTGATAGGTGCAGATACCATTACTGTTATTGGGTATAAAGTGCACTAGCTGGGGTTTATAAACCATTATATCTGCTTTGGATAGAAAATCTGGAATCTGGAAGCCCGTTTCCGCCACGTCGGAATTGTAAGAGAAACAAAAGTCAGGGTACATAGCAGGTAAAATGAGACAGGACCCTACTTCCAAACAAAGCGCTTAAAGCCAAATTATAATCCTTTAGCCAGTTAAGTTGAACAAAGATGTTATACATGGTTTCCTTCCAACTTCATTTGATTTATACGATCCCAGAATTCCGAATGCTGATGTCTGATTGCATGTAGGTGAATATAAAAAAAGCAATACAAACCAAATTTCTCATTGGAGAAGCGGTAAACATCTTACCTTCTCGGTTGAATTCTCTCAGCTCCATCAGAAGTGTGATAGATCCACCAATCAAACTTCAAGCATTTAAACACTCATCTGTCTGACCGTAGTATTTGGTGGGGGAGAATAACTATGTGACAGTGTGTGTGTCTATCCAGGAATTTATCCTGCCTGGACTTTGAGCTCTGAAAGAAAATTACCACTCAGCTACACTTCCTTGTATGACAGGACCTTCATCTCCTATTGTGAGGCCAGTTTGTGTTTATACAGAGGCAGGGTTGCAAATTAATCCGAGGGGGAATGCACCATGGAACTGGTTTGGCCTCGTCTCAATGGTAACGTCCTGTTCTTTCAGGAACAAAGCCTTTTTAAATACGTTCCAAATATTAACCCTCTCGTGATGCTTTCTTCATCATTTTTTTAATGCCTGCGGTTCCAAATGCAGGCTTGTCTGGACGTGCCCCCAATCGTTTGTAGTGTAGGGTGTCTCACATTATTTAATATATATAGTGGGACACGTTCACACCACATTGCAAGTCCACCATGGACGTGTCCCGAATCACCACATTATGGACGTGTCCCAAACGAAATTCAATATTCTCTATTCACAGAAGCAGAGGCTACTACTGGTTACCAAGGGAACCGGGGCAGGTCCAGGTGTGCATGTACTTTGCATATATATGGACTGATAATAAAGTGTGTGTGTGTGTGTGTATTTAACATTTATTGCTGTAGTGTTTCTTCCGGGACATTTAAGCCGCCATAAAGTGTGATTACACACACACACAAACACACCGTAATGATTTGGCTTCCTGAATAAGAATTATCTTAGCTGTAAACCACACAACGTGCCCCCCTCCAACGAGTGTGGTTTGAGACACGTCCAAAGTGGACCGATGGCCTACTTTGGATGTTGAAACCGCCAAGATTGTCCGCGAATATCACGGACTAACGTGTTACGATGGCACGGGTGGGATATAGTTTCCCAAGTGAGCGGTCCAAAACGGGCAGGTTCAAGGATCTGAGCGATTTTCACCCAAGTCCGATTGGAAGGTCCTGGTCAGGAAGTCTCCAAAACTGAAAGTGTTGTGAGGTGTTTATGGTAGGTACCAACCACTGCATAACAAAATGGCTCAGAAGAAGGGCAACCGGTCAAACAAGAGACAAAGTCATGGCCGCCCACCCTTGTGTGTGAGGAGGGATGACGGTACTGTCTGGTCTGGACCCACATTGTAGTACAAAAATGCTAAAAAGAACAAAATCCTACTACCTCAGCTTGCTGGGAAGAGACCCCAATGCTGACCCTTGTACAGAAGATAAAAGAAATAGAGACAGAAGACCGACGAAAGACAGACAGAAGACAAACCAAAGAGGGATCAAAAACAGACAGAAGATTGTCTGAAATGGCCCGAGAAGTGACTGAAGATTAATTAAAGACAGAACGAACATGGACAGAAGACAGAAATGAGACAGACAGAAGACACACCAAAGAGAGACGCCTGAAGACAAACAGAAGATTGCCTGAAGCTCCAGATGCTTTAGTCTCACTGTAGATACCACACATTTGAAGGTCTTGTGAAGTTCAGGCTGTTTTTGTGGACACACAAAATTACACATAGCTAAAACGCTTCGCTAGCTCGGTTATTAGCTAACAGCACTAGCTACTGGTGTTCTACAATAACAGAAACAGGATCTGGAGTTACATTTTAAAATGTTTAATATTAACACGTGAAGATGAGAAACACTTTTCAACCACACCAAGTAAAATAGTTTTCAAAACGTACACGTTTACAGTCACGTGACGGCACCGCCGCGTAAAATACGGTGACGTTTGTAAAAAAGAAAAGGAAAAAAAGATGCACGTCCACGAATATGTAAAGTAGTATTTAGCTAGCATAATTTTCGCAACGATAAAAGATGCTTGAAAAAAAAATTGTTTCCCGTAGCATTACTCACGTCAGGAGAACGTTTGAAAGATTTGGTACACAAAAACAACCCCCCCCCCCCCCCCACAAAATTGAATGGACTTCAACTCCCATAATCCTTTGCGAATTCCCGTAACACGTACGCCGTCTCACGCTTACGTTCACGTTCTTGACCTCAAACGTTCGAATGGCAGTGGAGGGTTGGCTGGTTGTACGTGCGGACGCAGTGCATGATGGGTAACATAGTATTTGATTACCTTTATAATGTTGAAAACAATAGACAGTATTGAAGCAGTGCATGCTGGGAAATGTAGTCCATTTTTGGCACACTCTACACTCGTGTCTCTTAACACTAGGGACAGTTTTCTTCTCCGTTTTTATACAGTTAGCACAAGTGCATTCTGGGATATGGAATGCTGTTTAGTCCCCCAGATGAGATTATTGTGCAGTGCATGCTGGGATATGGTGTAATAATACACTGGGTACACTCAACCAATACTGGCACATGAGACTTTTCTATCCATTTTCATTCAGTCCTCTAAATCTGTCCATCATCCATCCGTCCATCCGACCGAAACATAAAAAAAAAAAAAAAAAAAGTCCATACTCCGTTTCAGTTCTGTTTTTAACACGCTGCTGTTCGGTTTTTTTTTTTTTTTGCTCACCATTTTTCCTTCATCACTCCATCATACTCTCCTGATTCCTTCCTTTCATTTTCTCTTTCTTGCCTTCCTTCGTTCCTTCTTGCCTTATTTTTCTTTCTTGTCGTCTTTCTTTCCTTCCTTCCTGCCTTCTTTCTTTTTCTTCATCTAGCTCTCTCTCTTTTTCCTTCCTGCATTTTCTCTCTTTTTTCCTCTTCCTGCTTTCTTTCTTTCTTTCTTTCTTCCCCCCTTCCTTGGTCCCCTTCTTTCTATCAGATGAATGAGGAGGCGTGGAGGTAAAAACAGCGCTGAAACGGAGTGGGTGCTGAAGCAGTGCATGCTGGGATTTTGCAGCTGTCACACATCAGGAACACGTCGAGCGCATCGTTTAGAACCTCAAATCCCATAATGCACTGTAGCAAGCGTGAGGCAGTCCCGAGACGAGAGTCAGTTCTCCGCCTTGTCCCTCGGCTTCTCCTTCGTCCCGCCGCCCATCAGGCGTCCGGCGGCGATGCAGACCAGCGCCACCACGTGGATGATGAAGTAAATGGAGCTCCAGTAGTGCAGCGTGTCTCCGGCCTTCAGCAGGACGAAGCCCATGCACATGTAGTCGTACGCTCGCATCTTCAGGAACCAGTGCACCCAGTCGAACACCTTCTGTCCCCCGGCGCCCAGACGCGATCGCACGCTCGACTCCATGGCTAACTCTGCAGCGATACACACCGGGATGGTCAGGAAAGACAGGTAATACCCCACATGTAGACCGTGCCAGTACGCGCTCACTAACATCGTCCATCCCGCTCTAGAGGAGGAGAGAGAGAGAGAGAGACACAAAGACAGGCAGACACATGGAGAGACAGACAGACAGAGAGAGGCAGACAGACACAGAGAGAGAGACAGACAGACAGACAGGGAGAGAGAGGCAGACAGACACAGAGAGAGACACACAGTCCATTATTATCATGTTATTTGAACACATTGAACTAATCAACAGGAATTTTATTAATCAAACTTCAGACACACACTAAACCTCTCGTGTGTGTGTGTGTGTGTGTGTGTGTTACCTCAGCGCGTAGGCTCTGAACGGTGCACTGCTGTAGACGTACTGATGAAGCCACCACTGCACGGTCATGTTCCAGTAGCGCATGCCGTGTCTGACTTTCACACAGAAGTCTGTGTTGTAGCAGTCGATGTTCTGGATGGTTCGGAAGTCATACTCGACGGGAGCGCCGGGCTCGGGGCTACACACACACACACACACACACACACACACACATTACCATCAGCGTCAGCGTTCACAACACAAAAGCTAGCAGCAAACACACCACACCTGTATTGTATTGTAGGCCCGCCTCCTGGTTTAGACTCCGCCCCCTTTGGGTAACACCCGAGCCCCGCCGTGATGCATCCGGCCTCGGCTCCGCACCACGCCGAGTAGAACCTCATGCGAAACACGAAGAACACCGCCACCATGTAGAGGAACCTACAACGGTTACATTAGGTTAGTTGCCTAGCAACCGCGGTTCCGTCGTTCAGAAGCAGAAGAAGGTGGCGGCACCTGAAAAAAAAGTTGTGCTCCAGGAAGTCGTCGGTGCGAACGTAGGACAACGGGAACAGGAAGTTAACACTCAGGAAGAGCACGCCGTAGACGGGGACCATCTTTAACCTGCTCAGGCACGGCGCTTTACACGGCAGCGAGACAGGATCGGTCTGCTCCAGCCAGTCCACGTACGTCTGGTAGCGGAAGAACGGCCCTGAGGACAGAGAGATAGAATGGGGTCAGTAGGTGGAGTTGAAGAAGCATGGGGTCTAGCTAATGATAGTACGCCCCCCCTGGACCTGAAAACCTTGTGCCTTGTGGAGTGGGGACCCAGGTACCCAGGTACCCCATTTACTCTCTGGAAAAGTCTGGCCAAAAAGAGGTTCTTTCTTTGCATATCGCATTCATGGGCAGAGCGCCATCATACAGAGCTCCCGGGGCAGAGGTTAAGGGCCTTGCTCAAGGGCCCAAGAGTGGCAATTTGGCGTTTCTGGGGCTTGAACCCCCTGAAGTTTGGATCAGCAACCTAGAGCCTCAACCACTGGCCCACCACTAGCAAGGATCTGTGAGGGTTACAGGTGCGATCATTTCGCCTAAGTATTAGCATAGGGGGAGTGGCTACCCCCGCAACCAAATTACCTGTCATGACCCCAACGTAGCAGTAGCTGTACGAGACGACATCATACAGGGAAGGCTCGTGAGACAGACAGCTGTTTACGGACGACTTGGAGAAGGAGCTCACGTCCTTCTTCTTCTCAGAGTGATAGCTCTGGACCTCATACGCCAGACTGACCATCTGTAACACCCGACATTTACAATTCATTTTTTATGTAACGTGCACGACAGCGGGAGAATCCTGAACCGCGCCGGAACTGACCTTCAGCGTGAGGAGGAGCTGGATGGCGTTGGCGAACGGCGGCGGAGAGGGAAGTCCGAACCATGTGACCATGCGAAAGAATAACAGGTACAGGAACGTCCATGCTAGAGAAAGGGGCGGAGCTTTCCTGTAAAAAAAAAAAAAAAAAAAGAAGACTATATTAAATAATATATCAAGAAGACCAAAATATTGAATAATATTTAAAATCGTAGGAAATATAGGACATAACGGGGGGCGCCCTCTAGTGGCGACCTAATCAGCAACCCAGTTTTTTTGCTAATAAACCTCTTGACCGCAGGGAATTTTGTTTATAGGGGTGTGTGTGCGGTAACATCCGGGTCGCATTTGGGGTCCCCGAGTCCCCATTTCCTGGATCTGTTGCCTCTCAAATGGTATTTTGACACACAAACACACACACTGACCTCCAGTTGATTCGGATAATCAGCCACGTCCCCAGGATGGTGCACAGCGAGTGTAAAGTGTGTATTCCGCAAGTAGCGACAACAATAAGGAGCCCCAAGCTCAGCGCTGCCCCCTGCTTGACTGGAGGACCTGTTACACAACACACAAATAGTTTCAGGGATCAGAAAAAGTAGGACCACCTAAAAAAAAACCTTTAGAAAGCAACAGTCCAGTGACGGTAGACCCCATCAACGTCCTGCCGAGCGTCAAAAACTTACTGAGGTAGCGGAACAGGACCCCGACAGGGATGGACGCCGCCAGGATCCCCAGGTACACCAGCTCTTCCGGAGACATTTCTCTGTTCACGGATAAACGAAAGAATAATCCTGTGAGGGCCTTCGTTAGTCTTATAAACTAAATAGTTTTTTTTTTTTACCTTGCTGCGGTTACGCCGGATTTGCATGTGATGTGAAACAGGACGTTCTAACATTCGCATGCAAACACAGATACGACAGATAACGAGTGTGATAAAGAATGTGTTGTTAAAAAAAAAAAAAAAAAAACCTAGCCGTTCACCTACGATTTATCACATTTGTTTACAAATCAAAATAAGAATATTACATCTTTCAGGCTCCAAACACTTTTCTCCAAACACCTCACGTACATCATTAACACTGATCTCAGTTTTGCAACAATCTTACTTATCATTTCCTATCACAATGTGAAATGGTGTGGTGTGTGTGTGTGTGTGTGTGTGTGTGGTGTGTGTGTGTATATATATATATATATATATATAGATAGATAGATAGATAGATAGATAGATAGATAGATAGATAGATAGATAGATGTGTATATTGGTTAGACACATAATTAATAGCAGCACATTCATAAAAAATTATATATATATGATTGCTAACATGCTAACCAGGCACAGTACACAACTACAATCCAAACACAACAAGACAAGCGATTTATCTTTCTTTTTTATTACCCTTTATTTATATTCTAAAAGCCTGAACTTTTTTTAAAGATCATTATTATTAATACTTACGTGTGGCGTGTAGAAGCGTGTTCCTGGAACGCACAGAATGAGTGAATCACTTCCTGTTTTCTAACCGCACACGCCCCCCATTGGTCGACGTAACCACACGAGCTGGTGAACTCGAGCTCTGATTGGACGCTCACCTTTCGAATGAGCCGGGGTGTGTGCGCGCGGTCACGTGACCTAAAGCAACCGGCACGCAATTCGATTCATTTGATTCTTTTGGGGGGGGGGAGTGAATCATACATTTCTTGTGTTATTTGTATAGTAAATCATATATATTTGTATCTTTATAAACGTAAAGTTAATCATATATTTCTGTATTATTATTAAAACAAGTATTATTTGCTTTATCACACACACAATTATTATTTTACACACGTTAAATGTTAATAAACACTTAAACGTATTGTTTGCATTTTAATATATAAAATAAATAACGTGTGTATAATAAATGTGTGTGTGTGTGTGTGTGTGTGTGTGTGTATAATTGAAGAAGTATATAAACGAATCACTCTTTGAGACGACTCGTTCTTCTGAGTCACATTACAGAGTCGTTTAAATCGGATTGAACTAAACGACTCATTCGAGATTCAAAGAACCGAGTCAGTAAAATGATCCGATCTTCCCAGCACTAACACGGCCTGACACCGATCACGTGACGTCCCCGGAGTCGATTCATTCGGTTCTGTTTCGAACGCGCGAGTCGACTCTGACCTATGCGCTAATAAATAAAAAAGAAAAAAAAAACCAAATACATCTTCAACATCCTGTGCACGTGGTTGGTATTAATAGCGATTTTACCTGGAAATCTAAGTATATATTCATAAATTCATCATTGCTGCTGTAAGAGGTGAACTTTGACACAGTTTCTCTCCAACGAAGGACGACGCTCGCGCGCACGGAACAAGGTACTGAAGCGAGCGAGCGCATTTAAATACGTGTGTTATTGTTTACACTGATCAGACACCAAAATTTATTTATTAATATTATCCGCAGATGTCAAGGAAAGTGATAGAACTTTTCTACGACGTGGTTTCTCCGTATTCCTGGCTGGGATTTGAGGTCAGTTTGTTTCTCGTGCACTCTCTAAGTGAGCTTGGTGCGCATGCGTACTAATTGCATACTAATGCATGCATGCATACTAGTTTAGTATAGTATGGTAAAGATGGGAAGGAAGGTGACCAATGTGTGTGTGTGTGTGTGTGTGTGTTTGAAGCATAAACCAAGCAGTAGTAATCAAGGGTTAATACAATATCCTGATAACACACTAAGGATCTTTATATTTATATACATCTATTAGGGGGCGTGGCTTTTGTCCTGCATGTCCTTGTAGCCCATGATTATCTAACCAGGGGGTCTCCAAATTTTTTTCTGCAGAGGCCACATCATTTTTTTATTACCTTTTTTTAATTTGGGCCCTGGTCGGTCAGTAACAGAACAAACACATGGGCTGAAGTGACTGTCAAAGATTATATTGTGACTTTAAATGTATTTATTTTGCCTCCTCTTCATTGCTATTGAAATCAAAACATTTCCTTACTTATGCATGTGGTTGGTGCGTGAATCTAACAAATAATTAGGCTACATCAATAACTAGAGGTCGTCCGATAGGCTGAAATTCATTAGAAAAAATATAATTATATTTGGAAATAATATTAATAAGATATAAATATTATACAGCGCTCTCCCTACAGCGCGCAGTCTCGCATGGAAAAACAAACAGCACGTGGTGTCAGTGATTCGCCTCTAGATGTCGCTCTTGTAATAAAAGCGGAATAAGAGCGGGAAAAACTATCGGTATAGCGTTTTTTGCAACAGCCAATCAGCAATCAACTATCAGTGCTTCGACATCTATTACTAACCAGGGGGCAAATACAGCTATGATGTGAGTAAAACATCTGTTTAAAGTCAAAATATGTTCCTGGCATTGTTCAGAGGGGCGTTTTAAATGTGAATGTGGGCGGTGATCATTATTTGTGGTCGGCTCGTCAAATAATCCAAAATCCTTTTGCACAGACGAGGGTCCTATCCTACGTCTAACTATTTGCGACGAGTTTGTTTAGAACGATGGCCTCGAAGCCAAATGGGCATTATTCTAACTAGAGGATGACTGATTGCAAAAAAAATACATACCGATAGTTTTTCCGGGTTGCTTATACAGTACGAGAGCCGCCTCCAGAGGCAAATCGCTGGCAAATTTGGCAAAACATGCTTTTATTTGACTTTTTTTTTTTTTATTATTAATTTTGTACTTAATTTATTTTTTATTTTACTTAATATTTATTAATATAATTAATATATTTTTTTATGTAGCACATTTTTATGATTCAGTACTAAGCAATGGACAGTGTTCATTCCAGCATCTGGGTGCAGCTGGATTAGGGACAGGGTAAAGCTATCTGAAAACTTACTACTATTCCAAAATGTACGCCAATTGTTGACAATTTAGCTTTTTTTTTCTTCCGTGCATTTCAGGTGCTGTGTCGCTACAGAAATGTGTGGAACATGGAGCTCAAATTACGCCCCGCCTTTCTGGGCGGAGTCATGCAAGAGTCAGGTAATCATAGATTCCGAATCATACTGCCGGTAGTTTGACGAGATGACTTCTGGATTCGGGAATGGCTATATAACTTTTAATAAAAGTGGGCGGGGTTTCCTTACACTTGAAAGCTACTGCAATGGTAATTGTAATAATAAAGCGTAAAACGTCACTATTTTCCTGGCCACGTTTTTAAAATCATGTGTGTGTTTGTAGGTAACAAACCGCCTGCAATGGTGCCGAATAAAGGCCTGTACATGGTGCAGGATTTGAACCGGCTGGCGTCTTTTATGAACATCCCCCTGCGTCACCCGTCCGACCCGTTCGAGGTCATGTTTCAGAAAGGTATATATTTGTTGAAGGTCCATGTTTTTATACAATAATGTAATTATTAATGATATTTAATGACTTTACTTGAAACTATAACACGGTATGATGGATCCTTAAATGCGGTGGCATGAAATTGTCCCTTTTCTTGAACTAAGACGTGTTCTAGCAGGACATTTGTACAGAAAGCTAGCGCCATTAAGATCTGCTTTCAATGGGTTGGTTGATCTACTATAAAACTTCAACCCTTATTAGACCCCTTTGGGATGAATTTTTCACCCCGACTTCACCACAGACCTCCTCACCCCCATCGTTATCTGACTTTCCTATCAGCTTTCTTGTGCCAGGACGAACCCTCACACAATTTCCCAGGACCTGGTGGAACAGAAGAGTGGAGTTTATTATAAGATGGAACAAACGAAAAGATCGAAAAGTTTGTTCACAAACTTTGCACGGAAAAATTCTCGCTTTCCGTCGCTATGCAGGTTCTCTCTCCGCCATGCGATTCCTAACGGCCGTCGCGGAGAAGGAGAAAGACGGCGACCGCTGGGTGGAGAACGTTTCTAGGGAAGTCTGGATGCGGATCTGGAGCAGGGATGAGGATATCTGTGAGCCAGCGTCTCTTTCTGAGGTAACTTTTACGTGTAGGTGTGTGTGTTTACCACCAGGGGTCATTTGTTGGATGATTGCTTTATTAGTTTTGCTCCCTGAAAAGTTTTTTGTCACCAATGTCTTTGAAGGCTTTCAAGAGACTAAACAAGCACCTGAGCAGCCTGTGTGGATAGAAATGGTCGAATTCTTCGGATGTTGTAGAGAAGAAATCGACAAGAACGAGCCACATTAGCAACATGTGAGGAGGACAGTTGATTGTCCATAGTTACCCCAAGGTTGCGAGCAGTGGCAGAGAGTCATGAAGAGTAATCAGAATCTTGACCTGGAGATGAATCACCTGGGATGACCAGCAGTTCTGCTACAATAATGTAACTCTTTGGCACGTCTGTCCCATTCACAGATGAAACAATGGTACTTTGTATAGCCGAGCTGCAGTCCCGGAAACAGAGTAAACACCCTTAGATCTCTACAGATATTTCAGTTGTACTTGCTGTACTGCTTCAGCAACATTTCCATGTTCTATATATATATCTGAGCAAGGCCCTTAACCCCATAGCTGCTGAGATGTACAAATGAGGAAAGTCGTTTTTGGATAAGGGTGCCTGCCAAATGCTGTAAATGTAAACTCAACCCGGAAAAACTATCGGTATGGATATTGGTGGAGGACGTTTCTAGGGAGGTCTGGATGTGCATCTGGAGCAGGGACGAGGATATCTGTTAGCCAGGTAATTTTTCGGAGGTGACTTTTACATGTAGGTGCGTGTAAAAGTCAACGAATCCATTAAACAGGCCTGTTCATTCATCTCCAAATGAATACAAACCGTTACATCCAAAATGAAAGAATACAAAGACTCGTCAAATAAACAGCATGTGGAATCAGTGATTCGCCTCTAGAGGCTGCTTTCATACTGTACAGCGCAACCCGGAAAAACTATCAATATGGATTTTTGCTAAGCGGTGCTGATCATTTGGCAAAACCGATAAATCGGTCGACCTCTAGTACCGATTATGAACTGTCCTTACGCCCCTTTATCCATGAAAAATTGAAATCGGTCTTATATTTCTGTTTTTCAGGCAGGACTGAAGGCGGGTTTGTCCCCCAGCGATGTAGAAGAGATTCTCGCCATGGCTAAATCTCAGCCAATTAAAGACAAGCTGAAGCAAACCACAAAGGAAGCGATCAAATACGATGTAGGCATCCGAATCGATTCCTCTTCCTGATCGCAATTCACAATGGTTTGACGTTTTATGGCGCCTCTGTCTTTATTCGCAGGCGTTCGGGTTTCCCCTGATCGTTTGCCACGTCGACGGAAAACCCAAGGTGTTCTTCGGGTCGGACAGGTTCGAGCTGATGGCGTACTGCATCGGTAAACGAGTACCTTTCGCGTTTACATTCAGCCGTTTTGTGGAATACAATGTGCACAATTCATCCGTTGCTTTGCATTTTTGTTTTTCAGGAGAAAAGTGGCTCGGCCCACAGCCGGACAAGCGCACGTCAAATCTGTAACCCCTCCACGATTTATCGCCTTTTAATAAACTTACTCCTACTGTGTTTGTGTGTGTGTGTGAGAGGTGGGATGAGAGAATAATAAAAAATATGCTGATACAAAGCCTCAAGTTTTGCTCATACTCATACATTATGTGGTGGAAACAGGCTTCCATATGAAATTGTGTGTGTGAAACGAACAACCCAGGAAGCACTCAGCTACAAGGCTAAGTCCATTTCTTCACTAGCGTTCGCCGTCTCCGTCTCCATCTTTCTCCTCAGGCGTTCGGGTTTCCTCTCTTGATCTCCCACGTTACGGGAAACCCAAGACCTTTGGATCAGGCAGGTTCGAGCTCGTACCTCGTTGTATTGTTAAACCTGATTCGCTTTTATTTCCGGGACAACGTCGGATGCTAATTTTAAAATCGTTGAAGTTTGTGTGGTTTTTTTTGTCGTTTAGGAGAGAAATGGTTCGAGTCCACAACCTGCCAAGATCACTTCAAACTTGTAGCAGCAGTATATTACTATGAATATAGCTTATAACGTGTGTGTGTGTGTGTGTGTTGGATAAGATGAAATGCTGCTGGACTAGAAAGTCAGGTTTGTTTAGTGTCACGAGACAAAATGACGATGAGGATAAGGATCGAAAACTACGCAGAAAACAAGAAGCTATTTATAGGAACTCGTGGTTCAGCTGAAGGAGAGGAACGAGGGATGGAGTTCAAAGAAACGAACAGAAAGAATTCCTAAAGTTCTTGAAGTAAGAACGGAGAGAACGACCGGAACGTGAACCGTGCAAATTTTTATTGCGTCTCATAAAAAAAAAAAAACGAATCTACGAAACTGAAAATGAATGAGTGAATGAAAGAGAGATCGCCAGTAAATAAATGTGTGAGTAAATAAATGGTGAATGAATAAGTGAGGGAGTAAGAAAATGAATGAATGAGTAGAAAGGTGAGACTGGATGAGTGAGAGAATAAGTGAAAAATTGAGAGACTGAGTAAATGAGAGTGAGTGAATGAGTCAAAAAAAAAGAAAAACCCTAATTATGGTAAACCCTGCAAAGAGTTTTACATAAAAATAAACAATACAAATATAAAACTATCATTAAGATAAACAACTACACTACAGTGCAGCCATATTAAACAGGGTCGAACCAATATGCCACCGGAGGGGGGGAAGCGTTCGGGTGATAATTGAGGTTGTACTATCTTAATTATAAAGTGGGTCATACCAAGTCATATAGGAGGAGTAAACAGTACAGAAATCCAGGATGTACCATTTTTTTCAATGGTTCCATTCGATCATTGTCTTCGCAGTAAATCAGGGTTATACCATTATTCTTGGTATAATGTGAAAGTAAGCGTAAAGTCAAACGAGTCCTGTAAAATACCCCCAAATCCTTTTTTCAGAAAACGGTGTAACTGTTGGCCTCGCCATACCCCGCCTCCTGAAGGTAATGACCGACGCTGATTGGCTGAGACGATCGGAGAACCGTTTTGTCGTTGGCGCTCTTCTCTCCCGATTGGAGTTTGTTTCGGAGCTCGGCCAATGAGAGGCGGTCTTGTTCTTTCCAGTGGCAGCAACTTTTGATGATGGTATGACTGGAGACGAAAAAGAAAGGAAACGTTATTCGTTTTGTGTTCTGTTTAACGCTAATGTGAGGGAGGGAGCGATTCAATGAGTGAATGTGTGAATGGGAGCGAATAAATGAATGAATGATTAGGAAATGAGTCAGTGAATGAGTGAGTGAGTAAATGAGTGTGTGAATGAAGGTAAGTGAATAAATGAGTAAGCTAATAAGCGAGTGAATAAAGAAAGATTGAGTCTGTAAATGAATGCGTAAATGAGTGGGTGAATGAGGAAGTAGGGGAGTGATTAATTAATGAACGAGTAAACAGGAATGAGTGAATTGAGAGTGGGGGAATAAAGATGAGTGAATAAGTGAATGAGAGTGAGTGAATGAATGGGTAAATGAAAGTGGGTGAAGAGAGTAAATGAATATAAGTAAGTGAGTGAATGAGTAAGTGAATTAATAAGTGAGTAAATAAGAGTGGGAGAGAGAGAGTGAGTGAGTGAGTAGTTGATGAGAGAATGAATGAGTGAGTTGATTGAGAAAGTGAATACATGAGTGGGCTAATTTAGAGAGAGTGAATGAAGGAGTGAATAAAAGGGCGAATGAATGAGTGAGTTGATTGAGAGAGAGTGAATGAATGAGTGAATAAATGAGTGGGTGAATGAAATGGTAAATAAATGAGTGAGCTAATTGAGAGAGTGAATGAATGAGTGATGAATAAATGAGTGGGTGAATAAAATGGTGAATGAATGAGTGAGTTAATTGAGAGAGTGAATTAATGAGTGAGTGAATAAGAGGGTGAATGTATGTGTGAATAAATGAGATGGTAAATGGATGAGTGAATTAATTGAGAGGGGGTGAATGAATGAGTGAATGAATAAGAGGGTAAATGTATGAGTGAATA
The DNA here is from genome assembly GCA_039877035.1 of Silurus lanzhouensis. NCBI lineage: Eukaryota > Metazoa > Chordata > Actinopteri > Siluriformes > Siluridae > Silurus > Silurus lanzhouensis. The sequence continues at coordinate 413,347 of JBCEWE010000394.1, forward strand.
AATGAATGAGTGAGTTGATTGAGAGGGGTGAATGAAATAGTGAATGAATGAGTGAGTAAATGAGTGATGAATGAATGAGTGGGTGAATAAAATGGTGAATGAATGAGTGAGTGAATTGAGAGAGTGAATGAATGAGTGAGTTAATTGAGAGAGTGAATGAATGAGTGAGTGAATAAGAGGGTGAATGTATGAGTGAATAAATGAGATGGTAAATGGATGAGTGAATTAATTGAGAGGGGGTGAATGAATGAGTGAATAAATGAGTGGTAAATGCGAGTGAGTAAATAAGAGGGTGAACGAATGAATCAGTTAATTGAGAGAGAGTGAATGAATGAGTGAATAAGAAGGTGAATGAATTAATGAATGAATAGGTGAGTGGGTGAATGAAATAGTGAACGAATGAGTTAATTAAGAGATAGTGAATGAATGAGTGAATAAGAAGGTGAATTAATGAATGGATGAATGAATGAGTTAATCGAAAGAGAGTGAATAAATGAATGAGTGAATAAGAAGCTGAACGAATGAATGAATAAATGAATGGGTGAATAGGTGAGTGGGTGAATGGAATGGCGAACGAATGAGTTAATTTGAGAGGGAATGAATGAGTGAGTAAGTAAATGGGTGATGAATGAGAGTGAGTGAATGAGAGGGTGAATAAATGAGTAAATGAATGAGCGAGTGAGTAAATAAGTGAGAAAATGAGTGAAGGTGAATGAGTGAGTCGAGGAGTGATTTAAAGAATGAATGAATGAATGAAAAAGTCAAGAGATGAAAGATTAAAACAGAGACATACAGTGAATTGGAGCAGCCATGTGGTTTCTTCAATGATTTTCCTCTCTGGAGGAACTGCAGCAGCTCGTGAATGGGAATCTCCGCGTAAGGAACCTCACCTACATGAGAAAAAGAGAGCAGATATTAAAACACGGAAACAAAGAGAGAGAGAGAAAGAAAGAAAGAGAACGGAAGGAACTCGTTACTCACCGAGAGTCACCATCTCGTACAGCAGCAGGCCGAACGACCACCTTCAAGAATCACCACACAAAGAACATCAGCGTTTGAAAAAACACAGTAACACACTTTAAAAAAAATCAATTCCATCGATTCACGTACATGTCGCTCTTCTGGCTCGCCTCTCTGTTAGCCAGTATTTCCGGCGCCTGCCATTTTTTCATCCCGGGGTCGCTTTTGTAATTGACGCCGTGCGTCCTTCGCGTGTACACGTCACCGAGTCCCCACAGCTTAGCCGTTAGCATCCGGGTAATTAACACGCTGCGGGCTTTGATGTTTCCGTGAATCAGACCTTTAGAGTGCAGGAAGTCCTGGAAAGTCCGAAAGAAAGCAACGGCTAGTCAGCGTTTTGTAGCTAGCTAACAGGTAGCTAATAGTGCGAGGAACTGGTAAACGTTGCTCACCAATGCGGAAGCCACCTGAGTGGCCATCGTGAAGATCTGCTTCTCTGTCATCACCCCAGAGTCGGGTCCTGCCTGTCAATCATCATCATCATCACCATTATCATCATCATAAGTCATTTCCTCACCTGTCTGTCTCTTTGTTAGAGTGTATAACCCACGTCCTTACCTGTCTGCACCTCCACAGGTAGCTGAGTAGGTCCTGGTTCTCGCATTCCTCCATGACCATGATGAGCGGCGCTCGCAGCGTAACCACGCCGATCAGCTCGGGCAGGAACGGGTGAGGACCCAGCTGAGACAAGAAGGACGCGAAGCCAAGGAAGGACTCACACTCGTTCTCGCTCGCTGAGTCTGACCAAGACAGAAATGGAGTTACAATATTGCGACACCGGACCGAATCTTTTTGAAGATCCCATTCCACAATAAGTATTCCACTCGTCTGGGAAGATGTTCCACCAGTTTTTGAGGAGATATTTTGCTCATTTGATGGAGTCAGTGTTAAATATACATCCTATAGGCAACCCAGGGAAAGCATATCTCCATAGAGCTGGCTTTGGGCACATGTTCTTCTAAGAAGACGAGTCAAAGGAACATACCAAGGAACCAAATTGTGTAATCAGGAAATAAGGTGTGGTACGGACTCACCATTGAGGACGTGCAGGACAACGTTGCGGTTCTCCATGCGCGCCCTGTAGAGCGACACCGTGCCGTCCGACTTTAGGGCGTATGAGCTCGGCAGTGACGTCACCAGTTTGAAGTTCTCCGGCAGGCGCTGGCGCGGCGTCTCGCGCGGGTTCAGCAGGGCCGCGTCGCCGAAGCCTGGGTTATCGATGCCGCGCATTATTCCACCGGAACGCACCGACGCCCCGAACGTGGAGTACGTAGGCGAGATGTCGAGCGCTATACTCTCTCCTTCCAAAGCGTTCAGACCCTGAGGAGCTGCAACCAGAGACACACAGATTACTATCTACAATTTCATGATTGACCTCAAATGTCATTTTTTTCATACACATCATTGATTTCATGCTAGTGGGTGGCCATTAGGGCCAAAAACGACCTTCTCTGCTGGCCTAAACACCACCAGACTTACATTTTAATCTATTTTTTTCCCATTAATATGTATTCAATAATTCCCAATAGTCTTCATTTCATAGCTTTTCTCTCGGTGGCGCTGTTTCCAATAGTGCACGTCTACTTTAAAGTTTCCGTTCAATCGGATTTCAGCTGTCAAATGTATCTGCCGCGAGGCCTTCAGACCTCTAGCTGCTGTTTCAACCAATCAGGTCGCGAGTTGCCAACAGCGGGGCCTCCTAGCAGCCGTCCAATAAAGTCGCCGTTTTCACATCTTTGGATCGGCCGCTCAGACAGCGCTATTAGTCGGAGCTCGCAATCTATTGGCGTGGATAAAGCGCACAAAAACGCACGCTCGTTTTATGAGGTAAACTTCGACGCTAGCGATGATGTACATGGGCGGTGCAGCTGCGGCTACAGTGAAACGAGATTCGTGAAATAGTGTCCGTTTTTTGTTGTTGTTTGTTTGTTTTGTTTTGTTTAAGTAACGCCATTCGTATTCGCTGTTTCGTGATGCAGCGCTCGGTTATACCGCGTTGATTCGGGTTGGAACCTTCAACGAAGGTCTAGGGGTGAAATGCGAGGATGCACCGTGTCTCACCATCGATCCCGTGGACGATCCGGGGGGGGGCCCGGCTCTTTTGAGCTCCCCATGGCCGCACTTTGTGGACTTTCTCTGGGCAGAAGCGCAACAGAAGCAGGATGACGAGCACGATGAAAAAACTGAGCAACAGCAGCACAGGAACGATGATGACCTCCTGCTCGTACATACGGACCTCTATAGAAAACACACTCCGATCAGTACGCATGCAGCAACAAAAACGTATTCTTCTTTTTATTTTCCTCTGAACTCACCACACAGAGTGTCATCTGGTTCACACAGGGTGTATCCCTGAGAGCTATTTGCAGACGCCATTCTGTAGAGAACACACACACACACACACACTTGCATTTGTGTACATTCGGTCCTGTGAGTGTTATCAGGCGGTTAAGCAAACACAACACGACTAAACGTCTCTTTCTTTTTCACACAGTGAGGAAGAAGATCGGTAACACCCTGAAACTGAGGTCCAGCAACCTCAGTCAGGGTCATGCAGATGTTTCCAAAGACGGGTTCCATATAGTATTGTCCCTTGAGAAGATTAAAAGTGAGGGGTGCACTAACTTTTGTGAGGTACAATATAAATATTATATAATCACGTTTTGCATTTGCATGGACAAATATGGAGGCTTTATGCAAATTTCTTATGCAAATATCCTTGTCGACGTAAACATCAGGCATCAGGACACGGATCTTTTGCTATGTTTTCACACGGACGGATTTAATTGCCGGACGCGCGCCTCGTGTCAGAATTTGGTGCTCAATTTGGTAAAAAAACAAACGTGTAAAAAAATACACGTCATGAATAACATTTGTACAGATAAATTGAATATAAAATATATATTTATATACACACAAAACCCCGACTCATCACCCGAACACACGTTTTTTTCACGCAGCACCAAACTTGTAGAACTTGTGAGAACTTCATCTCTCCATTCAATATAAATTCAGCAGGACGGAGTGTGTTTAGGGTCAAAACAATAGACACACCCTGAACTACAGCCTCAAATTACAACACTTACAGCAGGGATTGTGTGTGTGTGTGTGTGTGTGTGTGTGTGTGTGTGTTTGTTTAACTATAATGCTTTTATATCTCATTGTCTCAACATAATATTTCAATAGTAGGTTTTATTTAAAAAACAAAACTAATATACTGTCACCTATAACACGCGTACACACAAACACACATACACACACACACACACACACACAAACACACAAACACACATATGCACACAACCGGAACAGGTCCTGGTTTTCCTGTATGTTGGTGTATCCTGGCGAAACCTGTCGGGCTGCATTTTTATTACTTAAGAAACACACACACACACACACACACACACACACACACACACACACACACACACACACACACACACACACACATACACACACAGTAACAAACAGCAATCCTGTCATAAACATATAAATACAAACGTGTGTGTAATGTAATTTTTCGGTGTCAATGAGTCGTTGGGACTTACCTGTGCGTGTGTGTGTGTGTGTGTGTGTGTGTGTGTGTGTGTGTGTGTGTGTGTGATGCTGTCAGCTTCCCTTCTTCAGCATTTTGTCCTCTGGACTCCACTCTGTCACTTCTCCACTTTCTGTCTCTTCAAAACTCTCACACTTGTTTCGTCACTCAACTCGTCTGTCCCTCCCTCTATCCCTCCCTCTTTTTCTCCCACACTCATTACGTAAGTCTGTCTATAGTTCTCTCTCTCTCTCTCTCCTCTCTCTCTCTCTCTCTCTCATGGTGGCATCATAAAGAAACAACCCTTGGGTTCTCTCGTGTGGACACAACCTCAAAATGGAGTGAAGGTCCAGACGAAGACGAAGTCCAACCCTTTGGTAAATAAGTGTTGAGACATGAAGTCGGACTGCGATTCACTGGATCTTCTGGGGAGACTGGAAGACGTCCAGAAGATGGACAGAAGACATGAGGCATAATAATATTTGCCAATGTTTTATTAATTCACCTACAACAAACACTTATCCCTTTATAGCTACAGTTAAGATCCGATCATCACTTGCACTGGAGACTCCTTCCATAAATTCTCTATTAAATCCAAACACTTTTCAGATCACATTTCATAAAAAAAAAAAAAAAAAAAAAAAACCAGTACATTGATCAGCCAGAAGGGGGCGTAACACACGCGCACACATACGCGCGCACACGATCCTGCGCCACTTCGCCGCGGCAGAGCTCAGCGCATGCGCACTGGTCGTGTCCGGGAACGCTGCGTTCATTTCGCACACGTCCTGCAGCTGTGCGGCTCACATCTGCCCCACATCTGCCCCACACCTGCCCTACACCTCACACCTCCATCTGCACATCATGCTTTGCAGAACAGATCAGCTGTGTGAAATATAGCCCCGAACACCGGACAAATCTTCAAAACAAAAGTCCTAGACGTGAAATGTCTGAGAAAAAAATATATTTTTTTAATTAAAGTAAATGAGTGTTTATATTTCTGCTTATTTACACTAAACCCCACCCCATGTTCACTAAGACACACCCATGTTCACTAAACCCCACCCAAAACCCCGCCCACCCACATTAAGCCACGCCCATGTGTGTTTTATTCAAGATGTATTATTTTTTATAATTAAATTTAGGTTTTTAATTACAATTTAAAATAATACTTTTAAATAACAACTTATATAAATCAGATGTAAATCGGGTATTTGTTTTATTATGGAGGACGTGAGAAATTTTGTACAGCAGCGAGAACAGCAGGGACTTTTATGTTGGCGTTGTCCGGGTGTTTCCGGGTTCCGGTGTGTGTGTGTGTGTGTGTGTGAGTCCCTCCGTGGAGCTGCAGGCTGGGGCCTGGTTCCGGATTCTGTCCGCTTCTCCGCGTCGTGTTGTTGTTGTTTCTCGTTATTTATATTTATTATTAGAACCGCGAACGGCGAACAGCTCCACAGCGCCTTGCTGGACCGCTGCAAGCTGAACTCGGCCTTGAGCCTGGAGCTCGGTTCGGGTTCTGGGAGCTTTCTTTGTCGCACTGACGGCCGGGCTTTCTTCCGGCTGCACGCGCGAGACACGGAGACAAAAAAAAAACACACACACACACCGTGAAATCAGTCAGGTTTATATTTTTATACGTGTTTTTCAATTCGGTTGTATTTTTTCTGCCTGATAATCGGCGGATGATCGATTGTTTGTTTTTTTGTTCTCGGTGCTAATGCTAATATGCGAGCGCGAGCGGTTTGTTTATTCTCTGTAATGACATCACGGTCATAAATGTCCAAACATACCCCGAGGCGTTGTGGCACTTCCGGGTTTGATCAGTTTCTGCTGTATTAATTGCATCAATTGTTGAGTTTCACCGACAACAAGCAGCTTCCGGCTGATTAATCGCGCGCGCGCACGCACGCAAACCCTCTGACCGCAGCACGCGCGGCGCTTTGATCTGAGCCGAATAATTGCACCGAATAATCGACTCTCACGTCGTGGGGGGGAAAGAAAATCCAACGAGATGTTCCGCTTCTTGGATGACGTCGATGACAATCCATACATGATGTGAGTGAAACTGTCTTCTGGACCCTGTTCCAGATCCTTCACTTCCTTTCTGTCCGGGATCGGTTCTGGTTCTGTTCTGAAAATCCGGTTTGTTTAACAAGAAAAAAATCTCCCTGTTTTGTCATGGATCAGTCCTGGTTCTGTCCTGGTATTATCTCAGATTAATCGCAGTTCTGATTCGTCTTGGTTCTGTACCAAAACGTAAAATTTTTATCCCGTCGCGCAAAAAAAACAAAAAAAAAACATGACTAACTGACATCAGTTTGCATGTGGCAATTTCAATCGAATAGTTGATGACGGCACGGTGTTGTTGAATCGATTAATCGGTCGTTAAAATCCCGATTAATCGAATTGTCATTGATTTCTCTTTATGATCGGACCAATCATTGGGTCAAATTGGGTCCCAATTGGGTCAAATATTGAAAAATAAAAAACGTCTTACAAACGATTTGCTTCGGAAAACATCGAAACCTTGTGTTATTAAATAATAACACGTTATATCTATTTAATATATGAAATTTTATAGTGTCTCCTTCTGAATTCTCAGGACACATAAACGTTTTCTGGTGTTTTGTCTTTTCAGGGACCCGTTTGCGGCACACCGTCGTCAGATGAGGAGCGTGTTCGGGTCGTTCGGGTTTGACCCGTTCCCTCTGAGTCCTCAGATCCAGTCGGCCCGAGCTCCCATGCAAGTGCAGGTAAACACGCCTGTCCCTTAACCCTTAGCCAATTCCACTAGATATATTACACTTGAAATACTGAGGACATGGAAATATTTCTCTCTTTTATTGACCTGTCCATCCATCTGTCTGTAGCCTCAGGCTGGTGCGTTGGCCCCTTTCGGGATGATGGGAATGGTGAGATCTTTTGGGTTTTTATTTTTTTTACATGTTAACGCCAAAAGTATTGGGACACCCGACTTTTCCAGCTGTAGAGCACCAAGCTCTATCCTTTGGGTTCAGGAGAACGCCTCTTAGCCTCCATTAGTACCTGACTTTTACGAACGCCCTCTTGTGGCTGAATGAGATCTCAGCTAAATCTCCACAAAATCTAGTGGAACATCTTCCCAGAAGAGTGGAGCTCATTATAACAAGGAAACGTGGAACAGGGCGTACCAAAAGGTTCACAATCGTAATGGTCGGGTGTCCACAAACATTTGGCCATACAATGCGTTTATTGCGTGCAATTTGAAAGAAATCGCTACTTCAGTCAAAGTTCACGAAGTGAAATGTATATGATGTGTGTGCTGCAGGGAGGAGGATTCATGGATATGTTCGGGATGATGAACGGCATGATGGAGAACATGGTGAGTGAAGCGTTGTGTTTAGATGAAGCAGGAAATCCGGGTACTATAGACTGTTTGTGTGTGTCCTACAGGAGAGGTTCTCCGGTTCTCCGTCCTGTCAGTCGTTCTCCTCCTCCACCATCATCTCGTACAGCAGCGACTCCGGAGGTCCCAAAGTGTACCAGCAAACCAGAGAAATCAGAACAGCACCTGGCGGGGTGAGACACATGTACAAATGAATATGAGGACACACACCTGCTTTACGTGGACATTTTTGCTTCTGTGGTCCCACACACACACACACACACACACACACACACACGTTATCAGCAGTTCCGAGTAAATTTAGAACACGTAGGATTCCACACACATTCACACACATGCTGATATAAGCAGTTCCAACAAAATTTAGAACACACGTTCTAGTAATCGGGACGTTCCGAGGACTGCTTTACGGGGACCTCGTTTTCCAGTAATTCTACATTGTTAACTACGGGAGCTCTGATAAATTAGAACACCGCCTGGAGTTGTTCTTCCTCACACACCGACGCGCACAACACCACACACGGTTTTTGCAATTGTGACTTCACAATGACACACACCTGCTTTATGGGAACTTCACTATCCGGTGATTTCACTCTACATTTTACCACCACCTTCCATAGCAACCCTCACCCCATGTATGTCCACACGTGCGATGTATAACGTACACACTGTCAAAACCCCGTTTTATGGGGACTCGCCTTTCACACCCCCTGTTCTGTTAAATTTTTACACATTTTTTTTTTGATTTCATGACATTATGAGGACACAGATCTGTTTTTGTTTGTGGATTCGCATTGTGCGTGATATGACAAACATATACATATACACACACGCCTAGAGAAGCTGTTCTGAGAAATTAGAGCATCAACTGAAGACACACACACACTACTAGCTATTCTTTTGTTTGCGTTAAATATTAATGTCACCGGCGCGTGTTTGTGTGTAGATCAGAGAGACGCGTCAGTCGTTGCGCGATAGCGAGAGCGGCATGGAGCGCATGTCCATCGGCCATCACATTGGAGATCGAGCTCACGTGTTGGAACGTTCCAGAAACGCGCACACCGGCGATCAGGAGCACCGACAAGACTTCATTAACCTGGAGGAAAGTGAGTAACCGTGTCCTCCTAACCCTCAGCTACATCCTGTAACGTATAAAAAAAAGAATGCGCCCATATTCGAGGGTCATGGTTTTCAATTTCGTTCCCTCCGTCTGCGTCTCAGATGAAGCCGAAGCTTTCGATGAGGAGTTTAGGAGGGGAGTAGGGCGTTACATGAGCCCTAACGCCCGTGCCCTGGAATACGGACGGAGCCGAAGGGCAGCGACGGGACAACTGGCACTTCCCGCGCCGCCAAACGCCACCTCCTCTTCCTCACCACGACCTCCGCACCGTCCCCGCTACGACTGGTGAGGGCTAGGGTAGCTAACATTCTTATATTCCTTTTCTGTATAAACACGGCAAGTCTCCGAGTTACGATTTTCCGATCTCACGTTGACGACTGCAATACGACAAATTTGTACGGAAATATACAAAATTTTCGCCTGAGGGGAAAAAACGTAGCATCGTAAATGTTTTTATTTTTTATTGTTTTTTTTTTGTTTTGTTTTTTTTTTTTTTTACAATTATTGTTATTTCGTTGACCCTTTTTGGAATTTCAGCTTGCTGTGTTTACGATGTTAATTCATTAGACAGTTCGGTAAAATTCCCATCTCCGAACGCTGTTTTTGTTTGTCGCGAAGATGTTACTATGCCTAGCAATTCTTTAGCTAGTTATTATGTTGTGTGTATCGTAACATATACGTGTGTGTGTGTGTGTGTGTGTGTGTGTGTGTGTGTGTGTGTGCACGCACAGGTGAACGAACCAAGCAGAAGAGCCTCATGATCTACCTGATGATGTGAACGAGATTGTTTAGGAATCCCTGGTCCTGTGTCCTGACGTGAAGTGTGTGTGTGTGTGTGTGTGTGTGTGTGTGTGTGTGTGTGTGTGTGTGTGTGTGTGTGTGTGTGTGTGTGTGTGAGTGTGTGTGAGTGTGTGTGAGTGTGTGTGAGTGTGTGTGTGTGTGTGTGTGTGTGTGTGAGAGTGAGAAAATGTTCCACCGCAGGACTGACACTGTACAGAAAAAATAGCTGGGTCCAAAAAATCCGAGTGCACTACAATCCGCTATCTAGGCCACTTTGCAGACGTCTCCCGGTCCCCTGTGGGCGTGTCCCAAACTACACACACAGACACACATGCACACGCCTGGTCACTACGTAGGTCAAAGTGCATCACGGGAGTACAAAGTCAGGACCGTGTTGTATTGTAGGAGTTCGTGTGTGTGTGTGTGTGTGTGTGTGTGTTGGACAGAATAGTGGACTCCAAAGATAGTTTGAATAAATGAGTCGTGATTTAGGACAGTGAGTGTTAATTAGTAGTATTGAAATTGCGTACATGTTTGCCCGGTAGTGCACTCTGGCATTTTGGACGCTATGTAGCTTCATCACATGCACACTACCACACACACACACACACACACCATACACACACATTCAAAGTCCATTCCTATGCTTCCAACTCATAAATATTAAAATGTGTCATTTATTTACTGCTACACACCAGGCACGTGCCGATTATTATCCATACAACCGCCAAAAATTGACGAGGACCCCCCCCCCCCCACACACACACACACACACACACACACACACACACCATAACGCACACTGTTGCCGTCGGATCCGATCTGCAACTCCTCCTTCGTATCACACGGCAAATCATCGGCACGTGCCTGCGCCGCACACACTGTACAGTTCGTTGATGTCTGTGTTGTTGACGCTATGCTAATCTGTGATTTGAGCTGTACACTGTTAACTAGTTAAACTTATTAATAAATAAATTAAATGTCTGTTTGCCCTCTGTCTTGTTATTTATTGTAGTGTGTGTGTGTGTGTGTGTGTGTGTGTGTGTGTAGATAGATAAATATTAGGGCTGTCAAATTTAACGCTTTAACGCAAATTCATTTTAATGGCACTAATATTTTTTATATATTTTATTAAAAATATCAATAATTAGTAATTTAATAAAAAGAAAGTGACATTTTTAGTGAATTGTTGGTCTTCTGGAAAGTATGTTGATTACAGATACAGTATGTTACTGTATCTGTACTCAATACTTGGTCGGGGCTCCTTTTGCTTTAATCACTGCCTCTATTGGGCGTGGCATGGAGGTGATCAGTGAGTGGCACTGCTGAGGTGGTATGGAAGCCCAGGTTTCTTTGACAGTGGCCTACAGCTCATCTGCTTTTTTTGGTCTCATGTTCCTCTTGACAATATGCCAGAGATTCTCAATGGGGTTCAGGTCTGGTGAGTTTGCTGGCCAGTCAAGCACACTGACACCATGGTCATTTAACCAACTTTTGGTGCTTCTGCCAGTGTAGGCAGGTGCCAAATCCTGTTGGAAAATGAAATCAGCATCTCCATCAAGCTGGTCAGCAGAAGGAAGCATGAAGTGCTCTAAAACTTCCTGGTAGATGGCTGTGCTGAACTTGGACCTGATAAAACACAGTGGACCAACACCACTTATCACTGCAAACTTTACACTGGACCTCAAGCAGCTTGGATTCTGTGCCTCTTCTCTCTTCTTCTTCCAGTCTCTGGGACCTTGATTTTCCAAAGGAAATGCAAAATTTTTCTTTCCCTTCATCTGAAAAGACAACCTTGGCCCACT
>JBCEWE010000394.1:432491-492491 GCA_039877035.1 Silurus lanzhouensis
GTCTGAGAAGTGTTAGGGAGGAAAGTCGGGGGTTCAAGCCCTGGTATCGCCAAGCTGCCAGTCTTAAGGGCCCTTGAGGAAAGCCCTTAACACTCTGTGCTCTAGGGGTGCTGTATCATGCCTGACCCTGCACTCTGCTAGCTGTGATCACATTCATGCTAAGCGTCTTTCATACATATTAGTCATCACGTTCAGTGCATGCTGTTTCCTCCAACGTGTTGTTTTTAGCCCTTGTGATGCCCCAGCTCTGAATATCATTGTCTCTTGCTTTGTCATCTTCTGTTCAGTTATATTTATTTTCTGTTTGTTTTTCTTCATTCTGTTCCCATCTATTCTTGTCCATCCTCATAAATTTTTCATGCACACCATACTCATATTACATAAAGAGAAAGTGTTTTGGTCGCAAAGAATATTAGTGAAGAGTGTTTGCTGTCATCTGGCATGTTTAGCAGAGGGCTTCAGGAGAAGAGCTTGGTTGCTTTAACAGACGACCCCAAGGACAGGACTCTTCCGAAAGTGATGGAGAGCGGAATATTCCTCCACCGAAAAGACAGAAGGTCCAGGTATATGTTTTGATGACCAAAACTTTTTATCACTCTGTTTGTTTGTTGAAATATGTATTAATGTTCGTATATTTGTTTCGCTTTTTTTTTTTTTTTACTGCAAGGATTCGAGCGCCCCAGCGTCAACCCATTCAACTGGCACGACCACTTCGGCACCGCATCCGACTTCCTGCAACACCCAGTCACGGGAGAGTGACAACGAAGATGGCCAGTCACAAGGCAGCCGCAGCTCGGCTGGAGGAAGCTTAGCCAATAGCAGCAGTAGTATTAGCAGTGGGCGGGATATCGATCAGGACAATCGATCCTCTTCGCCGAGCCTCTCTGGCTCTCCGTTGGCCAGTTTGGACTCTGAATCAGACTCGCCAGATTCACCAAAGCAAAGTGGCAAGGTGAAAGAAGGAGGGGTGCCTAAACCAGCAGGCACAGGAAGGGGGAATGAAAGTAGTAGTGGAGAATGTCGGGACACTGAGGGTGGGAAAGAGGCCGATTTATCAGTATTGAAATCGCCATCATCGCTTTGTCCTTTGAATGAGAGCAGCAGTGCCAGAAAATCCTACTTTTCAGTTGACCCTAAAATAGCACCCAAGATGGAGTTCTCTGGCGTTGTTGGTGATGAGGTGTTACATGGCTGCAGCCGCAGCAATGTTAACCCCAAAACGGCCTCTCAGTGTGGAGGAAAGATGGTGGGTGGTGGAGCAGAGTATCCCCATGGAAATCCCAATGTTAGCCATGCGTCCTCCTCTGCTCTTCCACCTCCGCCTGCTCTGAAGCCTCTAGATGCAGGCCAGGTTGCTCCAGTTGATATTAAAATGGAGAAAGTGGAGAAATGTGACAAAGCTCCACCGTCTCTGCTTCCACAGGCCACCTCCTTACCTCAACAGACCCCTTCCCCTCGCCACACTCATCACTACAACCCTGCTACATGGTCAGGCAGTGCTGTTCCGACTTGCCATGGGAATTGGGGATACACACGTTATCCAGGTGTCCACCATGCACCTGTGCAACAGCAACAACTGCCCTCTGTCTACAACCCCCCCTCTTCTACCCGTCACTCATCCCATCCCTCATACTTGCCCCACCCTCATTTACCTCACCCACACAGAGAGTATTTGCCCAAGTACAGCAGTCCAGCTGATCGGGACAGGGCCGCAAGGGACATTGCAATTAAAGATGGCACTGGTGGATCTGGTTCACACAACAGTGCTAATATGGGAAATGATTTTGTGGCTCCTGTTCCTGGACAGAGTCGAGAATTTGGAGCAACAGCCAGAGATGGACCTTCAGGTGGTCGGGAATTCCGACCGGGATTCCGGGAAAGGGAAAGAGACTTCTCTTTGCAAAATCAGAACCAGCAACACGTAGCACAGAGCCGGGACTTTGGACCCGGTGCGGGGAGTGGGGCAGGGGTTGCAGGTGGGTGTCACCCAAGAGACAAGGAGGGAAGATGGGGAGAGTATGCAGGCCAGGCAAGAGAAGTAGGTGGCAACAGCAATCCAAGTAATGCCAACCAAGTAAATGTTAGCACTTCAAGCTCCAGTTTACCATCTAGTTCTCCACTAAACAGTTCATCCACTCCAAACAAAGAGTTTCAGACAACAGTGGAGCAGGTGGGGCAAGGGCATCAAGGACATCAAGTTCCTGCTACTGGGTCAGATCCTCCTCCCACTGGACACTTCCTAAGGGAATACCCTCCAATAGAGACCAAGGAGTACCCTCCAGCAGGTGCTCAACCTTCATCTGCCCCTCACCCTGGCCCTTCCAGAGAATACCCAAGTCCCACCAGACTTGCTTCTAATATGGGTCGGGATTTTGCTGGGGGGCCTGCTGTTCCCCACCCACACTACCTGGTCCAGCCAGGCCTAGCTGTCCAATCTAGGGATAGGGAAAGGGAGAGGGAAAGAGAACGAGAGAACAGTGTTCCATCTTCCATTTATCACACTCGTAATCACCCACCATCTCTTTCTCCTTCCTCATCTTCTTCCACACATGGACACCAGCCTCCTGCCTCATATCCCCCAGCTTCCCACAGCCAGCAGCCTCTTCCACCGTCCACACATCCTCCTAGCCAAACCCGTCCTGGGCAGTACCCCTCATCCAATCAAAGCCCACCTACTACTCTTTCTCCACTTCCTAGTCCATCGGGCAATCAAATGGGAGCATTTCCCCAGTTTTCATCAACTTCTGCACCTTCTGTGTCAGGTGCCGTCACTTCCTGTCTGTCTGGGTGCCGACCGGCCCCTTATCACGGCACTTTAAACAGTCACACCCCTTTTGCTGGTGCTTACCATGGCAATAGTAACCATAGCAGCACTGTAGGTGCCAGCAATCCAAATAGCAACAATAGTGTTAATAGTCAAATGCAGTTGCATTCGCCTACACCCTCGAAAATCCAGCCACATCTCTGCAACCCTGTTGCTCCACCTAGTAATGCACCTGCTGGTGCAGACAGCCAATCCGAATCATCATTGTGTCCTTTGCCGCCACCTGTCATTAAGGAGGAGCCAATAGAAGAGAGGGAGGAACCTGAGAGTCCACCTACTGTGCTCAGAAGCCCCTCGCCTGAGCCAAAGGTTATCGATATTCCAATTCATGCAAGCCAATCTGCTCGGTACGACAGATGTGTATTTGGTCATTTTTTATTTCAGTACTGTAACATTAGAAATGGTGACAATTAATTTAAAGTTGTTGTCTTTTTAGGTTTCACAGGGTTCTAGATCGCGGCAATGGGAATTCCTGTGCTCGCACCGATGTCCTCTTCATTCCATTGGATGGATCAAAACTCTGGAAAAAAAGGAATGAGGCAATTGAACGAGCCAGGCGAGAGGTAGAACAGAGGGCTCGTGACCTGAGAGAGAAGGAGAGAGAGCGGGAAAGGGAGAGAGAAAGGGAGCGTGAAAGGGAGAGGGATCTGGAGAGACACCTACAGGTGAGGACCAGGATCAACAGAGGGAACAAAGATTTGATTTAATCAGTAGCACATGTATACCATATGTATTTTCCTGTTCAACCATGCAATTTATGTCCTCTTCTTAAGCTGCAAACCTCATAAAATGTATTTAACAGGCCAGTGTTTTTTTGTATTACTTCTTGCTAGGTATAATATTGTCTATAGTAAATATGGTGGTCAGTCGCAAACACTGTACGTCCATACATTTTCTGAATGTAGTGACATATTGACTAAACATCAATATACCAGATATCACTTGCAAACTACCATAATTTGCATGGCAATTTAGGGCCACAATTTTGAGCATAGTGTTGGAAGGTCCCTAAAGAACCTGGAAAAAACTCAAACATTAATGGGAAAAACATGCAAAACTTAAGAGAGAAGTAATAGAGATATTTTTGCTCTTTTCTACATCTTTCAGCAGAAGGACAGCAATCATGGAGCAGTTCAACGTCAAGGCTCCACTCTCTTCTTTTCTCCTTCCTCCTCTCTTCTCCTCGATCCTTCTTCCTCATCCTCCTCTCCCTGTTTAAACCCCTCCCACCACCCTGCCCACCACCCCAGCCACTCAATTCACCCATCGCATGCCCACGCTCTCCACCCTTCCCTCTCTCATTCCATCCCTCATTCCCTTCTCCTACCTTCTGTTGGAGGTCTTGGCCCATATCTTGGGCCTGATACACCAGCATTGAGGACGCTGAGCGAATATGCCCGTCCCCATGCAATGTCACCTCTTGGAACAGCCAATCGGGCTCCACCCCATTTTCACCCCCACCCCCACTCCCACCCGCATCCGCATACACATCCACACGTCCACCCGTCACTTTTTCTGCCTCAGTTCCAAAATCCTGCCCTTACGCATCCACATCACCTTCCGGCGGATGCGGCCACCGCCGCAGCCATCCTCGGATTTCTTTACGGAACCGGCTTGGAAGGAGGCCATGGCCACCCTGTTGCAGGGCCAGTGGCAGGGCCTGGCCCAGGTGGAATGGCAGGACTAGGGGCTGGCCTTGGAGGGATGGGGTTTCCACACTCCGTGACAGCTCACAGGGAGCGAGTGAAGTCAGGGTTTGACTTTAAAAGTGAATTCGACTCACATACGCATGCTCATTCACACTCCTTACTGCTAGGAAGTGGGCCTGGTGGTGGAGCTCCGAACAATGAGGTTTCCATTTATGGGACTCCTCCACCACCAGCTCCAGCTCCTCAAGCCCTTGCTTCAGTTGCAAGAAACCCGAGCGCTGTCCCTCAGCCTTTGTCAACCCCACCTACTTCTTCCTTGTTACCACCTTCCCTACCAAGTCATGCCCCACCCACTGTAAACCCAATAGGTTCCTGCCCCTCCTCCTCCTGCACCTCCTCCACCTCCTCCTGCACCTACTGCTTCTTCTCTCAATCACCCCTCCTCTCACTCCTCCCACCCCACCCAGCCCCCAGCTTCCGAAGGTTACTCAAACCCGAGTCGGACTCCACCTAGTACCGAGAGAGCACGGAGTGTGGACCGAGAGAGAGAGAAAGAAAGAGAGAGATCACTGCCGAGTGGAGACCGGGAACGAGGAGCCCCAGCTCCTCCGGCTGGGGGTGGAAATTCAGGAGGAGGTGGGACATCAGGAGGAGGTGCATCTGGAGAGTCTCTGGGGCGACTGCAAATGCTAAACGTCACTCCACATCATCACCAGCACTCACACATTCACTCTCACCTGCATCTGCACCAGCAAGAAACAGGTAACCATCCTACGATTGTTTCAATGAACTGAATTTGTTTGAAATCAAAAGGGTTACCCACCATCTTCAAAGTAGAAAAACACTGCTAAATGCTAGTTTTATTTTTTAGGTGATTGATTTTCTTCTGAAAGGTTGAAGGAATGCAAAATCGTTAATAACTGTAGCATCTCGAAATTAAACCGTTGAAGGCCTGACTCATGCAGTCTCCTTTGAACATTAGATGTTGAAATACGTCTGCCACTTTTGTCAACCATTTATTATAGTCGATATCTGAGGCTGGTAATTCTAACAAACTAATCTCCTGCAGCAGAGGTAGCTCTTAGTCTTCCTTTCCCTGGAAAATGTCACAAATGAACTCTTGACAGTTCCCGCCTGTGAACTGAAAACCATTCCGGTCGACTACCTCGTGAATCTGATGAGAGAAGTCGGCACTTTAACAAATATTAGCTCGAAAATAGAAAACATTTTCTGGGCTGTTTAAACACGTTTTTGCATCAATCGTACGTGTTCTTTTGTAGTTTGAGCGTTCTCTGTATAAATGTACAATGTTGAAAATAATAAAAAATAAAGTGTCCAAACTTTTGACTGGTAATATTGTGAAAATATTGTGAAAAAAAAAAAAACACGCAAATTACATCATTGAAAAAATGTTTTTAAAGGAAAGAAAATGAGATGCTATTTTACTTTTATTTATTATAATTGTTTTCACACACACACACACAAATATATATATACACGTATATATGTATATATATATATATATATATATATATATTTCACAGCACCCAGCAGTGTGCACCCGCTCATCGATCCGTTAGCGACGGGAGCTCCGTTACCACGGCTACCGTATCCAGGATCCATCATCACACACCCGCTCACAGAGAGCGACGTACTGCGACAGCAACTCTTTGGTACCGCACAGTGCTCACACACACACACACACACACCCACACACACACACCTTTGGTAACACACACATTGCCTTTGATATTGGAAGGCAGATATAGAAATGTCCCACAGTAGTGTGCATGTGTGTGTGTGTGTGTGTGTGACGTTAAACGTGTGTGTTTTCACTTATTAGTGAGCTGTTTAAAAAAGCTGACCCATTGCATGTGTGTGTGTGTGTGTGTGTGTAGGTGCTCCGTTCCGTGATTTACCCCCCCACTCCTCCGTGCATCATCAGAACACAGAGCTTCAGATCCAGAGACTCGCCCTGGAGCAGCAGTGGATCCATCACCACCATCACTCTCTCACACAGGAAGAGTATTACAGGTACACACACACACACACACACACACACACACACCACCACACACACAAACCGATAGATCCAGGTATAGATCCCCAGACGTCATTCTTGTTTCCCTGTGTGTTCGATCTCCTTTGCAGCCACCTGAAGAAGGAAAGCGACAAGACGCTGTAAGCGCGGAACCGAGCGCCGGAGAACGACGGGAAAGTGCAAATAAACGAATGAAGGAAGCGACGACACGAGCGGCGGCACACGACGCCGACGCCGTGACGCGCCGACCGTCCGGTGTCCTGAGCGCGCACTACTGACAAGGGCGCTAAAGTCATTCATAAGCTCATTTCCAAGACGGTGCGTTCTGATTGGCTGAGAACAAAACAAACGTTTGTGGACCCCTAAACAAGGAACCACATATGGGTTGAAAAAAACAGGTGTCCGAATACGTCATCGTAGCTGATATTTTTTATAAATTGGTGGATTCCAAGATCAACAATATCAAAATACTATTGGGTATATACGATCCGTCATTGTTTCGAACGCGTAGGAAACACGACAGACGGAATTTAGCAGCACTAATATCCGATTTATTAACAACACTTCGCACTTTGTGTCCGATTAACCGGGAAAAACACATTCCTGTTTCCTGCGACTTTTTAAACATCACCACCGGAGAACTTTTTATACGAAATCTTTCCATTCACTGGTTCGTGAAGACGTCCTTGACTAGCATGCTAGCTCCCCAAATTTTTTTTTTTCCCCCATCCATTATCGACTCAAATTGCGAGAATTTTCACTTCTATTCCGAACCAAATTCCTTGAATCACCACAAAAAAATATTTTCTGTGTCTCACTAGGGGGCACTGTTTATTTCTTTTTTTCACCAAGCAAGCAGCACGGTCCTTACAAAATCAGTAGTGCGCACTCTGAGGACTTTAATAAAGACACGTGTGTGTGTGTGTGTGTGTGTGTGTGTGTGTGTGTGTGTGTGTGTGTAATAAACACTCATGTTAGTGCGCTCCGATGTCCGAGAGCCAGCGACTGACACAGACTTTCTCAAATTTTATTTAATTTTTTTTTCGTCTTTGCATGTAGCTATAAGCTAAAAAAAAAAAAAAAAAAAAAAACAACAACTAACAAAAAGCCCTGATATTTCGCATTTTTTTGGGGGTGATATTTAAAAAAAAAAAAAAAAAGGAAAAAGAAAGTATGTTTTTTTTTTTCTTTTTTAGAGCCTCGCTCCGAGGGGTAGGGAACGAAGGGAGCGAGTGTGTACTCGAGTGTGCATGTGTACATACACTCCGCTCTCATCTCACACCCTTTCTTTATAGTATTGTTCTTAATTATTATTATTAATTATTATTATTATTATGATTAATATCAATGTTGTCAATGTTTGTTAATACGTGTAATATTATATAAACATATTATTTTGTGTTTGACATATTTTTTTACTTTTTCATGGTAACCTTTGATTTTTTCGATTTTGATTTCGGGAATTTTACTCGTGGGATTCCAATGAATTAAAAAAAAATATTAATTAAAAAAGTTGCAAGATTTCAATAGACAAGAGGAAATCTGGAAATAAAACGTTTTTTTTTCCTAACCCTGTGTTTCATTTGATTTTGTCTGATTCGTTTTTTTTTTTTTTTATTCGAAAATGTGACGGAATAATTGAACACCATCGATTCCATTATAAATGGCTGAATTTTTTATATTATTTTTATACATTTTTAATGAGATAGCTTCCTTAGCTCAAGAACAAGAAACAATTGTAAGAACACTTTACACACATTACGTATTACTATAAAATCGGATATGATAATTAACGATTTACTATCTGATAAACAAATTTTATATAAACAGATTTTATTAAGAAACAAAAGTCAAAAGTGCTGAATTTTATTGTATATTTTAAATATGTATAGTGAAATATGGGTAGTTACCATCTGTAACCACTAGGGGCACAAAAAAGCTCTTTAAAAAAGTGGGCGTTTAAAAGTATATGAATATTTTATGCATCAATCATTTATCATAAATGATCTATCATATCATCTGCCCCTAGTGGTCACAGCTGGTCACTACCCATATTTCGCCATATATATTTAAAATATAAAATAAAATTCAGCAACTTTGTATGTATTAAAAAAATATTAAATTTTACTTTCATTTAAAATAAACAAGGAACATATTTGACACCGTAATAATAATAATAATAATAATAAAGAGAAACGTGACGCAACATGTGATGCGTTACTACCAAGCTTTTCCACCTGCGAGTGTTGCCATGACGACGCCCCTCCTACATTTCCACCTGCAAACCGCAGCCCCGCCCACTTTTACCCACCCTTTTCTTTTCTTTTATTTTTTACGGACAGGCCCCGCCTCCTCCTTCTCGAGTGCCGTGGCTCCGTCTCCATCCGCGATCTGCTTAGTGGCACTTTGAGGTGACGAGCGCGCGGACAGGTATGTGTGAGTGGGCGGGGCTTCCGCGTCACCTTGTTCACCTTGCAGCGCGGAAGTTGTGCGGTTTTGGACGCGGCCCAAGTGAGACCGGCGCGAGAGAGGCGAGCACGAGATCGCGCTCGCGTGAAAACAAGTCGGCGTGGCAGACAGGTAGGACTGCGAAGCGGAGACAGGTGAGGAACTATTTGTGTTATTTTGAGGTCATTTTTTAGGGAAAATATTCGTTTTTTTTTTTTTTGTTAAACGCATTAATTGTTTGGTTATAAATTTAAACTTGAGGTAAAAACGCGTTTGCTTCGTTTCGTTGTCTTTAACTGCGTAGTTGTTCTGAAGTACAGGTGAAGCTCCAGGTGACAGGTAGAGAACCTTAATGCTCAAACCTAAAATAGTCCTTAAGTAGTAGTAAATTAATTAATACACACACACACACACACACACACACACACACACACAGTTACACGTTATACAATTTTACCTGTAGGCTAATTATCGAAATGATGTATTTATCAATTATCATTCATAATGTTTTTTTTTTTTTTTTACTTCTCAAAATCGATTGAATATTATTTTTAATATATATATGTCTATATATGTTTCTTCCCTTGTCGAATAAATAAAAAATAAAATAAAAAAAATATCGGGAAATGTTGAGACGCGCTCAAGTTCAGATGCCTTTCTCGCCTCCGCGCATGCGCGCAACGCAGTGCTCGTCAGTCAGAGAGCCGCAGAAATGAAGCCCCCCATCTCTTTCCGGTTGTGTTTGTCGTGGTACGAATCGCATGATTATTGTTGATGGCGAACCCACTATATGTAGAGCATGACGACAAAATGTTCTTGTGAACGTTTGAATGTAATTATGGCGTTTTATTGATGTGTTTCCACACGGACTGTTTTAAATGCCGGATGTGTGCGGATTTTGGTGCTCGAGTTTTCATTGCTTCTCTTGTAGGTTTCTTTATTGATATTTGTAATAAAAACAGGTTCTTTGAAGCAACTCTGAAAGCAGGGCTTTTTTTTTATTGGTCGCACAGGGCACCAGTGATGCACTCGGGGTCGCTCGGGTTTCATCCGCCGCTGTCTGTGATTTTCCTCGAGCGATTCGTATCTTATATGGCCAACGAAACAATTCTGGGTGTTCGGGAGGGGGGCGTTTCCGGTGTTCCTGGTGTTCCTTCGGCTTCCCTCGGGATGCTCGTTACATTTCCATGCATTTGTATGGCACGCAAAGCCAACATTGTTTGGCAACGACGTCGCACAGATCCAGGAGAGAGAAAAAAAAGAGCTTTGTTGAATAGAAAGACCTCCAAACGATGAATGATTGTATTGTAAAAGACTACGGTCTGCGTGTATTCGCCACGCAATAGTGAACGTGCACCGTACACAGCTGTTCGAAACGATCATATCGTGTTACCGCGTGCGGACGAACGCCTTCGCCAATAATCGCACGTTTTAAATCATTCATGAACGACGCGTCACAGGGGGATTTGTTTCTTTCTTTCTTTTGATATCCGTTTATAGTTACAGGTAACGTTTTGGAAAGTTCAGAAAAAACGACTATAACAGCTGGCGCACCAGCACGGTGATCCCTGACCAATCAGGACGGGCGGAAACACGGCTATTAAGGGTACGCTATTGTTGTAGCAGGCATCGTCAGTTGCTCGTCCTAGCGGGCGTGTCGGTATCGCCGGCGTACTACGAGCATTACATCATCATCCTGTTTTGCTTTGCAAACCTTTTTTGCAACATATCTGTCACAAACAACCTTCACACACACACACACACACACACACACACTGGCACAAAAGCAATTCCGGTGTCTCACACACACACACACCCTGTAGCACTCATTAGAATCGAGTTGTGACTCCTGACTCTGTCACTGTGCCAGGACGTCTGGCCGAGGTGTGCGTGTGCGTGTGTGTGTGTGTGTGTGTTTCGCCTCTGGATTGAAAAACAGATCCGCAAGTGTACGTAGGTGTGACTTTTCTTTTCTTCACCTGAGCTCCACTTGTTCCTGTAGGTGAAAGAACTATGTTTAGAAGCTCTGACTTTGGCTGAACTCTGCACCCTTGTTCAACAAGTTCTGAAATATTAATAAATAAGATCATGTGTAGAATAATAATAGACATATTTCAGGTCTAGATTTTTATTGTGTATTTATCTGAAGTATGGGCCAATGTGTGTGTTTGTGTGTGTGTGTAGAGTGATGCAGGTGGATCGCGGTTGGACAGAGGTTTTTAATAACCCGCCCCGTGAGGACATGCACGGAGAGGAAACGTCAAATCAGGTGAAGAGTTCCGGTCCCTCCGCACCCCGATCCCAACCGCTGACCATCAGGAACAGTTACAGGTTCAAATAACACACACACACACACACACACACACACACACAACCACCCAGCCAGGGTCTCACAAAACCACACTTTATTTCCACAGTTCCAAAGGAGATTTCAGACCTTCGTCGATGCCGTCCATTCCCAATCCATTCCCTGAACTGTGCAGCCCCTCACACTCTCCGGTTCGGGTCGGCTCGCTGGTGGGAAGCGCCACAGCCACTGATGAAGACACGCACGTACGTGGAACACGCTCTGCTTTTTTTCCGTTTTTTTATATATATATATATATACACGTATATCCCATTGTTATGTGTACGAGTGTGTGTTCAGGTGGTTCTTTATTTTTTACAGCCGCTCTGATTTGCAAAAAGTCCAGTAATGACTTGGGGATTATTCAGTTGACTTTGGACTTAATGGAGTTAATGATTGAATATTATGGCATTAATGCACAGGGATGGAGGAGGCATATAGAAACTGGTTGTATATGTCTATGACACCACTTGTATGATTATATCACTCAATAAATATCATTATCAGGGTTTCTTCAGAGTCTTAAAAAAAAAATCTCTTCACATTTTTAAGGCTTCGAAAAGTCTTAAATTCGCTGTTTTGGGTCTTACATAAGTTTAAACAGGTCTTCATGTTTGCGGCTATGTATCTAAAGCTTCCTTTTTGAACATCCCATTCCACCTGTAATTCCCATTCACGCGGCGATCTCGTTCAGCCACAAGGGTGTCGCTAAACTCGGGTACTGATTCGGGTGAGGAGGAGAGGAGTTCAACAGGGTTTAGAGCTTTATGGTAGGAGTTCTTCCACATCTTCCAAGCCCACGCAAAGCAGATCTTCACGGGTTCTCGCCGGAACAGGTTCGGTCCGGGTCTCTCGAGTCTGCCTCGAGTCGGGCGTCCCAATAGTTTTGATCAAAACGTGTACATTACGAGGAAAGTTGGCTAGAAACACAGCAATATAAACAAGCTCGTCCGTGTGTTATTGTTATTTTAGATGTTGTTTATTTCTTTCTTGAACATCCGGAAGATTCCAGACGTAGCACAGTAGCACAGATGACAAGAAACTAACCTGTGTGTGTGTGTGTGTGTGTGTGTGTGTGTGTGTAGTCGGCATGCAAATCAGTGTTTTGTCCCCGTGTGTCTCCTGTGAACCTGCTGCCTGAGTGTGTGTGGTACAGGTTCATCAGGTTTGTGGTTGAGTGCTTATTTATTAACCCCCCCCCCCCCTCCCTCCTTTTCTCATTCTCTTCAAGTTTGTCAAACCAGCACACGCTACTTTTCAATTACCACAAAAAAACCCAACAACAAAAAAATACTAAATGTATAGGCTTTTAATATGCGGCAATTTTGTACAGCGCTGTACGAGCGCCATGATGAATATCTTCCCTCCTGCGAAGAGTTCGTTACCGCACACACACACACACACACACACACACACACACACACACACACACACACACATTTACAGTTTCGTCGTCTTTCTTTCTGGCGTTGTAATAATAGAAAAGCAAATCTGTCCTTAATTCCTTCCGTTTCTCCTTTTGTGTCTTTTGTAATCTTCCTGAATCTTCTTGCACAACTGCTCATCAGGAAGTAAGGTGTTTTATTTTTTTCTTTCTTCATGAGTCACAGTTCCAGAGTTGATTCATGTTCTTAAAACAATGACGTGTGTGTGTGTGTGTGTGTGTGTAGGTGGTAAGGGTGTTCGGCGAGGACACACACAGCCGGTCTGTGGTGGTGTCGTCGATGGCGACGGCGCGAGACGTCTGCCACATCCTGGTGGAGTCCACGCACTGTACGGACGAGGAGAACTGGGCTCTCCTCGAGCAGCACCCTTCACTGTTGCTCGGTAAGACACGACCCAAACACACCCGGCGAACGCGTTAATCTTTCGCGACGTCTAACCCGCGCCGTCCTCCCTCTTCGAACAGAACGCTGCCTCGAGGACCACGAGGTGGTGTCTCAGGTGCAGTCCTCTTGGCCGCAGGACGGCGACACCAAGCTGCTGTTCCGCAAAAACTACGCCAAGTACGAGTTCTTCAAGAAGCCAGCGGTAGGAATTTCCCTAATATCAACTTTTACATGATATATTTGTATAGATCTTTTTTTTCAAATCCAATGTCTTATGTCTTTAGCAATATTTCCCCGAGAACATGATTTCGGACTGCACGGACGTCAAGACAGGGATGACCCCGTCGCAGCTCGTGCAGGTATTCAGGAAAGAACGAGAGAGTCACTTCCAGGCCCTATTCCAGTTCTAACCATGGTTTTTGTTTTTGTTGTTGTTTTCGGGTTTGGTTTGTAGAGCATGCTGAAGTGCGGCTCGTGTCCAGAGATCCAGGGCTACCTTCACGTACGCGAAGCAGGGAAGAAGTCGTGGAAGAAACTGTACTTCGTTTTGAGACGATCCGGACTCTATTGCTCCACCAAGGGCTCCTCTAAGGTAGGAACATACTGTCTAAAGCGACCAGGCGTGTTGTGATAACATTCTGAGCGGTGAAGTGAATTCCAGCCAATCGCAACCATCGAATAATGTGTGTGTGTGTGTGTGTGTGTGTGTGTGTGTGTGTGTGTGTGTGTGTGTGTGTGTGTGTGTAGGAGCCTCGACACCTGCAGTGCGTAGCCGATCTCGCGGACGTCAGCGTGTTTACAGTCGGCAACAGTCGTAAACTCTACAACTCGCCCAAAGGCCACACGTTCTGCATGAAGGTAAGCGACCCCGACCCGTCTCCCACCCACCTGACTAAATCCTCAATTCTGATTGGTCAAAATGCGCTCGCTGTTATAAGTATAATTTTTTATTATTATTGTTTTATTTCTGTGTGTGTTCTTGTTCCTGCTTTCAGACTAGCAGGGGCAAATTCCATTCGCAGGAGCTTAAACTGTTGTGCGCAGACAGTGAGCAGAGTAAAACCTGCTGGGTTACGGCGTTCAGACTGTTCAAGGTGTGTACACACACTCTCACACACACACACACACACACACACACACACACACACACACACACACTCGCACACTTTGATGCAAGAAAACTAATAAATATAGAACTGTACTTCACCGCCCCCTAGTGGTTTCTAAGCAAATAAAGCACACATGATAGCTTGTGAAGAATTATTTGTGTGTGTGTGTGTGTGTGTGTGTGTGTGTGTGTGTGTGTGTGTGTGTGTGTGTGTGTGTGTGTGTGTGTGTGTGTGTGTGTGTGTGTGTGTGTGTGTGTGTGTGTGTGTTGGTTGCAGAATGGGAAGCAGCTTCAGTGTAATTACCTTTTGGCACAGGCGAATCCGAACCTACAGATCCCCCCACGCAATAACACCAAGGTACACACACACACACACACGTACTAGATGTTCTCTAGACTTTACTTATGCCTCATGTCCACTTCTCTCATCGTCTCACTTTCCAGCGAGCAGACGGAGAGGAGTCGATGGTAGCCATGGACTTTTCAGGGAAGAGTGGCGGCCGCGTGATCCTCAACCCGCGAGAGGCCGAGAGCGCCGAGCAGGAGGAGGGATATAACTGGAGGGTGGGTGTGTGTGTGTGTCTATTGAACGTGTGCTGACTAACTATAATCAGGCGGTAACTGATTCGACTATGGATCGGAAGGTCCTGTGCTCAAATCCCAGCGCCACCAAGCTGGGCCCCTGAGAAAGGCCCTTAATCCTGGATAAGGGCGTCTGCCGTAAAAATGTAGATCCGTACAAAGTCTCACTTCGTGCCTCTGCACCTTTTGATGATGTCATCATTGATTGTGTGTGTGTGTGTTTGTGTTTCAGAAGAGGGAGGCGCTACGCTACAGCCTACCAAACAGCAGTCATGGATCACGCCCCCCAGGTGAGGTTATGGGCGGTTTTGCCGTACGGACCTGGAAGCGTGCGTTACTACGGTTACGGTTGTTTATAAGAGAGGCTTTTTAGGACACTGACTGCAGCTTTCTATATTAATCATTGTAGCCGTGCATCAGACTCAGCCCTGGTTCCATGGCGGTGTTTCCCGGTCTGAAGCCCAGCAGCTGCTGGAGGAACAGGGGCAGGTAGATGGGTAAGGGCTTTGACCTTTGACTCACTCGATCACGTTTCGGATTGAACGGCAAAAATTTGCACAACGCCACTGCAGTACACTGTGTTTTAATATCCATGAGCGTTATACAAATGCTGAGCAAATCTAACACTCTCTCTCTCTTTCTGTCTCTCTGTCTGTCTCTGTCTCTGTCCCCCACAGGCTGTTTTTGATTCGGGACAGTCAGCTGCATGCTCAGTGTTTTGTCTTGTCTCTGTGTCATCAGCGGAAGATCAAACACTACCTACTCATTCCCGTGAGTCGTGTGTGTGTGTGTGTGTGTGTGTGTGTGTGTGTGTGTGTGTGTGTGAGATTTTACTATTGCATAACGAACTCTCAGGAATCTGTCTAATAAAGAAAAGTATTTGTAGATGGTTTGTTTATTTATTTATTAGTTTTTTACTTCATCTTCCTCCCAATATGGTCATTTGTTAAGTCCCGCCCACTCGCTTTCCTGCTCACACTCTCCGCCCCCTTCCCACGCACATAACGGCACACAGGCCCGTGATTGGCTAGAATCCCTGTGATTGACAGCAGAGTGAGAAATGCTCCTACGCTTCATGCACTCACTCTCTTTCTGTCTCTCTGTGTCCATCCAGTGCGAGGACGGCGGGAGGCAGTACTACACGATGGACGACGGTGAAACCCTGTTCATCGACCTCCTACAGCTGGTGGAGTTCCACCAGATCAACCGCGGCATCCTCCCCGTGTGCCTCAAACACCAGTGCATACGCGTCGCTCTCTGAGCCCTAAACCCTGCGCCCCCACACTCACCGAACCCACAGTGTCTACACCATTCCAAACCGCACAAAACGTCTACACGAACCGGCACAGAGCCACCGCACGAATCGTCTTCGTTCACGTCTTCGGTCACTTTTGTGCATCTGTAATTGATGAAGAATTTTGCACGTTTTATTTTGTTGTTGTTGTTGTTGTTGTTGTTTCGGTTTGTTTTTGCAGGATATTATTTATGACTTCACGCGACATGTCGGCGTTCACTTGTACCACCCCCTTGTTCTACAGGCGGCTATTTAATACACTTGATTTCTCTCATGGCGTAGAATAAACTCTCTTCTGTATACTCACTGTGTATAAACATTTTTTTTTCTCTTAAACGTCAACAAAAAAGATTGGGTGTCCGCAAACTTTTGACCGTATTGTTTATATTGAAATTAATTTGTTTACTTACTTATTAAAACAGGAAATAGAGGAAATTGTGTAAAGCCTTTAAAAAAATGTCAACCAATCTTATGATCGGGGGTGTCCACAAACTTCTGACCAGAGGATTTGGAGCTACGGTCGATTTATCATTTCTCCTTCATGTGCCCATAGCAAAATGCTTTTCCTAATGCCCCCTGGTGGCCAAATAAAATCTCACAGGAATCCTCCCCCTGGTGGCCAAATAAAATCTCACAGGAATCCTCCCCCAGAATCTGGTGGAACATCTTCCCAGAAGATGGAGCACATTTCAAATTCGCAGCCCTCACAGTGAATGTACGGGTATCGACGGGTCTGTGCAAATGCCACACGTTTCATCCCGATATAATAACACCGTCACGTGTGAATTCGTCCCCTAAGGTCACGTTAAACCTGAGCCCCTTCTCCACTTTCTGGGTGAAACTTTAGCTGCCTGTGACTCCGAAATGGCAAACACCTGACCTCTGAGTGGATCGGGTTCCAGCCCCGGTGGTGAGTCTCTCTCTCTCTTCATCCGTATCCCACTCTCTATCTCTCTCATGAGCTAATTGCTTCTTCGATCGCGTCAATCGGCTCGCGTTCACTGCGCACGCTAAAACCACGTGTCGTACCGAAATGACACGTTCTGCTTATTTACATTATATCGAAGATGAAAGAAAACGGGTTACGGTACGTCCGAGTGGTTTCGCTCGTTTTCTGGAGTCCTGTTCATCTGCTGCAATTTTCCCATCATCCACTCCACCCCCCTTTCACACACACACACACACACTTCTTTTTACCCTACGAATGGTATATTCCTCGCTCCGACGTCCTCAGGCTGTGTGTGTACCGAAGTGGGTTTTTTCACTAGTAACACTTGGAAGGGGGGAGGGAGGAGGGGGAATGTCTTCTGCAGGAATATCAGATGAGGTCCGGCTGTGCCATGCGGACTTGAAGCTCCCCCTGCAGTAGAATGGATTTGACGCTCTGACACACACACACACACACACACGGGCACCACGCTGACCAGCAGACACCCGGTGCTCCCTGTTTTGTTTTTTTTCTTTCCGTGGATCCGCGAGACAGATGGAAGACAAGCGGCGGAAAAGCCAGAAGGATGGCCGTTAGGAAAGGACAGATGAAAGGAGAGACCGCCGTGTGACAACGGAGAGCTCGGAAGGAGGGAGGAGGGGAGGGGAGGAATCCACAGCTTAAGAAGGTATGGAGGACTATCGGAGTGCAATTTCACGGGGATGCGGGAGTGGGTTCGCGGCGTTGCGCGGCGGGGAAAAGTGCCGACAACTGGCCGGGGAGGAGTTGTGATCTGGCATTGAGAGGAGATGCAAGGCTTTTTTTTTTTTTTTTAAAGCATGCTTTCTCTTAGAGAAATGGATACCTAATTATACGAGAGAGGGAGCGATGCACTTCTGCATTGCCCTGTTATCAGGATGATGTATGGCTACTATAGGTTTTAATGCACTCTAATGGAATCTAAATGCCACCAAAAGATGTGTAAATGGGAGAGATGTGTGTGTCTGCAGAGAGAGAGAGAGAGAAAGAGAGAGAGCGAGAGAATGAGAGTGCACACACTGGCAGAAATTGCTCTGCGGGCAAACATCAAAGTGGTGATGGAGAGATTGTGGCGGAGTGAAAAGAGAGAGCCGAGGCTCGTAAAGAGAAGGAGACGTCATGCCTCGTTGATGGTTTGCTCATCAAGGAACCCAGAATGTGTGGAACCAGGAGGTTGCAGGTTCAAATGACCTTCCGGCCGATACAGACCGATTTTTATTGATTCGAATTTTGACTGTTGGCATCGTCGTTCTCTTAGTCATCATCGGGAGCAGCAGGAGGCTTGGTGGACCATGTCTTCATTGTGTTTCATTCAGCAAAAGTACAGCAAAATTGTGGCGAAAAGCGTAACGACTTTCTTTTGAGCGGAAAACGATTTAAAAAGTAAAATGTAGCAATTTGACAAATTGGAGACAAAGTTCCATTGATTGCCGTTCCTGTTTCTGACCACTTGGGCAACTTCGATGATATCGCTCTGAACCAGTAAATTGCAACAAATTCTAATTCCATTTGGGCAAGGATCATGCTGCCCTATGCCCAATGCTGCCCCATGCCCAATGCTGCCCCATGCCCAATGCTGAATTATATCACCCCATTCCGCTCCATGCTACTTTATTTCCTACAATGCCCAATGCTGCCCCATCTTACCCCATGCTTCTCCATGCTATTTCTTTAATGATGCCCAGTGCTGCCCCATACTACCCTATGCTGCTCCATGCTACCCTGTTCCCCATAATGCCTAATACTGCCCCATCCCGCTGCGTACTGCTCCATGCCACCATATTCCCGATAATGCCCAATACTGCCCCATACGGCCCCAGCCTGCTCTGCTACCCCATACTGTCTTTTGCCACACTGACCTATGAAGGTCAGGGCAGCTTGTGACTGTGGGTCCAGCCTTAGACAGAAGCCTTCTCAGATCTGGTCGGTCTGAACCCCGTCAGCCTTTCGTTCTTCAACAGGGGGAGCACAATAGCGTCGAGGCGACGGATGAAGGGCAGAGAAGACAGGTTATCTAAGTTTGTTAGAAGAACCAGATGGAACAGTATGGCTGCCAAAGGGAATTAAAGAGATAAGAAGCAGGAAGATTGACGGGTTTATGAGAAAGACGTAGCGGAATTTGACTGACAGCGGGGAGGAGGAGATGAAAAAAATAGGGAAAATAGAAAAAAGACAAGGTGAGACGGGTCACATGACAAAAAGGGGTGAACAGATGAAGTATCTATCTATCTATCTATCTATCTATCTATCTATCTATCTATCTATCTATCTATCTATCTATCTATCTATCTATCTATCTATCTATCTATCTATCTAATCATCCTGCAATTTATTTTGGCTGCCTTCTGTAAAACTATTCTCTCTCGCTCTCTCTTTCTTTCTTGTTCTTTTATTCTTTTTTTTTTTCCAAGCTGTCATAATGACAAATAATCTCCCACTTTCTTTTCTTTGATTTTCAGCTTCTCTCTCTCTCTCTCTCTCTCTCTCTCTCTCTCTCTCTCTCTCTCTCTCTTTATCCCTCATTCCTCTTCTTCAACACACACACACACACAAATTCCTTTTGATGTCAGCCAGATGTAAGGACCGAAATCTTGAGAAAGAGAGAGAGAAAGAAAGAGAGAGAGAGAAATCTTTTCAACGATCCTCCAATCGTCTTTTCAGTAAGAGTTTTGGAGCGAGCTGATTGGTCAAATTGGTTTGATTGACAGGTGCAGGTGCAATCACGCTATTCTTCACATCCTGTTTCATAATGGGCTTTTTTTGTGTAGCAGCTCGAGAAATAATTACGCACCTGTGTGTGTGTGTGTGTGTGTGTGTGTGTGTGTGTCCCTTATCCAAAATGACTCCACAGCCCTTAGAACCCTATGGAACCCTTCTCTCCATCATTCCTTATCTTCATCATGTCATCTCCATCATTTCATATATTCGTAATGTTCTCTCCATCTTTCCTATCGCGTTCTATCCATCCTTGTGCATCTCCATCTCAATGTTCTCCATCGTTCTCCAACACGTTCTCACTATCCTTCCTCATGTCCATTAGGTTCTCGTCATCCTTTCTTCTCTCTCTCATTTTCTCTCTGTTCTTTTTTATCTCCATCATGTTTTCCCCCTCCATCATTCCATATCTCCATCACGTTCTCTCCATCCTTCCTTATCTCTGTCACACTCTTTTCCTTTGTGTCAATTTATGGAAAAACAAGGACGTAGCACAGGAACTCCAAATGTATTGGCACCCTTTCTGATATGATATTCTGCTTATACACAGTACAGACGTTATCTTCTCAAAAGTATCGACACCCGAAAAGCCACGTTTTTCTGTAGCGTTGAAGTGTTTAACATCTGTCCCTGCACAATGGGACGTCCTGAAAGACTTCATTTCCTGACGTGCTCACGGGTGCGTCTCCGTTCAGTATTAAATGGATCAGAAAACAGCTGCTGGCGGGTATGAATGCATGCAATCGTCCTCTGTGTGTGTGTCCACATCACGCTGTTTCGCCTCTGATGCCAGTTAAAACCCAATTAGCCGTTCACTTTCTTCCACGGAGTCGTTTTGTCCGTGGCGTCCTCGCGCCGGACTCGTTCCTGTTGGAATCCCTGCATGTCCATTTGTCCCACGGTCTCCCCGTCAGGCACCACTTCTCACCCATTGGTTCCACCTGAAAAGTACTCTTTCACTGTCCGTGTCCTTTCACCATCATTGTCTTTTCTTTTTCAGTGTCTTTTCCTATTCAGTGACCTTTCCCTTTCAATGTCCTCTGTCCTCTTCTCCCAGTTTCCTTTTCCACCCAGTTCCATGTCCATTCCCCTTCAGCACCCTTTCCTATTCAGTGTCCTTTTTCCTTCAGTGTCTTTTCCGCTTAGTGTCCTTTCCATTTGAGTGTCCTTTGTCCACTTCAGTGTCTTTTCCTTTTAAATGTCCTTTCCTATTCAGTGTTCTCTCCCTATCATCGTCTTTTTCCCTTCCCGTGTCCTTTCCCCTTCAGTGTCTTTTCCTATCCAGTGTCTCTTTAATTTCAGCATCTTTTTCCTTTTTGTTTACTTTCCTTTCAGTGTCCTTTCTGTTTTCAGTGTCCTTTAACTGTTAGTGTCCGTTCCCTTTCAATGTCCTTTGTCCTCTTACCACAGTATCCTCAAAGTGCCAGCCCCAGTGTTCATTCCCCTTCAGCACTCTATCCCTTTCAGTGTCCTTTCCTTTTCAGTGTCTTTTCCCTTTCAGTGTCCCTCTGTGTCCTTTCCCATTTCAGTGCCCCCCCCCCCCCCGCGTCCTTCCCTCTTTCAGTGCCCCCCCCCCATGCATTTTCCCTTTCAGTGCCCCCCCCTTCAGTGTCTTGTCCCCGTTAGTAAATCCATTTCTATTTCTCACGAGGTGAGTTGGAATCCTGACGCCGTCTCCTGATCTGTACAGTATGAATAGTAACATCTGTAAGGGGGTCCTCACAAGTACACAATTGCACATTCATACAGACCACCAGTCTGTCACAAAAAAATCACAGGATAATTACTGCAGCACTCATAGTTCATACCTCTCTCTCTCTCTCTCTCTCTCTCTCTCTCTCTCTCTCTCTCTCTCTCTCTCTCTCTCTTTCTCTCTCTGTCTCTCTTTATCACTTTTCCCTGAGTCATGAACAGCTTGGGCTTGTGTACACAGCAGCCGTGTGGATTTACGATAGGAGAAGACGTTAGGTGTCGTCTCTCTCTCTCTCTCTCGGGGATGAGTAACGACCTTGTTCGGGATTATGTTATATTCTCAGTGCCCTTAGACAACTCTCAAGGTCGCAGTAAGATTTCTCATTACGGTTATACCTGACCCCCAACCTGTCTGTCTGCCTTGACTGTCTGCCTGCCTGTCTGTCTGTTTTCTGTCTGTCTACTGTTTCTGTCTATCTATTGATCTGTCTGTCTGTCTGTCTGTCTGCCTGTCCTGTCTCTTTCTCTGTCTGTCTGTCTGTCTGTCTGTCTGTCTGATATGGTCACCCGTCTCTAATTTGTATGTAAAGGCTGAAGCATGAAAGCTGCTCGCTCTCGTCTGACCTTCTGCACTGAGGATGTCTGACACAGCAGGAAAAATGTGATTTTACACACACACACACACACACACACACACACACACACACACACACACACACACACACACACACACACACACAGCATTCAGCATTGTGTCCTGTTCTCGGAAGGTTCCCAGAGGGTTCCTTTCTCCCAGCGTGGCTGTTTTCTCAGCTCTGATTGGTCAGAAGGTGTTATTGATGATACTCGTTTCTGTTTCAAGTTTATGTAACGGAAGGAGTCTCCAGTGTCAGCGCTTTGCATCAGTCCAACCTAAAACACTGAGGTTGTCCTGCTAACAGGGCGAGCTCCGGTTTATTATCCCGTAAGCGAAATCGGATTGTAAGTTGGTTAAAACAATCCGTACCGTTGCAGGGATCTTTTGCACGATAGTTGTACCGCAAACTGGCGGAAATATTTGTCCTTATCAGGCAGCCGGATCGGTCCCTGAGGCGTAAATCCTCACTGATACAAACTTGAGGCCGGTGTAGTGATTAATCGGCCTGATCCTGCATCAATGATCAGATTTCTGAGCGTGTGTAAGATGGAGAGACGTGACGTTTGATGCCGATTCCTTCTTTTAGTTCGTTTCTACAACCCTAGAGATTTAACCAGCGAGTGTGTGGGTTTGATATTTTTTTCTTCTGGCACATGGCCAACATGCGTGCCTGCCGTTTCCTTCTTTAACACCGGCTTCGTTCTTCATTAGCATTTGTTTTACACAGTTTAAAAAAAAACAAGGTGCTGTGTTACAGGAGGGGAAAATGAAATCTGTTCATTTTATAGCGAGGGAGAGAAAGAAACGGTTCAACTCTGCGTGAGGTGTTGTGCAAGTTCTGCTAATGGGATTCCCTCTGGGTTCTTCGGTTTCTTCCTCCGTACATGGATCCTTCGTCGCCTTCGTCTAGACCAGTGGTCCCCAACCCCACTCCATGGGCCAATTGGTACCACCACATCTGTCTATGATGCATGTGGCCTCGGTCACATGTCTCACCTACAGCTGCTACCTTCTTAAAGGGGCCTCTCCGGGCGCTAACACATAATACATTACCGCTAAATTCAAACCCTCAAGCTAGCAAAATAAACAAAAAACAACACAATGGATTTAGGTATAGGTATAGAGGATACGTTTTTTGGGGGGTAATATGTGATCTGGCAAAATGGACACTTGTGCTGCATCGATCGATCGATTGATTGATTTACAATTTGCTGTATCAGCTCTGTGTCAGTAGGCAGTGTTTAAACCCTTTAAAAGTGTAATGTTATCCATATCCTATTTCAAGTCATATATTCCCCTCTCCCGCTTTCCCTTCTACCCACTCTTCCCTCTAACTCCCCCTCCCTCTTTCCCTCCTGCTGCCATTTTCTATATAAACCTCCAAATCTCAACAGCTCAGAAGCCTGAAGCTGTATGAGCTGATGTGTGTAAGTGTGTGTATGCTGTATCTATGCAGCCTTGGAAGCATCTTCAAGCCCAAACCCCCAGAGCAGAAAGATATCATTTAGAAGTGAGGAGTAGAATATGACGGCGTGGTGCGAAGAGTTGCGGGTAATACACCGAAGATGATTCCTTTACGTTCATAGATGAGACTCGCGTAGTTGTACCAAACGTGTGAAAACCACTTGGGAACATCATGGATGTGGAACCCTGGGGACCCATGACGATGAAGTAATGAAAGAGGATGTTTCTCAGATTTCTATGTCTAATCTGCCAAAATGTATTGGGATACATGTCTTTGCCACCCAGATGTACTGGTAACCAAACTCGGAGGATCACTTGGGTATGAAATGTTCCGTTCACTTGAACTGGGAGACCCCGAAACTGTTCCAGCAGAACATTCGCAGGACAAAGCCAGCTTCATGAAGATATGCTTTTTTATTATGTCCTTCTTGTGGCTCCACAAGCTCTAGTGGAACGTCAGGAGAGTGAAAGTTTTAATAAGGGCTAAATGGGGGCTCAGTCTGGAATAGGAGGTCCAAAATGCTAAAGTATTTCTGTTCATTTCTGTTTTGTGAGAGTTCCAACCTTTGACCATTTGACCATTTTTTCCATTCAGATCTGGCCAGGTGAGAGGAAAAGGTCAGAGGGGAACGATGATGCGAGGAGATCACGGCGAATACCAGCGTCAGTACCACACCCTGGGCAACTCGGCTCGCCGCTTCTCCAACCCAGACATGGAGGCCATGGCCAAGCTTCACGCGGGGGACACTGAGAGACAGCGGGGCAAATATCCACCTCAACACGCTGCCACGCTCGTCAGTGCCAACTGCTCACGCCAGCAGGTAGGTACCATTGCACGAGTGTGTGTGTGTGTTAGCTGCCTTGATTTGGCATGCTAAGAAGGTATTGCTGTCTCAATTGAAGACACGTCTGAAGAAGCACGAAGAAGATTTTCTTGCTTTCCTTCCATTTCCTTGCCATCCATTCATTCCTTTCCTTTTCTCCATTTTCCCTTCCCTTCACACAGCTCCTCTATATTTCTATTCCTTCATCAAATCCCGTTTTGTTTCCATCGCTTCCAATCGCAGCCCCCTATCTGTCTATTATTTTTACTTGCCCCCTGATTCATTTCATATCTGCCCTTTACCCTGTGATCTGTCCTTCCCTTTTTCATTTATTTCCTTCCATTTTCTCCTTTCTCTTCACCTCCATTCCTTCCTTCTTTATCCAATCCTTATCTCTGCATTCATACTTGAAGTATTCCAAAAACTTTGTGGACACTTGACCATGTGAATCTATCTGAACATCCACATTCCACACCATTCGCTCCTATAATAAGCACCAGATATTGTGGAGATTTGTGTGAGATCTTATTTAACCACAAGGGGGTGGTAGTAAATTCAGGTACTGATGAAGGTAAGGCGGTAAGGCTGTAAGGTGAGGAGGCCTGGGGTGAAAAAATAGCAGGAGATCTTCAACATTATCCAAC
Source organism: Silurus lanzhouensis (assembly GCA_039877035.1). Classification (NCBI taxonomy): domain Eukaryota; kingdom Metazoa; phylum Chordata; class Actinopteri; order Siluriformes; family Siluridae; genus Silurus; species Silurus lanzhouensis. Next base: position 457,557 of record JBCEWE010000394.1, read on the forward strand.
CCCATGGAAAGCATATCTTCATGGAGATATGTGCAGGAACAATTTCCTTGTTTAATTAAAGGGAAAATTTCATGCTAGCACATCCAGAGACATCCTATACAACTGTTCTTCTTTTGAGAAGAAGAAAATCGGGTTGAAAACATTGAGTGTCTTATTACCTTGGGCGACATATTACGCCTCAGACACCGTGTCTAGACGAGAGAAAATCAGTGGTGTTAGCATAGTGTCTAAGATGCGCCCCTTAGGACGAAGAGGGGACCAAGCACTGGAAGATCCGGACAAGTGCTTGTAACCCTCTGGATTCTGTTGTGATCATCTTCTACCAGAAGGTCAGAGGACTAGTGCAAACCTATACCTATCTGCAGGTTGCTCAAAAGAAAGTACTCCCTGCCCCTCATCGGTATGATGGACAGAATTAAGCTTGATGAAGTCATTGTACTCTTGAGACTTGTCTAGACACTTAAAAATGTCCTTGCTGTATCTCAGCCCACTAGGATTTGCCTTAAATGCAAAACATCTCCTCAGGCAACTCATTTCAAACTTCTTTTAATCCATTTCCTTATATCCTTTCCATCCCTTTCCATTTCTTCCTTCTCTTCCGTTAGTATTCCTTTCTTCTTTTCCCTTTCCTTCCGTTCCCCTTCCTTCATTCCCTTTCCCTTCCTTCCTGCCATTCCAATTCTTCCCTTTCCTTCCCTTCTTCCTTCTCTTCCCTCCCTTCCGTTCTCTTTCATTCCTTTCTTTTCCTTCCCCTTTCTTCCTTCCCTTCTTTTCCCCTCTTCTTTCCTTATTTCTTTCTGTTTGCTCTGTCTGTTTGTTAGCAACAGAAATGAGCAAGGTGTCGACGGTGGTGGTGGGTGGTGGGAGGGGTGTGGAGGCAGGTGGAGTCAGATGTTTCCATGGCAACCTGGCGCCCGTATAAGGGCGATCGAAGAGATCACATGGCGAGAACCCGGCAAGGTGAAGGAACGACAGCGACGTACTGTAGAGACGGAGAGAGGAAAGGAGAGAAAAAGAGAGGAGAGGTATTATCCAGGGAACATTGAGGAAAAGGGAACGATGGATGTCCGTAATGGTGGAGAGAGGGAGAACGAGTGAAGGAGGGAGGGAGGGAGAGAGGGAAGGAAGGGGCAAGTGAGGGAACACGGAGCAAGGGAAATATAGAAAGAGATATAGAGAGAGAAAGAGAGAGAGACAGAGAGAGAGAGAGAGAGGTATGCAAAGCTCCAGAGGCAGGGGATTTTCTGTGATCTGCAGCCTGGAGAAAACGGATAGACGGATGGAGAGACGGAGAGCGAAGGAGGAGAGGAGGGGTGGAACGAGGCACACGAGGGAGGAGGATTAATTAGCGATGGTATGTGACGTTCATTAATCGATGAAGACATGAACAATTTGCGCTGAAAAAACAGAAAGAGAGGGGGAGAGGGAAGGAGGGATGGACAGATAGAGAGAGAAATAGATAGAAAGAAAGAGCGAAAAAGAAAGAGAGATGGTCTATCTAACTAGTCTGTGCTGTGGATAATGAGCGTCTAACCAGGTGAGACAGAAGACTGTGTTAGGAAAGGTGTGTGTGTGTGTGTGTGTGTGTGTGTGTGTGTGTGTGTGTGTGTGTGACGTAGTGTTTTGTTGATGGCTATCGCTAGTGTCTGAAGTGTTGTCACTGTGTGTATGTATTGGGGCATGAGGTGGGCAGCAGGTGTGGCTGGAAAGCCTGCCGCAGTATGTATAAGTGTGTGTGTGTGTGTGTGTGTGTGTGTGTGTGTGTGTGTGTGTGTGTGTGTGTGTGTGTGTGTGTGTGTGTGAGAAAGTGTGCGCAGGAAGAGAGGGCAGAATGGGTGGGCACATGAGCCTGCTTGGCATGCAGACCGTGTCGCAATTTCATCCCTCAACTCTGCTTCCTGATCTCTCTCTCACACACACACACACACACACACACACACACACACACACACACACACCGAAAAATATGTTGTGTGTGTATTCATATGACAATACATCTTCCCTTAAAATGTGATTATGATTCAAAGTTCCCATAATACAACTCTTTCACATTAAACAAAACATTAAAGAAACATCTTCTCACCTACATATCTTCTCAACATCCATGGACTTCCATCAAACCACACCCCAGGAGCTCACATCTCATTTCTCTTAATCATATTTCGATGGTATAGAATGAGAGATAATGTGAAGAAAAAACACAGGTTTTCCAAGATGGCCGCCACTCCTAGCTACGTGTCTTATACGAGGTCACATCATTTCCTGAACTTTTACCTTTCCACCTGATTGGAGAGTGATGTAAGGCTGAGATGACCCTGCAGGAAAGATCTGAAGAACTATTATGTTTATTTGTTCTAATAAGCTCTACTCTTTTGGGAAGATGTTATACTAGATTTTGTGGAGATTTTGAGATGTTTGTGGATATTTTATGGAGATTTTGTGAAGATTTTGGGGAGAATTTGTGAAGATTGACGTGGAGATTTTGTGTTGATTTTGAGGAGATTTTTGTAAAGATATTTTATGTGGAGATTTTATGGAGATTGTCAGGAGATTTTTGTGGAGAGTTTTGTAGAGAATTTGTGGAGATTTTTGTTGAGATATTTGTGGAGGTTTTAAGGAGATTTATGTGGAGATTTTGTGGAGATTTTGTGTTTATTCTGAGGAGATTTTTGTGGAAAGTTTGTGGAGAATTTTGTGGAGATTCTTGTGCAGATATTTGTGGAGATCTTTTGGAGATTTTGAGATTTTTGTGGAGATTCATTCCTCCACAAGAGCATTAGTAAAGTTGGGTACTAATGAAAACAAAGTGTGTAGGCCTGAGATGCCATCAGCGTGAACAATTTATCCCAAAGGTGCTCAATAGCTCTTAATCAGTTCTTCACTGAGCTACCTCAAGTTCATGCTAGTGTTTTCAAAAAAGTCCTAGATTTCCATTTCTGCAAATTTCCTAGCGGTCATTATGCTTAAAATTTTATTGAATAATAATAAACAATAGCTAGCTGTTAGTAAATGTTACTAACTAGCTAGTGGACGGTAGACCTTAGGAATGTTAATATGCTAATGATCTATCATGCATCATGATTTGTGATATGTGTTTTTGGTTGTGTTTCTCCATGTCAGGGTGAGCTCTAGTGTGAAAAAGAAACAAACGACTCTACGATAGCGTCTGAGGTAGCGTCTGAGGTAGCGTCTGAGGTAACGTCTAAGGTAGCGTCTAAGGTAGCATCTGAGGTAGTGTCTGAGGTAGCCAGTGCATCTGATCTGTGCCGATCTCCGCTCACATCCATGCTAGCACCTGGATAGCAATCAGCCCAACAAGCTTTTTGCGGGTTCACCCTTACATGTTGATGTGTGTGGTGGAGCAGGTGGTGGGGGTTCAAGTGCGATTCGCGGCCACGTAAAAGCCACAGCATAGCAATAAAAGAAAATGACGAACACAAAATCTGCTTGTCGAAGACATCCAAACTACTGATTTGTCCTGGTGTGCATCTAGCAGCGTGTGTGTGTGTGTGTGTGTGTGTGTGTGTGTGTGTGTGTGTGTGTGTGTGTGTGTGTGTGTGTGTGTGTGTTTATACACATTTGTGTACAGGTTGATGTCTTATTCACCTAAAGGTGCATTTGCCTGAGGCGAATATGCATAAGTGTATTCAAATGACCATCTCGCTCTCCATTCTTGTTGTGTGTGTGTGTGTGTGTGTGTGTGTGTGTGTGTGTGTGTACAGCCACTAGGCAGTCCAAGTGCATTGTAATTAGCCTTTATAATAAAGGCCAGCAGCCGATTTCACCATCTGTCTGTGTGTCTCTGTGACTAAAATTTAACAGTGAGTGTGACGTCTTTATGATGTGTGTGTGTGTGTGTGTGTGTGTGTGTGTGTGTGTGTGTGTGTGTGTTTCACCTGTTTGAATTCTAATTGTGAGAATGATATTAAATGATATAGCCCCTTCTCCTTTCCTCTTTCTCTCCCTCTCTCTCCCTCTCCCCTTATCCTCCCTTCCCTCCTCTCTCTTTCCCGATCTCTTTTCCCTCTCCCTTCCTGTCTTTTCTCTCTCCATCCTTCTCACCTTCTTTCTCCCTCCATCCATCCTTCTATCTCTTAAACCCCTCGGTTTCTCCCTCTCTCTCCCCCTTCCTCCCTCTCTACCCTCTCTTTCCTCCCTCTCTCCTTCTATTTCCCTACCTCTCTTTTCTCTTCCTCTCTCCCTCTCTCTTTCCCCCCTTACACTTCTTTTCCCCCTCTTTCCCTATCACCCTCTCCCAACCTCCCTAATTTTTTTCCCTCTTCCCCGGTCTCTTTCTTTTCCTCCGTCTTCCCCCTCAATTTCTCTCCCCTCACTCTTTCTCTCTCTCCATTGTGTCTTAATGTTTTGTCTTTGATCATTCTTCCTCTCCACTAGTGACTCAGTTGTCTAGGACAAGTGCTTTTTGTAAAAAAAGGAATGTAAGTGTTTAATATTCTCTCTCTCTCTCTCCCTCCCTCCCTCTTTTCCTCCCTCCATCCCTCCCTCTCTCTCTCTCTCTCTCTCTCTCCCTTAGCAACCGCATTACTGGAGCTTTAAGGTCAGTACACTGTAATTAATGAGTGCATTGATTCTTTTGCTATTTTTCCCTCTGAATGTTTGCATGATTTATCAGATTATCTACACACATGCTTCCTGGAGTTTCCACTAACCGCACACCTTAGCCTCTCTTGGCTCTCACACCGAGTGTACACACACACACATACACACACACACACACACACACACACACACACACACACACACACACACACACACACACACACACACTCACACAAAACCCGCCTGGATTCAGTGATGGCTCCTGTGTTTATTATATTATTACATTACAGGTTATAAGCAGCAGGACAATTCATTTACACTGAGTTTAATACATGAATTATTCCGCGGTTGGAGAGAGGAGAAATGGTGGAGCCTCACACACACACACACACACACACACACACACACACACACACACACACACACACACACACAGCAGCACATTTAGGGAAAGTTTAATTGCCCCCTTTAGAAATAGTTGCTAGGTAACTTGATTAGAATCTCAGTATCATAATCCTCCATCTGAAGCCTGTTTATGATTTGAAGACACTCTCTGGTCAAAAGTTTGTGGACACCCATCCCCTCATTCGCCAATTCCCATTCGCCGTTCTAAGCTCCACTCTTCTGTTGAAGATGAGATGTTCCACTCGATTTTGTCTAGTTGTGTGATCTAGATGAGGAGGTAAAGACGCCTGGAGTTGCAGTCAAGCTGAAAAATTCATCCCAAAAAAGGTCTAGAGCTCTAGCAGAATCTTCCTCACCTTTTATCCCTTGGAAAGCATATCTTCATGAAGTATGAAGTATGCCAGTATGGCTGAAAAAAAGTCAGGTAGAACTTCAAAAACCTTGTGGAACGGCTTTCCCGGATGAAGGTTATCATATCAGGTAATAGGGTGTCCACAAACTTTTGACCGAAGAATATACTCCCTGATGCTATATATAATGCGTAAAAGGTTCCTCTTCATGCAGCAAGGAACTTTCCCCATAGGAAAACTCCTTCGAAGAACCATTTTCTCCTGTAATATTTTGATCTGCTGAACCGTGATCGGTTCTCTATGAATGAACCGGTTTTCTAATGGGATTTAAAATTGCTCCACAGGGATCTGGTGATCATTCATGATGACCTCATGGTAACACGCTGAGGGTTCAGTGCCCTTTATAATCGCTGCCTCTGTGTCCTGCTGTCAGCATAAACAGCGAGATAGGACAGTTCGGCTAGTTCTGTGTGGAACCTGTATTTCAATGGATTCAAATAGGACAAACGTGTCCATCAGGTAGCTGGTGTTCTAGTTTATTCTAAAGGTGTTGAGGAGATCAGGACACTTGATATCCTCCAGTCCAACCTTCACAAACTATGTCTACATGGATTGGGTTTGGTGCACAGGGTTGCATCATACAAAGGCATCCGATACTTTGTGGCCCCAGTTTAGGGTGTGATGGTCAGTTGTTCACAAGCTTGGAGAAATTATTCATGAACAATTAATCTTCCAGTCAGTAAATCTCACACGGCTTCAGCAATGTTTGTTTCTGCTCTGAGGTGGCTGATTTAGTGATGTTCTGCCCATCTGTCTTGTGCTTCAAGTGTGTTGTAATAGCCTCTGCAGTGTGGCCGGGGAGTCATTATCATGCGAAGGAACATTTTTACCACTCAGTTATTTTCCCAACGGAATTGCATGATGAATCAAAAATCTGTTTAGATTTCCTTAGCATTCATCATCTCACTGATTCCCTACTTCACTGTAGGGAATGCACAGTGTGCAGTGCACACTGGACCAGCACAAAAATCTGCAGACTTCAGAGCAATACATTTGACTTACTGCTGCTTTTTTTGGAGGAAAGGGGTAGCGCCAATTTAACTCTTTGCTTCAAAAGATTTTAAGGCATCTTAAACTGTACGGTTTTCACCATGCTTCCCCTTCTGTGTACCGTCAAACGCTTTTCTTAGCATCAACCCAGCCGCCAAGATCCAGCCTCCAGAACCCAGCCTCCCAGACATAGGCTAGAGAGGACCCAGTCCCCAAGACCTAGGTTCTAGGACTTAGACCCCAAGAACCAGCCCCAGGACCCAGCCCACAGGATCAGGCATCCGAGACCCAGCCTCAGAGACAAAGTCTCCAGAACCCAGCCCCCAGAATCCAGCCTCAAAGACCCAGTCTCCTAGATTCAGCTTACAGGACCCAACCTCCAAAACCCAGCCTCCAGGATCCAGCCCACAGAACACAGCCCCCCGAATCCAGTTTTCAGGAATTAGCCTTCAGAATTCAGGCTCCAGGATCCAGCCCTAATGACCCAGTCCAGCATCCCAGACCCAGCCTCCAAGACAAAGTCTTCAGGACGCTGCTTCCAGGACCCACCCTTCAGGATTAAGCATCCCAGACCCATCCTCCAAGACCAAATCACTAAGCCTAGCCTCCAAGACCAAGATCTGGTCATGTACTTTGACTCAAAGTTGATTAGATTAATTTCCGTCTGCCAAGGAAATTACCTGTAAATATTGTTCTTGAGGTAGGTTTCTGTGGGTGTGGGTGAATATTTTAAACCTGGAGCTGCCCCAGTACAAACAAATTCTCAATAATATGTAAAATCACTGAGGGCTCCCTTAGGGAAAAGAGAAAAACCAGATTTATGCTACAGTACAGAGGGAAACAGATGGCCACATTTGGATCCTTGACCTACTCCAGCTGGGTTAGTGCCCCAAATACGGTCCAGCGTCTGGTGAGAGGAAGTGCTTTAGTTTCCCTCAAAGCAGTTACAGGAAAAAGTAGAACGGCCTTGGTACTTTATCGCCTGATTATTGGGCGGTCCCATCTGCTGTGTGGCTGAGAAGGGGTCAGATTTTGCTCTGACTTTTGGATAAATCTAGAAAAACAGAGCTTCTATTCTGAGTATTCAACAAACCTTGCCTCCAAAGTTGTGTTTTTTTTTTTTTTTTCCCTTTCTTATATACACACCATATGGCAGGGACAGAGCAAATCAGGTTGTGAGATCTTCATAATGAGAAATGGGATTTCAGTGTCGGCTCTGAAGATTTAGAGATACACCTATCATCTTGTGAAGATATTGCACTATTTGATCTTTTTGAATGGTAAGGGGACCCATGAGCTGATGCCTCTATCGTCCTGACACTCTGAGAAAATGCAGGAGATTCTGGTTTATTTTAAAAACGGCTCTTTTTTTTTTTAAGGTTTGGATCTCCCTTTTGGACTTCAAGTTTGCTTCACGTTTGAAGACCCTATTAGTGGAATTAAGTATGCCCTGTTATGAAACTATAAATGTTCCTTAAATCCAGGATGGGCCTTCATGACTATAATTTATCTTCAGTAACCTGTTTATACTGGTGAAGGTTGTGGAAGGTAAGGGGACCCATAACTTGATGCCTGTATCGTCCTGACACTCTGAGAAAATGCAGGAGTTTCTGGTTTATTTTTAATACGGCTCATTGTTTGTCTCAAAGTTTCACTTCGATGATGCATCTTTCTGTTGAGGTTCACACAAAATTTGTGCCTTTTTTTCTGCACAAACTTAAGACAAGTGCTTTTTGTTCCGTCTCCAGCGGTTTCCACCAGCTATGTGCTGTCAATTATACCGTGATGGTTTGTGCTGAGAGGACTGTTGCTAAGGTAACATCAAAGTGCTTAATGAGCTGGCAGTCTGGACCAGTAATGAACAGTACAGTCTCCACAGTCTCTTCATTTTGCAGAGTTTCTGCCACTGATCTGTTTGCACACTTCAGACCATATTTCCAAAAGCTTGTTAGATTCACTACTTAATCAACCATGTTGGCTGCTAGCAATGGCGTCACCTTATTCTTGATAATTAACCTAGTGTTTGTTAGCTAATCAGCCATTGATCACCTGATAAGAAACTAGCGGTAAAACATAATTAGCCAAAGAGCTACATGCCTTTAGTCTATACTAACTTACTCTTAGTTACTTAAATTTTAGCCAGAACTACAATGTATTAGAGCAGATCCAACCCCCAATCTCAAATGTATTACCAAGCTGCCACTCTTGGGCCCTTGAAAAAGGCTTTTATAACACTCCGTGTTCCATGGGCTCTTACCCCAGCTAACATCCTTGGGATAAATGAAGAAGAGTTTCACCATTCTGTAATGTACATGTGGCAAGTATATAGCAACTTTACCCCCAACTTTTTATTAGTCCCTGTTGCAGTTTCCATGTTTGGCCACTAGGGAATGGCAATACTAACTCATTAAATTTAAATAATGCAGCGATGGTAATTCCAGGGCCCAACCTCAGGATCCGGTCAAAACTTAGAACTCCCTTAACAAACGCTGTAGGCTTGTTAGGAGCAATTTAGAACTGTAGAAGCTGATCATCATAGCTCATGGAAACTTTTTGAGCCGTCAGTTACCCTTCCTGTGTGGACATTAAAAGTTTTTTGAAAAGTGCTAGCAAATCATTTAAGATCGTTTAACAGTTATAATGCAGCGTTTTGGTTTATTGATGCACGCTGAAATAGATCCTGTCCTGAGAGCAGGAGGTGAATCCCAAATTGGTGCTTTGCCAAACACAGGTTTGCAAAGCTGTCCTGGTTCCAGAGTTCCATCGCACACTGTAATAATATATCCCTTATTCTGTCACTCTTCACATTAGTGAAAGGCAGCACAGGTTAAAGCCATATAAATTTTTCCTTTTGATGACCTGTAGTTACCCCCGACATCCTGGAAAACACTGTGCCAGTGATCAATAGGGTTGCCGTTATCATAATTAGCTTGTTAATCATTAGAACCCGAGGTTAATTAGCTGCTCATACAGCCGCTGCGACTCTGTAGTCCTGATTTAACACGTGTGTGTGTGTTTGTGTCGACATTTGACTACCGGCTTATTACATTACCAATTTGTGGGATTTAACCCCTTACTTAATTTCCATTTAAAGGGAACGATGCAGCGGTGCTTACATCGTTTGACTGTCCATCTCTACACATTTCACTGTAAGTCCCACCATCTGCGTCCATGCACAGAAACACACACACACTCATCAATCCAAAGTATAACCTCCGTCACACGGTAACCAGTGTAGTTAGGGAACGGGTGCAGTTGGAATGACGGGAGGCTGTCCCTAATTTGCATAACCATGAATATTCATTGTTTTTGCATTCTTTCTGCCTACACGCTATTGTAGTCATTTCGTGCGTACACATCAGACTCTAAAGATAGTTGTACAGTGCGTGTGTGTTGTAGCATCAAAAGGATCCTTTGCGCATTTGAGCCTAATTAGTTCCGCTTGACTAGCCAACATTGCCAAAAGACCACACACTCGTATACACATGCGCAAAAAGTTCTCCCTTGATGGTCCGCCACCTTCCCATAAGGCATCATTGTAGAGTTCTGCACATCTGTTACAACAGTGCAGCTAATTAAAGTCAGCGCAGCGCCGAGAAGTCATTTCACTTTTGATTGTACAAATGCAAATATTTCGGCAGGTTTCTGCTTCCTGTTTCACGAGTGAGCCGAGTTAATCGTCCTTTTAGCAACCAGCATCTCTTTGAAGTAACAAGTTCAGCTAATGGTGCGCTGTCAGTGCTACCAAAGCCTGTCAGAATCCCTGACTTATTTTTATTTTTATTTCGTTTCTCCCAGCTGCAATGCCTCCAGGAGTGTCTGTTTACATTGGAGTTTCTATCCAATCAGATTTCCGCCGTCATTTCACATGTTGCCAGACATGTTGTCAAACGTCTAGTCGTTCTTGTTGCTCATTTTCTGAGCCATTCTTCAAAACCACATTGAAAAGGAAGAAACTGCTACTTTCACACTTTTGACCTTGCTGTGACCTTTGGATCAGCACCAAAATCTATTATAAGTCTATACGAAGCCCACGAGCGCTTGCTCGATTGAGATAGACATACTGTTCCTCGACTTTGAATGAAATTCCTTGAATAGTCATGTGACTTTCGTCCACATGAGAAAGTCCTGAAGACTTTTTAATGAGGGGGAAAAAAGCTCAAGTCTTGTTCCCCGTGAAGCGCTTCCTTCCAGTGTTGTATTTCATTTTCCATAGGACCTCGAAAGTTCTGACAAATACTAGATGGTTCTAGACTAGTCTTCCATCAAGAACGTACGATTTATGCCGACTGGTAAAACAGGTGTCACGTTTAAGCTCTTCCTTTGTAGGCGAGGACTCCACGTGCCAGCGGTGGAGGTCATCACTCGCTTGCCGATCAGGGTGGAGGACGCTCGTTCTACGCCTCAGCAGAGAACCTCGAGACCATGGGCGACGCTGACCTCGCCCTTGGCTTTAGCCGCTCCAACCGGCTCAGACAGAGCTTGCCACTAGCTCGCTCTCCCAGCCAGAACAAGTTTCGCCCACCAGGTACAACCTCAACAGCACCTACATACGTACACATTCGCCACATTGTAAGGGCTCCTTTCTCAGGGTGATGAACTCTAGATAAAAAAGATGCCAGCCGTTTATAATGATAAAGTGGAAAGATACAATTTGCCTTTCAACAAATCAGATGATTCACTGCATCTTGCATTCTCAGCTTCCCAGAAAAAAACTATGTATTTTTATTTATGTTTTGATCATTAAACAGTCATTTTGTAAACATTGGTCATAAACAGGAGCCTTTTAATCCTGGCAGGAGGGCTCAGAGGAGAGGCATACTGAGAGGTGAGATTTACACCCAGGGTTTTTGTTAAACGATGAACACTGTCCTCTTCAGAGAGAGGCCAAATCCCTCCCACGAGATTTCTCCTAACATTGGCTGCACTCACAAAAAGCAATTAATCTGCTGTTAGACTTTTCTCCTCCCTCTCTGATCTTTTACTCCTGACCTATCACTCTGCCGTCTCTCACTCTCTTTTTCACTCCTACCCTCCTCAGGCGTTTTGTTCCTGCAGTTTGGTGATGAGACACGGCGGGTTCACCTCAGCCACGAGCTGAGCAGCATGGAGACTCTGCACGCGCTGATCGTTCACGTGTTCCCTCAGCAGCTGAACATGAGTGCACTCCGATCGCCTGCCACCGCCATCCTCATCAAAGACGAGGCACGCAACGTCTTTTATGAGTTGGACGACCCTCGCCGCATCCACGACCGCTGCGTCCTCAAGATCTACTGCCGAGACACGCCCTACAACACTCAGCACCACCATGCACACCACGGCCACGTGGCCAATGGAGACATGCGGGTGAGCGTCCAACATACTGATATTCAAAATATAGCATACTATTAAACATCACAATCATACTGCACTACACTACTGAACAACACACTCATACTAGCACTATACTACTGTAAAACACACTCATACTGCACTATACTACTGAACAACACACTCATACTGCACTACACTCGTGAACTTTAGCCTTTTTATTTAGTACCATGGCATTGGCATAAAAAAAAAAATCAAACCTTACAGCCAATAACATTTTTTTTATATTGTCAGTACTTACAATGATAGACCATATGGTGTACTTTTGAAAAATGAGTATATGCTAATGTAGGTATTATTTAACTCCGGTCTTAAGGAAGCGGCCATCTGCCACCCGCACCACCACACACACATTTACACACTGATGATGGCAATAAAAACACAAAACAATCCAGGGAAATATTGTAGGCTCATAATGGTACTTAATAAACAACCGATCTTAAGCAAGTTTACAGCCCCACCCACTTGATTTCAATTGGTTTGAAAGACAAGGGTTCACAAGGGGTAACTAAAACTTTTCACTTTTCCTGTACTAATAAAAGTGTTTATATGCAATTATGTGGTTCAATTCTTTCTTTTCTTGTCTTCGTACACCAGAGGGAGCTGGTATACACGTCACGCGACTCTTCTCCCACTCGCCGCTTGAATGCGCACCCTTCGTCCTCCTCTCCATCAGCCTCCCCGTCTCGTCCACAATCCCGCCTGTCCTATGCGTCTGTCCGGCCTTCCTCATATGCTGGTCCAACCCCGTCCCCTCAAGCTCAACCATACCAGCACCAGCACCAGCACCAGCACCAGAACCCCAACCACCCCGCCTTCTGCCCCTCCCCAAGTGCCATCCTGGAGCGGCGTGATGTCAGACCAGATGAAGAGGTGCCAGCATCACCATCCAAGAGTGTGGTGCTTCTGAAAAATGAGATGGCGTATGCTGATCCGTATGCACTTGTCCATGGAGTGGCTTCCCCCCAGTCAATCGCTTTCCGACGTGGTTCACTGCGTTCCCTGAGCCCGTATTCGGCTGCTGCGTTGCACTGCGAATTCGACCCTGCCCTCTACAGGCCCGGAGGACCGCTCTACACCGAGCCTTATGGCTCCATGGGCTTCCGAACTTTGCCACCTGCATCACCGCAGAAACTCGAGCCGTACAGGGGACACTCGGGACGAGGATCTCCCGGAAGGCAGGGCTTCCGGAAAGATGGGACGGTGTATGTTGAGGGCCATAAAGCTCGAGTCGGGGGCCCTCTCCTGGACCAGATGTGTGTTATGGGTGGAGCAGGAGGAGAGGGCGTGGCACTGGCAGGTTATGAAACTGACACAAGGTTAGTTTAAAGCATTTGTCCTCAAAACGGCCAAGAAAACCTGCTAATGCTTTTTCTGCGAAGGGTTAATTATTCAAACATAATTATAATATGATTAATGTATTTGTGAGATCCAGGGAGCGAATGGAGGCCATGGAGAAACAGATTGCCAGTTTGACTGGTCTGGTCCAGAGTGTCCTTACCCGGGCACCAGACAGTCCGTAAGAGCTTTTCCTCAATTTTTTGAAGCCTAAAAAATAACACATGCATTGCTAAGGTAGAAACATAAACCTTGTAGCGACATAAACCTAATCTGACAAAGTGTATATTCGTTTTTTTTTATAAATCGTTTCGAAGGTCTGCATTCAAATGATTAATAGAGTTTGACACCAGACTTGTGGAACTTGGAAGAGAGACTTGATATTAATGTATATTAATAGTAGATAGTGTGTGATGGATATTTTCTTCTACAGTGACAAGGCAGAAACAGGAAGTGACTGCTCAGCACCTGAGCGTAAGTACCGTACAGTGTATGTGTGAATGCATGATACAGCAAAAAAAAAAAAAAGGGACAATTCATGACAAAATCTTGTGCAAACTTCTGATATAAAAAATTATTCTACTCAGCCCAGCCAATCAAAATTGAGAACTGGTTGACCAACATACAGAGTAGAGATGAGAAATCTGAAACCGTTTATGGATTCAAATTCTACATAGAGGGCACTCACCAAATACTTGGAATTCACTAAATCTATGGACTCATGAATCTTACTCACAAGTCACTCAGATCCAGCTGTTTCTTTGCATGCTACAAGTCAGACAGATCCGCTAAATCCCGTGGAAGATGCGCATAGGAGTCGTGATTTTGAGTCTCTTGTGTTTCTGACCATACAGGAAGTTTCCTGTACCTCTTTTTTTTAAAGAACGCCTCCCCCAAGGTGCTTTTCTGTCTCTGTAAAATAGGAAGGACATACAACTGAGCAGCTATGGGGTTTAGGTTCTTGCACAGGGGCCCAGGAGTAGCAGCTTGGTGGGGTAGGGTTTTAACTCACAACCTTCGGCTCCAAAGTCCTGTTCCGAATAAGGTGCCTGAACCTCGCCATTCATCGGGATAAGGACACGGGTTAACCCTTGCCGTGTTTTGTGTTTCAGCTGCCAGGTCTAGAAAAGGTAAAGAAAAAGGTATTTATATGTGTGTGTGTGTTGCTTTGTTTCTTCACTCCAGTCCACTGAAGATGTTGTTGACTCCTATTTGTCCAAAGTCTGTCGACCCCCCCCCCCCCCCCAACACCACTGAAGAGCTGTTTTTATTTCATCAGTTATGACTAAACTGAAAAAGAAAGTTTTTTCGTGTAACGCAAAGGTGCAGTTTGCAAATGCCACAGCATACTTTTTTATTATTATTATTATTCGTTTATGGTTATTTTTAATGCTGTGAAACGTCCAAGTTTACGAAAGTTTGTTTTCGCCTCCACACATTTGGCAGATGCCCTACAATCCAAAACAACTAAGAGTAATGTAATTTAAACAACTGAGCAGTTGAGATTTAAGACCTTGCTCATGGGCAGAGCAAATGGTGTATTGGTGGTGCTGGGATTTAAACTCAAAACCTTCCGAACAGAAGTCCAACATTAACTTAAGCATTGAAATACCACCAGGTAATCAGACTCAGCTTGTCATGGAATGGAGAAGTCACGCACAGTACTTGTTACTATAGGGACGTATCTATAGGGGGAAGTAGGAGCTAAGTGGTTAAGGCTTTGGATTATTAATTGAAAGGTTGGGGGTTCAAGCCCCGGTATGACCAAACTGCCACATTGAACATGGCCCTTAACCTTGTATGCTCCAGGGGTGCTGTATCATGGTTGACCCTGTGCTCTGATCCCAGCTTCCTAACATATTTTTAAACTGTAAAGCAACAGAAGGATTGTTCATGTTCAGTTCACCAAGAAACTACAAAACAGAACTAAAGTCCATTAACAAAAACACCTTTTGGCAACGTCCACACTGATACGTTTTTGTTTGAAAAATAAAATAGAATGGAATGGAATATAAAATGAAATTTAAATAAAAATCCATACTTTTTCATACTTTTCCAAAATGCATAGGAACCCTGTAGTAGTTTTTCATAACTGATTAAATGAAAAACAGAGGACCTGGTACCTGTTCTAGATTGTACGGAATGGAGTCAGAGAAAATTTGATCCCTGAGATTGGAACACCAATGTGTTACAATGTGTGTGTAAGCAAGTGTGTTTAACCCAAAACATCATGGAATGTTTGTACTGCAACCCCTGACCACCGGAATGAACCGTAGAGCGAGGTTTCATCAGCGGCATGTCGTGTTCCCTTTTTTCTTTCCCCGAAGTGACCAATAGTGCTGATGACCTGGACATTGCTTGGATGCAAGTCATGTGTGTTTGACATAACTTGAAGGGAATGTAGATGTCTGTTGCATGCAGAATCTACAGAGGTGTTGTGGTGAAGCAAACCTCAGATACAGTAGATCTGTATCAAGTTCGCTGAGGGGAAGACAATGTACCGAAGCGGAAAGGATGAACTAATTTACTCGTTATTCTTTATTATTTTACATCAGCTACCATTTAAGAATTTCTAGTCAAAAAATTTCCAGCCAACCAAAATCCTACCTGGAGTTGCTATGCTTTACCACTTGCTGTTTCCTCACCTCGATTCTTCTCCCGGCCAGCCACGACTCCCTCGGCTCCCCTGGCCCTAATGCCCCCGCCGCCCACCGGGACATCTCAGCCGATTACAATGTCTCGCTTACAAATGCAGCTGCGTCTCAGTGACTTGCAACGGAGTACGACGGAGCTACGCAAGCAGCTGTCACAGTTACGCAAAATACAGGTGCGCTCCGTGATTTAGGATTCCAGCTATAACCTTTTCTAATAGGACGCTTGGTAAAGAATTTGATTTGGTTTGCATGCTTTCAGATGCAGAATCAAGACTCGGTGCATACTCTGCTGCGGCAAGCTGAGGCCGATTTGGGTCTTTGCCTTATCGAAGCGTCTCGGACGCAGGAGGATCCTCTACAACGCCAACGCCTCCTCGTGGAGGAAGAGAGACTGCGCTATCTCAACGAAGAGGAACTGATTATACAGCAGCTACAGTGAGCTGTGTTTCCTATAATATTTCGCTACTGTCTTAACCTGCCTCACTAGCTTATGGATATGAGGATGGGCCCTTGGGATCACATGATATCATGATATCCAAACCTTTTCTCAGCTCTATTTACATAATATGCCTAATACTAGCTAGTAGATTAAACAAACTAGGCTACTTGGTTTGAGAACCACAACAGCCAGACAAGCTTGCTTGCAAACTAGCGGTTGCCCAAATGTTTGCTAGTGAAATAGCTTGCTGGTGAATTTATCGTTTTATTCGAATAATCAATTGGTTAAAAACTATTCTGTTTTACATGTTACATTAGTATTAGCTAGCTAACTATTTAACTTGACTAATGCTAACATTACCTCTGCAGTTGTAGCTAACTGTTTTTGTTCAATGAGTGAAAAGGCGATCATTTGAGCGTTTTAAGCAGCCGCTATGACTTTGACCCACTTGCAATTGTGTTTTGCTTCGTGCGTGTGTTTTATTCAAATGCAACCCCATTTTTTGTTCCACTTTGCTCTATTTATAGGCTCCATGATAGTGTAAATAAATAGATTAATTAATTTGTCTGGTACGCTTAATAACTCTCTTGCCTGCAATCTATGGGCTAGAGTTTGCATTGCACAAAGGATCCCCAAAGTAACAATTTCTTGGATTTAGTGAGTAAGTCAACAAAAAAAACATAACGCTAATATGGGACAGTGTGGATTGTGGGACTATCGAATTGCGATGTTGTCTTGCATGTATGCTTTTGTGGTAACAGTGATTTGGAACGTTCAGTGGAGGAAATGAAGATGGGGGCAGGGCTAAACCATCGATTGGTGACAGAACAGGAAGTGGAACAGAAAAGCCAAGAGCTCCGGAGGCTTGGAGAGACGCTGACCAAGCTTAAGAGTGAGTACAGGAACGGAACATATAAAAAACAAAAAGGGCCAATTAGAAACCAGGATAATGCTTACAGCCTGAACCCAAACAGGTAGGACTTAAAATGAAGCTATATTGTATTATATGAATTCTCGTGGGGGTTTGTGTTTGTCCAGATCAATTTCCGACGCTGCAAAGTAAAATGCGAGTGGTGCTGCGAGTGGAGGTCGAGGCGGTGAAATTTTTGAAGGAGGAACCAATGAGGCTGGATGCTTTACTGAAACGATGCAGAAACGTCACAGATACACTTGCAATGCTTAGGAGGTAGTGCATGCACAAACATTCACACAAATTTATCCAAGAAATCCGCTACAGATTTTAAAAGTGTATTTGCCTGCTAACACAGGCAGGTATCCGAAGGCCTATGGAAGACGCCAGAAGACTTTGACAGCTCCTTAGATGTTGACTTTACAAAGAGCTGTGATTTGGACATCCTAACAAGTCCGTCTCTGACCAGTCTACCCGACTTCACAGGCACTTTAACGGGGACTACAATTCTGTCAGGTTCCCTGACAACCAACTCTGCCAGCTTAGGTACTATATTTTATTTGTATAAATGATTAGGACACAGGTTCCCAAGTCCTGCAGGATTAGTCTGTAAATTAGGTGACAAACTCCTGTCATCATTATCTGGATTTTTTTCTTAAGAATCGGTCAATGTAAACTGTAAATTGACTCAGCTTTCTTTTTAGGCTCCAGTGCCAGCCTGTCTTGTGCTCTCAGCACCAGTCTGGGCTCATGTCTGAGTGGTGCGGCTGGTTTAGCAGGCACTACCACTCTTGGAAACTGGTTGGCAAGCACGGGAGTTGTGGACAGCAGCCTGCCTGAACAGGATGTCACCTCAGCAGGGACACCAAAGAGCCGGGGAATCGAGGATCTGCCTTCACGGAGAGAAACTGACAAAGGAGTGTCCGTGGAAGTTCGTCTGGTAATGCAGACTTCTGGTATTGCTTTATTGGTGTGGTGGGTGTCCTTGCTCTTCAGAAATAAGATACATTCAATTGACTTATAAGACCAAGTGTAGGCAACTTGGTAACTGTGATCTTCTGTAGCCTCAATATTTGGTTGAAGCTTATAGGCAATAACAGTTTATACAACTTTCAGTTCTAGAATTGTATCCAGCCTGTAAAAATAAATACTCATGAAATTACCTTGCCAAGTCAAAGGAGTGTATTGCTCACAGTAGGGCCACCTTTGGTGAATTTAAGGAGAAATAGACAAAGATGAATAAAAAATATAACTGCATTTGGTCTGGATTGAGGCCACTGAGACTTGCCGTTAGAATCAGGCCTGGGTGTGGTGTCTAGTTTCGTACATCTGGGTGTGGTTTCTGCATTACAACTACAGTAGAAATAATGGTACTGATTAAACTGTGGTGGTATCTGTCCTACTCCAGAGGTTTTACCCAGACAGTTCTAAGCATAAGGATTTATCTTGGTTGAAGTTGTGCAGATTTGTTTGTGAAAAGTAGGACACTCAAACAATACTAATGAAGAACTTCAATGTCAAGTGGTAACTGATGAAGAAGAGTTTAAGAGGCACTGAGTTTAAGATTTTGTCGGCCTGTTAGTAGGAAGTGCCTTGAATTCATTTTGTTTTTCATGGCCAGAATATCAATTCCAGAAGCATTTTACTTTATTTTGTCCCCTTGTACCAATAGAAGTGTCCCTCTTATACATACTAAATAATAATGATATTTTCTCTGATTTAATCAAACTGTTGACCCTGGAGGATTTAAATGGCGAAAAAGACTCTACACGAGAGTCAATCTGACAGTCAGACTGGGCCATTGTCTTTGTCAGGGCCAATTCTTGCCTTTTGTTGACCTTGGCAAAATTCCTATTGTCACCCCCTAACACCCACCCACCACAAGGCTAGTGGCACACCATACAAATCATTTGCAACCTTCTATAAAAATGGTTAAACACATTTGATAATCATTGCAAAATTGCTTGGATTTATGTAAGTTAAAATTGTAATATAAATGGGCGAGGACGGCGGCGAGGCAGGGGGTGCTCAGACGGTTGCAACCTAGGTCACCGAGCTGGGGGTGAAACTAAAAGAATGCAGTCAATAGAACAAGCAACAGAAATCAGTTTCCTTCACAGTGTTGAATTTAATGTATGAGATCAAACAGCTGAAATTACAGAGCCAGGACTTGCTGTGGGGATTATACAATTACAGTTGGCCTCAAGCCACAGAAACGTCATTAAACCTACACACGCTGACATTATTTACATCCATTTGTGTCTAGGCAGCGGAGCGCGACTGGGAAGAAAAGCGGGCAAGTTTAACCCAGTTTAGTGCCCAGGACATAAATCGTCTTTTGGAGGAGACGCAAGCCGAACTGATGAAGGCCATCCCCGATCTGGATTTTGCTGCCAAGCAGATCACCAAACCGGCGGTGCCTCCGAAACCGCACCTCTCCTCTTTACCCAAACCTGCTTCACCGTCCTCCACACCAAGCTGTACGCCTGAACACCAGCCGGGAAAGCCGCCACCCAAACCAGCCGGCAAGGAAGGCATTCAACGGAGAGAATCGGGTAATTCCGCTAGCGAAACTAATTCATCCGAACTCCAGGTTTTACATGCTAAAACAAAGCGAAAATCCCTTAAGAGGTGTTTTGCTCAAGACCCTGACCTTTGTTTTTCTTGCGAAAACGAGACAGTTTTTTGAATCATGCCGCAATATTGGCGCAATTGCTCTAATATTTGCAATAACAACAGAGGGTTACGTCATACCAATTATCCCATTTGACCAGTTTATCTTGTGTGCATTTGTTTGGATTGTGTGGACCAAACGACCGTAGGGGAGCTGACCGTTCCGCGGTATCGCACGGAGAAGCCGTCCAAGTCTCCGCCACCTCCACCACCACGCCGCAGTTTTCCATCGAGCCACAGGCTCACGACCAACAGCAGTGGCGAGGTCGTCATCGTTAACAAAAGCATCAATGTGAGGAATACATTAATCTTTTTTTTTGGGGGGAGGGTGGTGCTTTCATCTTTGCTCCTTGTGGCATGACATGACACAGGATGTGAGTTTTATATATATATATATATATATATATATATATATATATATATATATATATATATATATTTATATATATATATATATATATATATATATATATATATATATATATATATATATATATCATAAGACAATATAGTGCCAAAAGTATTGGGACACCTGACTTTTCTAGCCATATGTGCTTCTTCCCCAAACTGTTCACCAAAATTGGAGGCACAACAAAAGCGAAATTTTCTCAATGCCAGCCCCGTGAAGAAATGCTTCACTTGGACTGGAGTGAAAGATCTTGATTGGCATTCTATAAAGCGCTAAACTCTAATGAAACACCTTTGAGATTAATGTCAACACTGACTGCACCCCAGGCCTCCTCACCTCACCTCCATCAGTACCTGACTTGAAACACCCTTGTGGATGAATGAAATCTCCACAAAACTCCACGAGCACACTCCAAAATTTTGTGGAGGATCTTCCATATTTTAACAGCAAACAGGGACTGAATAGTCAGGTATCCACAAACTCTTGTTTGCATGCAACACTATTCACACAATTGTTTTATTCTAACTGATCTGCATAATTAACGATTAAACATTTGTAGATTTCACATGCAAATTAGGGCTCTTTGGGGAGAATCGTGTCTAAATGTTTTGTTTCATATTCTTCTAGCTTGTCGCATTCAATAGCAAGCTAGCTTACTAAAGGCAGAAAAAATTGGAGAAAGACAACTGCTTTTCCATTTTTATTGGAATTTGATTGGCAGATCTTCAAATGGATTTGATTTTATATACATTTATACACAAATGAAAGTGGTAGCTCAGTGATAAGATGTTGGAATTCTGACCGGAGGCTCATGGGTTCAAATCCCAGCACCACCAAGCTGCCACAGCTGGTCCATTAAGCACAGAACATAACCCTCAACTACTCAGATTAGCTGTATAACTGAGATAACTATAAGTCGCTCCAGATAAGCGTGTCCTCCAAATGTCGTAAATTGCAGCTACATCCTCGTGCACCATCTGCCCGTCTTTGTACAGAAACCTGAACAGAACGAAAACTGTGAGGAGTCCGATGCTCAAGTCCAATCTCAGACTCCACCCGTTAAACTTAGACGCCCTTCGACCTCCGACGGCCCGCGACCCTCTTCCACGCCACCGGTTATCGCTGCTTCTGGGATGAGGGAAGATGAGAACGAGGAGGAGAAGATCATAGCAGAGCTTGAGGTAAAAAAAAATTTGGTTGGATAAATTTATATTAATATAAAAATTGCAATGAAATGAAGCAACCAGTTTGGAGCTTAACATCTTAATTCCTTCTTACACACATGCTATGCACACACACACACACATACAATATGGCAGATTTTCCAGCCAGTTCTGGTAAAGCCCCTCACCCCCAAGTCCACCAGTCTCCCCCAGTTCACCAGACCCGAGAGCAACTCTCCAAGTTTGGGTCAGTGGACCTGCAGCAGATTGTGGTTCGAGGTAACCGGTTAATTTAACATTCCCTGGTTTTCCTTCTGCTTAGATCCTCATGCTCCTGATCTGATTTCTGATTCTCTGGCAACCTTTTGAAATTTTGACAGACTTTGATAGCACAGGTGCTGCTGAGTTCTTCAGTCTGATCGGCCCGAATGGGCTGGTTCTGTCTAGAGGTGCTTTATTTGTACCTATACTACACGGCCAAAAGTTGAATCGTCGCACAATTCCGTCGCCATTCGCTGTTGTAATAACCCCCCGCAAATGTAGCATGAGATTTTTCCTTCACTTCAGCCAGCAGACCAAAACATTTATCCAGCAGGACACTTGTGCACAAAGCCAGCTCCATGAAGATATACTTTCCATGGGTTGGAAGATGTAGAAGATCTCCTGCTAGAGAGCTATAAACATATATGAACACATCAGGCCTCCTTAACTTACCTCACCTCCATCTGTACCTTTACTAACACTCTTGTGGCTGAATGAAATCTCCACAAAATCTAGGGGGAAATCTAACCAGAAGTTTATTAGAACAGCAAATCGGGAATCAAGGAATGTCAAGAAATCAAAACGTTACCATTACAGTCTAATGACCTGGAGGAGCTTTTCCTGTATTTCCAAAAACTCACTGTAGTCTTGATCTTTTTTTTTTTTTTTTCCCCTCTATATTCCCTAGTTCTGTAGATCTCAATATCTACACTCTAACATACATCTTTCTTACACTATGTACATCCTTTATATATTATTATAAAATATTAAATCCTTCATTCTGATTGGTCGGCTCCGGGTTCTCATTCGTCCTATCAGTTTTTAAGGCTCCGTTTGTGTTTGGGACGACTTCATCCTGGGCGTATTGCGGACGCGTGTTATGGCTGCTCGTGTAATATACAAGAGTGTCATCTTCGCTGTTTAGACATTATGTGTGTGAGTGGGCGAGCGTCACGTGAAGTGTGTGTTCCCAGACTGGGATAATATGTTCCTTCCCTGGTGAAGCTGTCACAACAGAAGGCCGTGCAAATAGAGCATGTTTTCCTGCTTCTTCCTTTATTTATGTCCTACATCAAACATCTTTTATTCTTCTTTTATCATCTTAAATTTTTTGTTCTTCCACATCCAGAATGTGGGAACTCCTCCAGGGTCGGCGAAAACGCCAGCGTCCTCGTCCTCATCTCGCCTGAAGCAGCTACAGCAGGGTGGTCTGGAGCAGAAGAACAGGAAGCAGCGTGAGCAGCAGGGCCAGCAGCAGGTATTTCACTTCTGACAGCCCCCTGACGCCTGAGAGCTAGGAGTGAACGATACCTGCTACGTTAGCAACCCTACCCCGACTAGCTAAACGCTAGTCAGTTTTTGCTAGCACTTAAGGAGACTTGACAGTAAAGCACAATTATGATCACCTGGGAAAACATTTTTTTTTGTTTTGACCATAGCCATGATGTCTACCTCTCCACTAGGGGTCCAACCAATCAGCTGACCCTGTCGTCCATTTGATTTTTTTCTTCCTACAACCCCTACGTAGTTCCTGTTAAATCATTTAGGGTCGCTTTTATTTTCACCTACTTTCTCGCACTCCTGTGTCCGTCTGCAGTCCACCGAGACCAAAACACTGCGCCCTGTAATCGTTTCCCTACATACAAATTGCTCCATGGGGCTTTTCTGCCTTTGTCTCATCGTCCCTATAGACTTTCACCATACAGCTTTTTCTAGTATGCTGTGACCTCCAAAAAAAAACACCATTAGCATCAGTCACGTAGCAATGAAATTAAATTATTTTCCCCAAAACATTAAGTATTAAATAAAATTCTGTATATAAATCAAAACACATTTAGCTAGCATGTAGTTATATGATGCTAATCAAAGGATTTAGCCAAACCAACACAAGCAGCAGATTTCCATAATCCGTCTTAACTAATATTGTCCTTAAACCCCTTGTAAAACTTCTGAGTAAAGGATAAAACTGTGAACAAATGCAGAAGGTACAAAGATGAAAAGAAAAAAAAAACACTCCGTGGACGAAGCGGAGAATTGGGAAGCCGTCCAGAGACTCTCGAGAGACTCTTATCAGCGGGGCAGTACGCAACGTCAGAGCACAGAGGCTTGTGCCAAAAAAAAAGCAAACGATCAAAAAGGACAGAAAGATTATTAGTTAACTTTGAAACCATTAGCTTGCAAGCATACCAGATTGATTTCCCCAGAACTGATCCAAGAAGGAAAAAACGAAACCTGGAGACGAACCAGAACAGGGAACACAGCTTCTTCTGGGTGATGAGGAAGATCCTGGGATGTACTTTATGATATCGGCAGCAGTTTTATTGCAAGAAGATCCACTTAGAAGACACTTTTACCTCAGAAAAAAAGCTACTCAGCAAAGAATTGTACACCTTATCAAGCCACCAATGGGTAAATAATGTGGGGTGGGAAGGTACTGGTTGTGTTTAGAACTTGGACTAGGTCTTTTAGACCCAACCCCTAACAGAACTTCATACAGTACCCACTTTGATTTACGTCTCAGGAGAGCCACGGTCAGTATTATCGTTCGGGTCTTGATTCAGGCGGCTTCATTGTGTCTCTCTGCAGCCTAGCGAGGCATTCGGTCAGGTCAGCATGCGGCGTGCGATTTGAGCCTCGCCGACGGAAACCTCAGCATGACGTAGATGCAAACCATCTGTCTGAGAAGCGCTAGAGCCACATGGCTTCTGCCTCCTACCCAGCCAAAGGTCTCGCTAATTTGGCGTGCCCCCTTGTGCTGAAAACCTAGCCAATGTCGGCGTGGTTGTAAAAATTTAACGTACAATTGCTCGGATGGCTCCTCAAGCCCTTGATTAGCATTTAGGCGAGTTGAGCGTTACTGAAACTTTCGTCGGATTAGATTGCTAATCTTCATGTTCTGACCAGCGATTTCTAGGGGTCCAAGCACTTTTTACATTTTACATAAAATGAGTAAGGGATAGTTGATGTGCGAAATCTGATTGACTGATGGTGGCAGAAACATATTGTTATATATTATATCAAGGTTGTGATGGATTCAAAGTCTAGACCAGGAACCCATGATTCGATTTGATGTTTTTGAGGGGTCACAGCATACCTCCAGGGAATTTTCATCCTTCTGATGGGCGTTTTTTGGTTTTTCTTCATTCTAATGAATTAAAACTGAATGGTTTGCCCCAACTTTTGACGATTACTAAATAGCAGAAAAAAACATTGACCACTGATCATATAAGAAAAAAATTTTTATTCATGAGATACAACTAACATTTATGTCTCTTCTCTTCTCTCCATCCTTGCTCACTTTCTTCTCACTTGCTTGCTTCATGCTCGCACTTCTTTCCTCTCGCTTCTCTTGAATGAAATGCATGCACCGGGTCTAACCGTGCTTCCTGCCCCAAAGAAATGAAACCATACTTGGCCAACTGTCCTTCAAATCCTCGACCCTTGAGGACTTGCAACCAATCCTACAGAAGTCAAAAGAAGTTTTCTTTTCTTTCTTTTTTTCTCCCCCTGAGGCACTTTTTCCTTTTTTGCAAACCGATTCCCCGTGCCCCCTTTCTGGCCAACCTCTTTCTTTCATGAATGGCATTAATTTTAGCCTATCACTGTCCTTCATTCTGTTTTTCGCCTGAGATCTGATCCTATCCAAGGTGATGAGACGCTGAAGCGATGCGTGGGGACGACGCATGCGCCAGGACACTGAGTAGAAAACCGAATGGCGACACGTTATATTCTAAAACATTAGGGTAAGTTAGAGTGATTAATGTAATAATGTGTCACTGTATGTACAGTAAAATAGCATCATCATCACCATCATCAGGACCATGAAGGATTTCAGCTCGTCTGCAGATTTCTGCAAAAACTGGCAACTCCAAACAAGACTTTATTGAGGAATTAAATGTCATTTTGTATCGAAACGTGGTTTCTTTTTTCGTTGGGCGCCAGCGCTATATAAGCGGTAACGCCAAAACTTCTTGGACACCCGAGCAGAAGATTGAACATCTCGCGTTGAGTCCCCCATTTTCTGTCAAGCTCCACTGTTCCGAGGAGATGTTCCACTAGATTTAGCGGAAAATTTGTGGAGATTTATTCAGCCCAAAGAAGGGCGTTAGGTACTCAAGGTGTTTCGAGGTCAGAGATGGAGATCCTCCACCTCGTCCCAAACCCATGAAGCTTGTTCACAGTCACGCTTTTATTCCCGGAACAAGATTCGAATCTCCCCATTCAGGTGAAGGCAGAATTCCATGCTATCCGAAGACGGCCAAAACGATCTTCGGGTTTTTGGGCTGACAATTTGGAAGTTTGGATAAGCCGGGTGTCCCAATACTTTTGGCCAAAAACCGCGTATGTATTTGATCGTACTGTTTTGAATTGTGACTTCAGTGCATGACCTTAAAATAAAAAAATAAAAAAGTTTGTGAAGGCCGGAAAAAAATGGGCGAGCGTTTTACGAATTCCGCAACTGTGACGACTGTGATTGATCTAGATGTATTTATTACCAAAATTGTGTTTATCAAACATATATAAATATATATAGATATATATATATAAAGTGTTTGTATGATTAGGATCATTTTTGTATTTTTGTATTTCAGAATGAACGAGTGCATGGAAAATCCGAAAAACGCGAAATAATGGAAAGTTTGAAAAAATCTATATCTAGCTATAGAGAGAGAAGCACATGTTTCATGAAGAGTGTTCCAGGAAGCTAATGCACGATTAATTACGAGTATAAAAAAATGTAATAAAAAAAACCGAACGATTGCACAAGAATCGAAAAAAAGTGATTAAAAACCCCTGTTTTCCCGCAAAGTCGTGTCGGATTTTAACGCTCGATTGTTTTTTTTGTTTTTTTTTATAAACACTTGACAGCACAGAAATTGAGATAAAGACAATCAGAGGTGCTCGAGATGCGATTGGACAATGGGATTTTACACGATGGAAGATGCGTACGAAAAGCCCCGCCCCCTTTTCTGTCTCTGCGTTTGTGGTATTTTTGTAGTAATTTAGGAGTCGTTTTTATTTGACATTCATTCTCTGGTGGAGTCTAGTGTTGTTTTTTTTGTCTCGTTATTGTTGCCATACTTCAGGGCTGTGCTGCTTTTTGTCCCTTTTAGCGCTTTTGTCTTGTTCGAGTTGTCCCCTTTCAGGTCTCAGTTGCTTTTTTGTCTCATTAGAGTTGCCCCCTTTGAGGGCTGCATGCTTTTGTATTGTTAGAATTGTCCCTCTTTTGTTAGAGTTGTCCCCTTTCAAAGCTGCATGCTATTGTCTCATTAGAGTTGTCCTCATTAAGCTCTGTTTACTATTTGTCTTGTTAAAATTGTCCCCTTTGAGTGCTGTATGCTTTGTCGTGTTGGAGTTGTTCCCTTTTGTTAGAGTTGTTTCTGTTCAGCACTGTCTACTTTTTGTCTCGTTAGAGTTGTCCCCTTTCAGGGCTGTATGCTTTTGTCATGCTAGTGTTGTCCCCTTTTGTTAGTGTTGTCCCTTTTTGTTAGTGTTCTCTCCTCCTAGGGCTGCATGCTTTTGTCTTGTTAGTGTTGGCCCCTTTTGTTAGTGTTGTCCCCTTTTGTTAGTGTTGTCCCTTTTTGTTAGAGTTGTCTCCTCCTAGGGCTGCATGCTTTTGTCTTGTTAGTGTTGTCCCCTTTCGTTAGAGTTGTCTCCTCCTAAGGCTGCATGCTTTTGTCTTGTTAGTGTTGTCCCCTTTCGTTAGTGTCGTCCCCTTTCGTTAGTGTCGTCCCCTTTCGTTAGTGTCGTCCCCTTTCGTTAGTGTCGTCCCCTTTCGTTAGTGTCGTCCCCTTTCATTAGAGTTGTCTCTTTTTAGGGCTGCATGCTTTTGTCTTGCTATAGTTGCCCCCTTTTGTTAGAGTTGCCCCTATTCAGGACTTTATGCTCTTGTCTTGTTAGAGTTGTCCTTTTTTAGGACTGTCTTTCTTTTTTTTTTTTTTTTTTTTTAGTCTTGTTAGATTGTCCCCATTCAGGGCTGCATTGCTTTTTGTCTTGTTAAATTTGTCACCTTTCAGGGTTGTATTTTTTGTCCCATTCAGGCTGTACATTTTTTTGTCTTGTGTCGCTGTAGTTAGGGTTGCTTTTCTGCTGCCCTGTCCCCTGTCCCCTGTCCCAATAGTATTGAGGCCCCCACTATCGAATTCTGAGGACCGAGGCAATTGCTCACTCTGCCTATAGCTAGCGCCGGCCCTCTTTACAATACAGGCCTGCATTATTATTTTTTTTATCCTGTTAGCTTTGCTGTGGTTTAGGGTCCTCACTGTTCCTTCATGTCTTTCTAAACCTTTGACACAGTCCTGATGTTAATCTGATATAAATAATTTCAGCGAATTTTTCGCCAAACGTTTGTGGACATCTGCACAAAAGATCGGTACGTGAACGTCCCATTCCACATTTGCTGTTCTAACGTTCTAAGCTCCACTCTGGGAAGGTGTTCCACTCGATTTGGTGGAGATTTGTGCCAAAGGAGCTCTATAGCAGGAGATTTTTGAAGTCGTCAAAGCCATGGAAGGAATATCTTCATGGAGCCGGTTGCTGGAACAGATTCAGGTCTTCTGATTTAAGTAAAGGAAAAATGTCTACAATGCTTCAACAGTTTAGACTCGTAGCACATATGGCCGGGAAGGTAGGGGTCTAGACGCAGTCTAGTAAAGCTTGTGCAGTGGAAATCCACATCGTTCCACGTCTTACAGAGCGGAAAATCCCATAAAATGAGTCGTTCTTATATCATTGATGATTTCGGTGGACCTGTAGTGGTCCCTTTACGGAAAAAAACATAAGAAAAAGACGTAACGTGTGTTGACCCTCCTATTCCTAGTGTAGGTTTGTTTGTACAAAATACATACAATGTTAGAGAGGGAAAAAAAAATTCCGGGTTCTCACCCAAAATAATAATAAAAGATTCCCAACCCCGGATACATTCCATACACACTGTCAGGATGGTTGACACTGTGGGGACACGGCGCTGGGACACGGCGCCGGGCAACAAATCTGCTGGCGAAGCTGCATGCACACTGAACCTGACGTCTGCATGCAGAAGCAACTTTTTTTTTTTTTTTTATGTGTGTGTAAAAATAGAAATTACGTCTGTATGGATAAATAAATAAAAAGAAATAACGGAAAATATAATTTTTGGTTTGCGGTGAAAACACGATCGCGTACGTCGCTGTGGGCCGATCCCACTCGCTTTCCTGTCGTCTGTAATCATGTAACAAAAAAACAAAACAACTAACGAATTACACAGTTGATAAAACCACGAGCGATGTGTATGTGTGTGTGTATACATATATATATATATCGCTAGATCTCTAATAGCTCATCCTTTGTGTCGAGTGTTTACAGAATAACTGTGTGATTAGACCGATAATGCACTTTTTTTTGAGAGAAACAAATACAAATGGAGAAATTATTATTATCATAATTATAATGCTGCTCTTTGGTGGGGGGTGGGGTGGGGTTTGGGGTGGGGTGGGCGTAGGTGAAGGGGTAGAAATATGAACCTGAACCAGAGACTGTTGGTTTTGTAATATTCACTGTTGTGTTTTTGTGAGTATTAAAAGTGTTCGATCTTGTACTCCGGCCTCCGCGTGCTGATTAATTTGATACACGTCCAAACGTGTCCCACTTTAACACGTGGACACGTCCTTTGTGTGTGGTGTGAGAGAAAGTCCTGTGTGTGTGTGTAGGTTCGAGACAAAATGCAGCTCGATACATCAGATCTCAAGGTGGATGAGTTACAACACACCGGTCGACCGAGATCCAGACTCGGAGACTACTGGACCGCTGGCTGATGGACATGATGGACATCTATTTATACTTTTACTGTCCCGTGCTTGTGTAAACTAAGATCAGACAGTGCAGCAGTTTGATTAGATGGTAGGATGAGACGGTGTGATAGGATTAGAGAGTGTTGTGGTAGGATCAGACAGCACAGTAAGATCAGACAGTACAGCAGTAAAATGAGACAGCGTGGTAAAATCAGACAATCAGACTGCAGTGGTAGGAACAGACGGTGCAGCGGCAGAAATTTCCCCACTGTGGGACAAATAAAGGTATATCTTATCAGATGGTGCTATGGTAGGATCAGACAGTGTGGCAGTAGGATGAGACAGTGCAGCAATAAGGTCAGACAGTGCGGTGGTTGGATCAGACAGTGTGGCAGTAGGATGAGATGGTGCAGCAGTAAGATCAGATTGTGCGATGGCAGAATCAGATGGTGTGATGGAAGGATCGTACAGTGTGGCAGTAGGATAAGACAGTGCAGCAGTAAGATCAGATTGTGCGGTGGTAGATCAGACAGTGCGATGGTAGGATCAGACAGTGTGACAGTAGGATGAGATGGCGCAGCAGTAAGATCAGATTGTGTGATCGTAGGATCAGACAGTGTGACAGTAGGATGAGACAGTGCAGCAGTAAGATCAGACAGTGCGGTGGTTGGATCAGACGTTGTGGCAGTAGGATGAAATGGTGCAGCAGTAAGATCAGATTGTGCGATGGCAGAATCAGATGGTGTGATGGAAGGATCGGACAGTGTGGCAGTAGGATAAGACGGTGCAGCAGTAAGATCAGATTGTGCGGTGGTAGGATTAGACAGTGCAGCTGTAAGATGAGACGGTGCAGCAATAAGATCAGACAGTGCAATAGTAGGATCAGACAGTGTGGCAGTAGGATGAGACGGTGCAACAGTAAGATCAGATTGTGTGATGGTAGGATCAGACAGTGTGGCAGTAGGATGAGACGGTGCAGCAGTAAGATCAGATTGTGCGGTGGTAGGATCAGACAGTGTGATGGAAGGATGGGACCGTGTGGCAGTAAGATGAGACGGTGCAGAAGTAAGATCAGACAGTGTGATGGAAGGATCGGACAGTGTGGCAGTAGGATGAGATGGTGCAGCAGTAAGATCAGAAAGTGTGATGGAAGGATCGGACAGTGTGGCAGTAGGATGAGATGGTGCAGCAGTAAGATCAGACAGTGTGATGGAAGGATCGGACAGTGTGGCAGTAGGATGAGA
The DNA here is from genome assembly GCA_039877035.1 of Silurus lanzhouensis. NCBI lineage: Eukaryota > Metazoa > Chordata > Actinopteri > Siluriformes > Siluridae > Silurus > Silurus lanzhouensis. The sequence goes on from JBCEWE010000394.1 coordinate 488,152, forward strand.
TGGTGCAGCAGTAAGATCAGAAAGTGTGATGGAAGGATCGGACAGTGTGGCAGTAGGATGAGATGGTGCAGCAGTAAGATCAGATTGTGCAATGGTACTATGCATGTCAGAACCTTGTTATAACTACATTATTGCTAGTTTCCTTTCAAAATAAAGAGACTGTTATTACAATGTTATAACTGTTAATATTACCATGTTATTGCCATGTACCCACTGTGTCGACGTGTCTGTGTTATAATATCACAGTTAGTGTGTATTAGAGATTGATTTATTTCATTAGGGTACATGCACATGAAGCACCAGATCCCAATACAAAACACATTCATTCCAATCAAAACCCGCTCCTGGAATTAAATCGACGCGCTGATGTGGATCAGAACCGACAGCGAAAATCTCTCCAAGCTCGAAGGTGAGGATTCGCTGGATTCACCACGGCGAGATCGGATCCAGGTGGTGCAGGAGGCAGAGGAATCGCTCTCCGCTTGTTGATTTGCAGCGTTCTTTAGAACACAAATAACAGAAATACAAAGTGTGTGTGTGTGTGTGTGTGTGTGTGTGTGTTAGAGTGAGATATCGGAAGACACTTGAAGTTTCTGTGCCGGTTTCCATTTGTTGCTGCTGCGTCTCCCTCCATCGTCTCTTATGTAGGGCTGATTTCTCAGATCTGCACACACACACACACACACAAAATAAATGAAAAATCCAAACATCTAGTAAAAATGCATAAAGGAGGTCACGACTGGAGAAAAGGAGAAACGGAGGAAGAGGTTTAGCGAGGAGTCGATTCGCTGAAGGCGGAGTCGGAGAACGCTGGGAGTAAAAAAACGAGACGATGAGGAGCAATGTGAGAATTTAGCACTGAGAGGAAACAAACAGGAAAACAGGAACGCCCGTGAGGACGGACCTCAGCGACGGATCAATAGATCGAGTTGATTTTTGCCCCCCTGACCTGTGATGATGTCCTCGATGGTGCCGTCTTTGCCTTCGCGCATCCGAGGGGACAACTGTCTTCGCCTCAGCTCCGATATGAGGTCCACGTGCTGCATCGTAGGCTCCTGGGCGGCAGACAGACAGCGGTTCATCAATTTGTTTACTGACTTCGAACACGGACGTTTTCCTGTTCTGTCTATAGGAAGTTACAGCTCTACCTCTGCCATGTTAATCTGTATTCTATGGGACTCTCAGGACACGCCTCGGTCTCCTTAGCGTTGCGATATGTAGTGTGTAGTGTAGTTTTCCCCTTCACATCAAACTAGGAGATCCATACCTGTTCCAGCATGGCTTTTATAGACCATGTGGTTGGAAGATGTGGAAGATCTCCTGCTCGAGAGCGATTACAATCTAAAAGATCGGTACCTTGCTACCCGTTTTTCCCGCTTCGCTCGTGGACGTCTCTTTGCTCTCGTCGGCTACGACGAAACTGTCCCTCTTCCTCTGCTCGTTTTCCTGCTCAGCTGCCTGGAAAGACGAGTCGGAGTTTTTACTGAATTAACGTAGGAATGAATAAACCTTGCAGAATCCGATCCATATCGAATAACTATACCTGGCTCATGAATATGCATGAATGCATAAATTAGCATGCAAATGAGTATACTTCACCTTATATGCTTTAATGAACCTGGTGAATATGAGGAAGAACATGGCAGGGGGCGTGGTCTTGGGATTCTCGCCAAAGTACTCCACTACGGATTCATACACCTCCTACAGAGAGAGAGAGAAGAACGAGAGAAAAAGATGGAAAAGTTTTTTTTTTCATATGTATTATCATTTTTTAATGGCTTTTTCTCAACAGACTTTCACACCTGCCCGGTTTTCGCGTCTTTAACCACGGCATCCAGCAGGCTGCGGTTGTTGGACAGGAAGTCCCTCAGGACCGGATTGTCTTTCTGTTCTTCGTACTCCTTCCGGGTCACCTCCATTCCTCTCTCCAGCGCTCGTACGTCTAATAAGATGCTGTCCAATGACACTGAGAGGAAAAAAACACCTCTGTAAGATGTAATCCAGGTGTGAGTGTGATGCTACAGGAGGTGGCGCTAAAGAACGGCCATTATGATGGTGGAGGATCTCACACCTAGCTGTGGATAATCATCTTAAATACATATTCATGAGGTAAAACTTTGAGCGAAACTGACTGGAACAAATTTTCCTTTTATTTTATATACAGTTCTGCTTCTCAGAATCACGTCCGGAGAGAAACCAGACAGACAGACAGACAGAAAGACAGACAGACAGACAGACAGACAGACAGACAGACAGACAGATAGATAGATAGAGAGTGTGTGTGTGTGTGTATATGTGTTCACCCATTGCTGCTTTGTCCAGAAAGTGCAGCTCCGTATGAAAGTTGTGTAGATGTGGAAACTTCTCATGGATGATGCTGACCAGGAAGTGCAGCAGCGTCTGTCTGCGATCCGTCGACTTCGTGTCCAGCAGCTAAGTGAGAAATTAAAAAAAAATGATTTAAATGAAAACATTCCACACACACACACACACACACACCACACACACACACACACACACACACACACACACAAAACTTTGTGGACACCGGAAAATGTGAAATTCATTCAGCCACAAGGGGGCGTTTAATAAAGTCAGGCACTGATATAGGTAAGTTGAGGCCTAGGCTGCATTCAGCATGAAAAAAAAAAATATCCTGAAGGTGTTTGATATGGTTTGGAGCGCTAGAGCAGGAGATCTTCCACATATTGCTAAAAAAAAGGCAGGTGTCCTGACACTTTTGCTCTGTTAGCAATGCTTTCACCTCACCTGATCGAGACTCTGGAGACGGAAGCCGTACACGGCGCCCCTCTTATCGCTGTTCATGTAGTTCCCGAACGCCAGGATGATCTTAAAAAAAAAAAAAAAAAAAAGGGTGATGATGCGCTAGAAAAAAAAAAAGAACGAGTCGAGAGATCTGGAAAAAAACGTACCTCCAGGATCTTCTTCAGTTTGCTGGAGGATTTGATGGACATGGAGGCGGCGATGACGGCGTTCAGCTGCTGGGAGGTTGAAAGAGCGAAAAAAAAGGGAAAAAAAAGAACTTTATTCTATCTATCCTTTCCATACTCTCTATTGTTTCTATTCTCTCCATCAGACAGACAGAGACAGAGAGAAAGAGAGAGAGATTTTCTATATCTTTGCGCTGTAGAACAGTATCTCCAGCGGTTCTGACCGGCTGCAGGAGCTGGATGCTCTCGGTGAAGTTCCCCATGAAGGTGAGCGTGCTGATTCGCTGGCAGAGTCGTGGGATTTTCCCGAACTGGGCCATGAAGCGATCTTCCTCCGAAAGTTCAGACGCCGAGTGGCCGTCACGCTCGTAACTCTGGATCAACTTCAGCTCGTAATCGGACGGAACAAAACGCTCCAACTGCTCCAGAAAATCCACACGCAGTGCCTTGAGGTTATACCTGAGAGAGAGATGAACATATATGAGCGAAAGAGTGTGTGAGTCCGTGAGTGTGTGTGTGTGTGTGTGTGTGTGTGTGGTAGACGTACGTCTCGATGGCGGTGCAGATCTGCTTGGTGTCCATGCCCCCCTTGCGCAGGGTGATGGCCAGGTTCTTGGCGCGGTTTGGCTCCAGGAGAGAGATCTTGCTGGAGGACTTGCGCGCCACCCTCGTCGCCATGGTGCTGCCGCTGGTGGGCGGAGCCTGAGCCTTCGTTTTGAAGAGCTCCTCGAAAGCGTCCATGTCCAGCTCCTGAGGCGAGAGGCGTAGCGTGAGACAAACCGCGAAACGTATTGAAACAATTTGGACGCTTTTAGCACAATCAGGGATTTTTGTAACAAACAAACAAACAAACAAACAAACAAAACAACAAACAAACAAACAAGTTGAAACGTACCATTAGGACCTTTCCGTCGTCCAGCTCGGTGAAGACGGTCCCGGCAACCTGCTCGTCCTTCAGCGTCTGCCAGTTAAAGAGCGGCATGCGGTACTTCGTCCGGATTGGTTTCTTATCCCTCAGACCTGAAACACACACACACACACACACACACACACACACACACACACACACACACACAACACACACACACACACACTCTCACTCAAATAAGGATATCAGGACAGTAAGAAATCTACAGTCCATAAGAATTCCATACCTGTCCCCAAGGTGTTCAGAGGCGGAGGTGGAGGTGGTGGCGGAGGAGGCGGAGGCGGAGGGGCGGGGCCAGGAAGTGGGGGCGGGGCTGGAGGAGACGGTCGCGATTCTGTACTGGAAACAGTGAGCGGACTGGCGGGTTTCGTAATCTCGTCTGCAACTAAAGAAAATATGAGAAATTAGAACAAAATGCCTAATGACACACACACACACACACACACACACACACACACACA
>JBCEWE010000394.1:502491-544991 GCA_039877035.1 Silurus lanzhouensis
TCACAGTTGCAGTTCCTCAAACTTCCCTAAACACAGTTTTGTTCCCCAACGAGGAAAAAACACGCAGCATGTAAACACGAGCAAATTCCTGAACACCAACAAAACTTACAAAAATGTCCCAAGAGGCGACAAAAACCAGTTCTCACGTGTATAACTCATCGTTCTGCAGGCATTGGGGTGAGATGCCGGACGTTCACCTGCAGTCTTGCATGTCAAAATCTCCTGATGTTCAGAACAGGTTTTCTGCGCTCGGCATTTGCATGTTCGCTCTGGCGCGTCGGAAATTCTCGACATTTTTTAATGGTTCCTCTTGATGTCTGTCATCTGCATTCATCCGGCTTGTTTTTGTGATGCCTGTGTTGGCTTTGAGTTAGGACAGTGTTTCAATGCTAGTGTTACTCTTGTCTTTGGCACCTTGAACTAGCTTCCCTGTTGCAGATATACATCCTCAGAACAACATACCACCACCACCATGCTTCGCTCTGAGCATTGTTGCAGCGATGGTGAAACTTTGGTCTCGTTGTTAGACATCTCTAGTGACCACGAATCAAACAATTAGTGCACCAATGAAATATAATGTGTCTAAATAAAAAGGACCTGAAGAGAACCATTAAGAAACCAGCTCAGACAAGTGAAGGTCATCATATAATTGACATTTAAAACAGAATCGTGACATGCAGGTCTAGGGTTGCCAGTTCACTTCTAAAACTGGGCTACTGTCTCACCCACATGCTGTTCCTGGAAGTGGGATCTTATTAGCATAGAGCACTAACCCGTATTACATATATCACAGTCGTGGGTGACGACTTACTTATCTGCACTAATGCACCCTTAGGCTAATGCTAATACCCACTTTTACGATTTTTCATTCTGTCACGAGTCCTCCCAGGCTCCAGATTTCCACTTACACTCTCAACCACCCATCTTTTTAACATCCCTAAAATAGTTCTGTTCTTTTTCTTAATAGGACATGAGGGGGTGCAGCAAGAGACAGAAGGACAAGTTTGTCCTGCGGGACAAACATGACGTCTATTTCTTCTTCTTTCTCTCTCTCTCTTTCTTTCTGTAACAGCTCATTAATCTTTCCTCTATATGGGGCTGGAGATGGATAAATAATGTTAGATCAATAAGCATATATCAGAATTGCAGGCACAAGGGCTTTACTATTCCACACACACACACACACACACACACACACACACACACACACACACACACACACACACACACACACACACACACACACACAGTGATGATGGCTGACTAAAGTGAGGACTCAAACACAAAATAGGCAACGATTATAATGAATTCTACTTAAATTAAGAAGGGACACCTCTGTCCGGAACTGTCTGGAGACTCCTTCAAAATTTTCTAAAAAAAAAAAACTTTACCACATCGATTTTGTGGTTCGACCAGCTTCGGAGCAGGAATATGATTCCCTTCAACTGAATCTTTCAGGGCTCAAGAAGCTCATCTTTAGAAGAAATACCTGAAATGAGGGCAACAGGAAGCTTGATGTTTGATACCATGTGCCCCTTGAGGAAATATTTTGAGGAGGGGGCTCCCATCAACCTTGCCCTTTTTAGGATACCCCCTTACTTGTCCTCACCATTAGGAATCACAGCCTCATCATGGACATTACTGCATCCACCTTCTCCTCTTCAGGCATCACTATACCACCTGGTCATTTTGCCTTCCTACTTTAAAGAGGACTTTGCTCTGCCTCCTTGCCCACAGAGGACATCACTTTATCTTCTGAGGATGTTGTTCCTCCCTCCTGCTTTGCGGAGTCCGTTGCTCCTCCCTCTTGCTATGCAGAGGACATTGCTCCCCCATTTTGCTAAATTGGGAGCACTGCTTTGTGACATGCGCTGCACCTCCTTTTTGCTAAACAGAGGACATTGTACCCCTATTTTGATAAGTGCGGAATGTTGCCTTGTTGGCCATATTTTGTACTTTAGGAGCCAAACAAGGGGTTCTTTCATGGGTATACCGACTATTTCCATCAGCTTCTGCACCTCACCGAATCACATCACATGACTGTTCAAATTTCTTGTTACAGTCACGTCTCGAATGGTTCACGGTGTCTCACTTGTTGTTTGATGTTGGGTGTACTCACCTACTCAGGTGTGTCCGTAGTGTTTGCGTTTGGTCAAAAAAAAAAAAAAATCCACACAAGTTTTTTGTATAAACAAAGCTGTGTTGTATAAACAAACTTGTGCTCTGCTTTGTTTCCAGTTATCCTCATTTTGGACATATTTATCCTGTCCCGATTACAGCCATGTCTTCTGGATTTGAATGTAAGCTTGTTGAAGCGGTGGGCTTGTGATAACGGGATAAGATCCAAAGTGTTGCTGGATTTCCTGGTGGTCCTCAAGGCTCAGAGACCCCAATAGGGTTTTTCCTTAAAAGACACACTATACGGCTTGCTGGAAATGTACACAATAGAGTCACACAATTTTAAAGGAAGCCTTTGGTATGTTATTTTCCCTATTTTGTGGCTTTGTGCAACAGTTGTGCACAAAGCCAGCTCCATGAATATATGCTTTCCATGGGTTGGAAGATGCAGAAGATCTCCTGCTATAGAAATCCAAAACCAATTGAACACTTTTGGGATGAATTTGGGAATGACCTCACCTACATCAGAACCTCACTTTACATAACACCGATGCCTTCCGAAAATCACAAAATTCAGTGGAACATCTTCTCAGAATGATCTACAGTCTAGAACCAAATGATCCATCACCTGGTACCAAATAATACACAACCTGGTACCAAATAATCCATAGCCTGGTGTCAAATGATCCATAATCGGTACCAAATAATTTACAGCCTGGTACTGAAGACCCATAACTTTTTTGGACCTTAGGCAATAAAACATTCAGTAGATGGTGGTTCACTCCATTAACTGATTGGACCCTCTGGTTAATTAAGTGGAGATCCCTCCTAAATAATTCTCTTTTACAATTCTCTAATGAGTGTTTATTGATTTGTCAAGAATATACACAGCATTTTCATCCATTTTCCCCATTCGGTTTTCAATACATTTACCGGCCACTTTAATAGGAACACCTGTACACCTATTCGTTTATGATATCCAATCCAATCCAATCTCCACTGGTCAGGGGTTCCTGTTTCCCTAAGACGGCCCCAATGTGCTCCTCCACTGTTCCTCCACACAGTTCCACATGCTGGGCGGTTTGAGATGCCTTTCTGCTCACCACGATTGCACGGAGTGGTTATTTGACCCAGTTTTAGACGTTCTCATCTGACTCTCCAACTAGATATTGTGAACTGAAGCTCTTGACCTGTATCTGCAGGACTTCGCTTCCACATGAGTGGCTAATCATGACTAAAGGCTGTCCCCTGCGAATAAATCATTCGAACAAGGTTTTATTTATGTCTTGTATGGGATGAGACGTTTCAATTCATATGGAAAGCATCGAGGTTAAAAAAAACATATGAGAAACTCTATGAGGGACCACTCCAAGCTCTTCATGCACAACATCAAGCATAACATGAAGATCATGAATACTTCCAAATTGATAAAAAATGAAGATACACTGTAGGGACGAACGTATAGGGACGCCCCGTCTTCTCAAATTTTTGAAGGCGCACAGGACGTCTTTGGATGCGCTGGAATGAGACGTTCCCTTCACTTGAACTCGGAGACCCCAAACCTGCTTAAGCAGGACATTTGTGTGCAAAGCCCACTGGCTTTGTATAATGTGATAGATCTAAAGAGCTCCAAAACCTTTTAAACATCTTTAAGATGAACTTTTCCCCCAGGCCTACTCAACTAGTGGAACATCTTCTCAGCAGAGTTCGAACATTGAATGCAGAACCAATGTGGAATGTTCAAAAAGACATCTTAAAAGCCATCTTAAGCGTGGGTGTCTACATACTTTTGACAACACAGAATATCTCCACAAATACCTGGCGAAACGTAATTCACGCCCACTGATTATCGCGGTTTATACATTTGCACATGATTATGTACGCAAGTTCTGCAAAGATTTACATTCCTTACTTTATATCATATCACGCCTCACGAGTTTTATTTTGTTATCTATACACGGAAACCTGCTTTGCCATTCGCGTTCGCGAGGTAACACGCAGACGTGCGTCGCCGAAACATCCAGATTACGATGCACGACGTCACGGGAGCGTGTCGCACATACTTCCATGGCGACCGCGATCATCCGATGATCTTGTACGGATTTGAAGTTCTCTGGACTCGGGTTAGGGTTAGGGTTACATACAATTCAGCCTTCAGAATTGAAATTGCGTCTTAAATGTAGCTACAAACAGATAAAGAAAACAACCTTAAGCCCTCACTTGCAAATCTGTTTCAGGGTCCGTCGAACGTGATCGCTTTGCAATAAAAGTAGAAGTTACAGGGTTTTTTTATATCCACCTATCCGCAGCGTCCTCCCTATCCATGTAACATTATGGGAGGTCCCCATAAATTTCAGATTCGCTTTTTTTAAAACAGACTTCCTACTCAAATAATCAGGTCGGAAAGTCACGTATTCTTGCTTTAATTTCCTCAAGTGGTTTATCGATCAGATTTCTTATACAATCTCATACAGTGGTACTCACCAGAACCGAGCTGAACCTCTCCTCAAGCTCCTCTTCTGAAGGCAGGGGCAGATTAAGTCCAGGAGGTTGTTTTGAGCCCCCGAGGCCGAAAGCGTTCTGCGTCCCTTTGGCTTCCTGCCTGGGAGACACCTCCATGCCTCCTGAAGCGTTCCCCATGGTTCTTCGAGTCGGTCGTGCGCATGAGATGAGGATCCCGTCTCTGATGGTCTCATTCAGTTATGAAAGGAGAACCACGAGGTCCAGTCCGAGGTCCGGATTGAGCACAACGTGCTGGATTATTAATGGACGAGTAATCTCCTGGAAAACCCCATTCTTGGAAGACACCTCGATCTGGAAATTAGAATGAAATGAGATTAAAGGTCACATGAAACATTGTGACATGTCTGGCTTTCATCTAACATCCTGGTTCTTCGCTCAAATGCATGACTTTGGAGGAACAGAATGAAAAATAAATGAATAGGTAGTGTCAGGACAGATGACAGAACAGGTGGAGATCCTGTCTTACTCTGAGCACACTCATACACATACACACACACACACACACATATATACACACACATACATACACAAACCTGCTGGATGCTTCTGGGTCCTAGTGCCATCGTGTTGATCTCTCTTTCATGTATTTAAGGTTGATCGTAAAGTTTATATAATACTCTAGAAAAACAGCAACAACAACAACAAAAAAAAAACTGGGAAAAAATACAAATAAAAAAATCACCATTTAGAAACAAATCTCTAAAGGAGGCGGGGCTTAACAGCGCTAATTAGATTTAATGGCTAAATCCCGGAAGTAGAGCTTTCGGTGTATTTTTGGGAGTTTTGGGGGCTTTTTTTTCTGGTTTTAGCTGCAATGTTTAGCTTTTGTAGTTTTCATTTTAAGGTTTAATTGATTTTTGACTCATTATTTAATGTATGAACTGTTTAAGGACGAGCTTCCAGTGGCATAACGTGGTTCATTTGTTAAAAAAATAATCAATTAAGACATTTCCACTACTAAGTACAAACTCTACCAAGAACCGCGTCCAGAACTCACGCAGAAATCTACTTCCGGGATCTGACCGCGGGGCCGAATCTCATTAGCCAATGAGAGTTAAGCATTCTCTTAAGCCACGCCCTTTTGTAAATTGGATTAACAATAACGCGGCTCATTCACAAGCATTAAATTTAGTTTGTTTTAAGGCAACAACTTATTGCTTTACAATAAGTCTGTCTTGTTTAATATATTTTATTCGTATATTGATTGTGGTTGTGGGCGTGGCCTCCAAAAATTTGTATAATACAATTTATGCACAACAAATACGTTTGCTTAGAGGTAATCGCACAAACGATCGTGTGTAACAGGACGCGAGAGAAAACGCGAAGTTTGTTCGGTTCGTCGCCGGCCACTGGTGATAAAATCCCAGTTTCTACGCAATTAAGGATACTATTGATGATGTAATGAACTCATGAGTGGGAGGGGAACGTGCGTCGATTCGCATGATCACGTGGAGGAACGGAACGGCCTCGTTCACTGCATACGAAAATTTTTTTCCATCGTTTGTTCGGTAATTAAACCTCCAGGCGCAGATGAAAAAGTAATGAAGTGAATCACGATCCGCAGCCGAAGCTCTGACATGATGCTCATCGCCGTGGTGATGTCACAGGACGGGTCGCTTCTAATCCCTCATCCGTGGCAACCGGAACACCAGCAAGCATCAACACAAAGGTTAAAATTCGAATTCGAGCCAAATAAAGGTTTTTTTAAGGTTTTTTTAATTTTTTTTTATTGTGAATAATTCTTTTTTTTTTTATATATAATGCATTATTACTAATAAAAAAAATTATATCTATATTTTTACAGTTAAAATATTTTTTAAACAATTACAATTCGCTTTTTTTTTTTTATTTTATATTATATTATATTTTAATAATCAACATTTTAATCCTTTTATAGTTATAATGAACATGTGGCCCATTATTTAGTGTGGTGTTTTTTTTTTTCAGCTGTAGGAAGTGACCCCTAGTGACCGATTACAGATACTGCAGGGGCAAATATTTATGAATGTGAAATAACAAAAGATTAATTATTCTTGTTTTCATTTGAACACGAATAAATAAATAAATAAATAAACTAATTATCATTTCTGATTACATTTCAAATATTTCATTATTATTATTATTATTATTATTATTATTATTATTATTATTATTATTATTATTATTATTGTCATTAAAGGTTTTAGAAACAGTATACGGAGCGTATAGAGTTTAACTTATGGAGTCTGTTTTTCTTTAATAATTATTTTTATATTATGCAATATTACTAATAAAAAATACACAAATAATAAAATTCATGATTTTTATAAATGTATTCCTCTTATGTATTATATTTTATTATATTATAATAAACATTCTTTATCCCTTTGTATTTATGATGAATATAAATATTAAAGAAATATCGACAATTATATATATTTTTTTCAGCTGTTAGACAGTGACGCCTAGTGGCCGTTCTTGGATATTGTAGGGGCAATCATTTATAAATGTTAAATAATTTGTAAAAAATTATTCCTGTTTCTATTTAAACATTTAGTATGAAATAAATAAATAAACAGATAAATAAACAAATAAATAAATTGTATTTTGAACTGTAATTTCACATATTAAATTATTATTATTATTATTATTATTATTATTATTATTATTATTATTATTATTATAATAAGTATAAGAACTTGTATACGGAGTCTGTTATCATTTTTTTTTTTTATATAATTTGTTAGTTGTTATTACTGATAGAAAATATATAACTGACAGGATAAAAATTATTCCACAGTAATACTTATACAGTTTATTCTTTTTTTATTATACCATATTAGATTATCTTATATATATATATATATATATATATATATATATATATATATATATATATATATTATAATCAAAATTTTTATCCCTTTATAACTATAATGAATATGAAAGAAATGTGGACAATTATTTAGTGTGGTGTTTTGTTTTGTTTTTTTCCAGCTGTAGACAGTGACGCCTAGTGGATGATTTTAAATATTGCAGGAGCAATCATTTATAACTGTGAAATAATAATAATACAAAATATTTATGTCTCTAATTGAAGATTTAATATGAAATAAATAAACGAATTTTATTTTGTAATTTAAATTATTATTACTATTATATCATTTTAATATTTTCATTATTAATAATAATATTATTATTATTATAAGTATAATTAAGTGTTAAAAGAGTCTTAACAAATGCATTTATTATATTATATTATATTATATTATATTAATAATCAACATTTTGATCCCTTTACAGGTATAATGGACATTCAATAAAGGTGACCCCTAGTGGCCGACTGCTGATACTGCAGATGGCAATCATGTTTAAATGTGAAACATTCACAAAAAAAATCTTTCTACTATATAAAACATAATTAATGATCAGGCCCACAACAACAGTTAATTTCAAACTCAAATTTTATTATTATTATTATTATTTTTTTTTTACTTTGCTGGACGTAGAGGCCCATTTTTCCGATCAAGGAAAATCTTTCTGAGATGTCATGAGGAAGGGAAACCGGGCTGGAGAGAGCTCAAGAGATGAGACCTCATTACAGTGTGCTGGTGTAGAAGATGATGAACAGTGGTGCGGTGGATGATGGTTAGAGCGGTTGTTGACGCTCACACACACACACACACACACACACACACCACACAAAGCAAAGCCTCGATATTCCGTTTTTCTCCATCCAGTAAAGTAATGGTAAAATAATTTTTTGGTAACGTGAACAATCCTCAGTGGGTCTGTGTAACAGGAAGAGAGAGAGAACATGGGGTTAAAATGACACCACGGTGCAGGTCAGAAGGTGTTTTGGTGAGATCCAGACTCACCTTGTGCCACGCTCCTCACACTTAGCAGCCACCAGACACCGTGGAGAAGGAAGTGGGTTCAGGAGGATCATTCACAAGTTCAAGTTTTCAGAAAATGTATCTCTTGGGGAAATTATTTTCTCTAGCTCTATCTATATCTAGATGTGTGTGTGTGTGTGTGTGTGTGTGTGTGTGTGTGTGTGTGTGTGTGTGTGTGTGTGTGTGTGTGTGTGTGTATATATGTGTGATGCATAAGCCATTGCGAGACACTATTAAGCCTTTTGGAGGACTTGAATGCGCATCGCTCCAGTTCTGTTCCGGCAGGTTCTGGATGGAGGTTCAGCCCGCAGCTTTGCTCGGTGTTGCTCTTGTTGTTCTGGTTCTTGTTGTTACAGACCCATGCGGGCCTGATGAAGCTGCTGCTGCTCTTGTATAGTTGAAGCTCACTGGCTTAACGTCCATGTAGCTGCGGTTGTGCGATGACTCCACACTGGGAAACATGTTTTCTCAGTGTGTCAGGAGACAAAAATGAAGGCTTCAGGCTCCAAGGCTTCAGTGATTCATTTCGGCTCATGCGTTACACACACACATATGCACAAAAACACACACACACACACACACACACACACACACACACACACACACACACACACACACACACATACGCAGTCTAATAGGTTTACTAATAGGTTATCTAAGGAAAACTATTATAATATGTAAATTTTTTAATTATACATTCCAAATTTTAAATGAATAATAAACAATACATTTTTAAATTATGGATTCAAAATGATGGATTTCTGTTTATCAGACACCACAGGGATTTCTGGACTCGAAATGCTGGTAAAAGAATCTTTTAATTGCATAGTAGGGTAAAAATCTGGAGAAATTTCAGTAAAGGAGCCAAATTTAATTATTTTTTTTTTATCATGTTTAAAGATGCCTAGATAAACTCCTAACAGTTTAAGTTTCAAGGCATCGAATACAGGTGAACCACTGTCTCCAGCTTCACCTGCTACACATATTATATTCTCATCAGGACGCAATTCTGGTAAAGTGCTTAAAATTGGAGGAATGACTGGACCATAGTGATCCAGAATATTCCCATTACTATCTATGCTTTGAAAGACTACAATGCCCTTTTCATCAGTTTTACCAAGTTTTTTTTGTAAACCTTCACCAAGTGGTGTAGTATCTCCACATAATTGAATAAACGCCTGATCTTTTTCATTGTCGATGTTACAGAATTCTGGGAATTTAGCTTTATAAATCAGCTGAATTTCTGCGTTCTTAAAAACAACAAGTATTTCAGAATTAGGATCTACTTCTTCAAAAAGATGGTGGGCAGTCAAGACGTAGCCATCCCCAAAATAACTGCCATGTCCTTTTTTAATCCATTTGGTATAATTTTCATATTCAAATTTTATTATTATTAAACACGGTATTCCCGTTGGAATAACCATATTCTCACAGATCTTAGGGTTACGGTTGGAAATATATATATAAGTAAATAAATATTTTTTGTAAAATAGAGGGCTATTTTCGTTTTTTAGCATAAAGTTACATTTCTCTAGAAAAATATTGCTACAATAAGTCAGATTAAATGTAATGTTAGACAATGAATTATCAAAGATTTTGATCTTTGTGAATATCATCCTCCGAAATTCCTGCAAAATGAGAAGAAATCAGAATGAGCACCGTAGGATTGTGGTGATGATGATTAGTAGTCGTAAAATCATTAGATCTCACAACTACATCCAAAAAAAAAACCCCTCAGTACCACACACACTGTTCAGCTCACCTTATCTACCTTATTAACCACACACATGGGTTCATTCCCATGCTGTCTAATAATCAATGCTTTAGATAACAGACCAGATAATGAAACATCACCTGTACGTAAGTATTGAGACTCTTTGCAAAAACACTTAAAAACAGGATGGATAAATGTGTTGCATTTAAATGTTGCCTCTTTTATAACCTCTGCATGAATCGCACGTTAATAAAATTAGCGGTGTTAAAATGAATTTGCGTTAACGCGTTAATTTCGACAGCCCTAATATAAATATATATTTGTATGTGTGTGTGTGTGTGTGTGTGTGGAAAAGTTGCAAGAACTTCAGACACCCACCATTTCCATTAATTTCTCAATCGTTTGTGGCTGTTATGGAGAAAAGGCAAAAACCTGCTTCCTTTTATATCATCTCTCAGCCAATCATCTTTTAACAGGTGGCAGCAGGACCTAAAAGCAAAACCAAACTTAACTTCCTGGAGACCATTTCAGCATTCCTGTGGCTTTTGTTCCATCAAGGTGAGACATACCTCATGCTTTCAAAACACACTTTCATTTTTTGTTTCTGAATTATTCGTAAGTGATCACCAACTGCTAGTTACAGGATTTTACTGCGAATATGGAGATGAATAACCACCCGAGGTGTTTATACAATTTATTATCTACTTATACCCTGATCACTGACAAGCTGAAGGAGTCATTGGCGGTAGTAAAGTCTGTTGGAGTTAAATCCTGCCGCTTTTTTTCCTTCTATTTCTCCTTCGAATGTTCAGGATCTGGCTATAAAATGCCGATTCAACGGACAAAAACCAACATCTGAAAAACACACATCTAGACTTTCTTCAAGCCAAACACATTCCAGCATTTCTGGGAACACCACGAGAGAACTAAACATGACAAAGGACCTTTCGAGGACGCTGAACGTGACTCATCACTCGGTCATTTCACAACCTTCCACAATCTATTTTATTTGTTATACAACCTTGGTTTCATTTCTTACTTTCTGATCGCTTTCCTGGAAATGATTAAGTTTTTGTACAAGCGTTCTGAACATTCCATTCCGCATTCAGTCGCCATTTGCTGTTTAGTTTAGTAAAAGTACAAAAGTTTTTGTACATATTTAATGTGCTTAACCTACTCATGGACTTGGATTTAATATACATGATCTTTCGTGAAAGGAGTCTACACCATTGGCTACAATATTAAACAACTGTATTATATATATTGTATAGATAGATACACTATAGACTTTTTTTGCCACGGAAAAGTTTTTAGGGATAATAACATTCCGGTTTACCAGTAATATAAAAGGCTGATGTAAGAATAATAGGTATAAATCATATTTGGGGAATGCTTGCTAATGCTGTGCTATAAAAAGCCTCTGGTAATGCAGTTCTAAGAAAATCACTTAAGTTTTACCTGTTGTTGAAAGTCTATACCCCACCACCGTGCTTTATTATCGACATATACCCAGGGTTTTGTGAGTTTACAAAGGCAGAGGATAAAAATATGATGGGTGAATTAACCCCAGACAATTGTTACATGACACAGTGAGTGTAGTCGTCATTTGTCATTTTCCTAAATAAAACAACATTTAAATAGAGACCAGGCCAACGTAGGACCATTCTAAGACGCTGAACTCCTGTGACTCATCATTTGGCCATTAAATCACAGCTAGAGCTTTGACAACCTAATTAATTTGTTATATAACCTTCGTTTCATTTCTTACTTTCTGATTGCTTTCCTGGAAATTATTAAGTTTTTGTACAAGCGTTCTGAACATTCCATTCCGCATTCAGTCGCCATTTGCTCTTATAACAACCTCCACTCTTCAGTAGTGGTGGACGAAGTACACAAACCATGTCGTTAGTTAAAGTAGATACTCACTTGGTAAAATGTGACTCCAGTTAAAGTGTCCCTTTAAACTTTCACTTAAATAAAAGTACAAAAGTTTTTGCCTTCAAATGTACTTAAGTATCCAAAGTAGTGATTTATTATAACTATAATGTTCCTGTTATCATTTTTATCACAAGATTCTTTACTTAATCACCTCAGTTCATGTGAAAAGACTCGAATGTGACTCTCAGCACACTGATCTATTAATAGAATGATATCAATGAGTCAAACTCTGATTGATTTCTATTATAATCATCATGATTCTTTGCAACTACTTGACAAAAATTGCTTAAATAAAACCATGTGTGTTGTGGCGAGTTCGAGTCTGGAGTTTCTTCATCATTTATTCCTCTCTAAACGTTCTTCTTGCTGTTGAACTGATGCTGAACTGTGTGTTGGTGCTAAGTAGATACGGCAAGCGCCAATCAAAACAATTTAAAAGCAGAGCGTGCGTTCGACCCTGATTGGTCGATTGCTGCGTGTTTCATTGGTTACTTTTTTATCCTCATAAATAACAAAGAACGGCAAAATGTGGTACAAAGTAAGATATTTGACTTGGAATTGTGGTGAAGTTACAGTAAATGGCTCCCCAAATGGCAGGTAGATGTCAGGGCAGATGTTCCACTTGATCTTGTGGAGATTTTTCACAGGGTTAGTAAAAATCAGTCAGGTATTGATGAGGTGAGGAGGGCTGGGGTGCAGTCAGTGTTCATATTCATTCCCAAAGGTCTTTAATAAGTTTTAAAGCTCTATAGCAGGAGATATTCTACACGGTCCAACCCATGTAAAGTGTATCTTCATGACACATTCAAAGACATTCAATACAATTGTGTGCCTTGGGTGTCTCAATACTGATGGCCATATAGTGTACACACAGCTACATATATTAATAAAAGTTTGAAATTACATTAATATATACTAAGATATAATACGAGATAACGAATGAATGGCATTTCCAAGTGCTCGCTTCTCTCGCTTTGTCACTGCCATGGGTCCAGTTCTCAAAAGTATTTGTATGAACATAGAAAAAAATGAAATATAATTTTAGATGTTACTGCTCCAGGAAAAGCAGTGGCACTCAGTAAAGGGTTGTTGCGCTATAAAATGGTTGAAAATACAGTTTGGAAAAACCTTATTGTAGAGTTCTACACAGATCCTTGAAAGGCTCGAAATTTGCTGACAGGATTTTTTTTAATTTTTTGGCCTAAACATTAAATACAGTTAATAATCACTGAATTTCCTATATCTGTGTCATACATCACATTAATCCAAAGCAGGTAGTGCAACATTTATGTGTCAGGAAACAGAAACAGGTCAAGAAGTTAACAAACTTGCTAAACTGGTCAAGAACACAAGAACCGAGCAAACACCTTCACAGTTGGTGTGTGAAGACCAAACTCTCGTAAAATAGAGCGTGTAGTGGAAGAGTAACTGCTGTTCAGTGTGGAAAAGGTGGTCTTTGGCGGCCATGTTGAATACTCGCGATGCTGGGAAATGGTTGCTGACACTCTGCAACTATATACTGTAATATATTTTCATTTCATATGGTTGTGCTTGAGGTGTTCTCCAACCAAAACATATTATATTGTAAATAAGTGGATTAGATGAAAATGATGGATTCCTGAGAGGGACAGTAGAGTCAATTATTAATCATCTTATAACCAGACCATCCAGAGTCCTAGAGATTTAATGCTCTATATGAAAACCCAACCATTCTTACCTCCTGGTCTGTTCTTCTACAGGGACGACCTGTAGAAGATATGTGCCGTATGAGTGCAGTGCATGGCCAGTCTATTGTGGAGGATAATAATAAGGTTAAACTTACCTTAGTCACAGGACTGCAAATTATTCTACAATTACCTTGTGTTTTAGTGGCCTTAGGATACACCATCGGCTACAATATAATACAAGTATAATATATATATTGTATAGATAGTAGCTGTGTGTACACTATATGGCCATCAGTATTGAGACACCCAAGGCACACAATTGTATTGAATGTCTTTGAATGTGTCATGAAGATACACTTTACATGGGTTGGACCGTGTAGAATATCTCCTGCTATAGAGCTTTAAAACTTATTAAAGACCTTTGGAAATGAATATGAACACTGACTGCACCCCAGGCCTCCTCACCTCATCAATACCTGACTGATTTTTACTAACCCTGTGAAAAATCTCCACAAGATCAAGTGGAACATCTGCCCTGACATCTACCTGCCATTTGGGGAGCCATTTACTGTAACCACCACATTTCCAAGTCAAATATCTTACTTTGTACCACATTTTGCTAAATCCGCCGTTCTTTGTTATTTATGAGGATAAAAAAGTAACCAATGAAACACGCAGCAATCGACCAATCAGGGTCGAACGCTCTGCTTTTAAATTGTTTTGATTGGCGCTTGGCGTATCTACTTAGCACCAGCACACAGTTCAGCATCAGTTCAACAGCAAGAAGAACTTTGAGAGAGGAATAAATGATGAAGAAACTCCAGACTCGAACTCGCCACAACACACATGGTTTCATTTATGCAATTTTTGTCAAGTAGTTGCAAAGAATCATGATAATTGTAATAGAAATCAATCAGAGTTTGACTTATTGATATCGTTCTATTAATAGATCAGTGTGCTGAGAGTCACATTCGAGTCTTTACACATGAACTGAGGTGATTAAGTAAAGAATCTTGTGATACAAATGATAACAGGAAAATTAGAGTTAAAATAAATCAGTACTTTGGATACTTAAGTTCATTTGAAGGTAAAAACATTTGTACTTTTATTTAAGTGAAAGTTTAAGGGACACTTTAACTGGAGTCACATTTTACCAAGTGAATATCTACTTTAACTAACGACATGGTTTGTGTACTTCGTCCACCACTGCTAAAGGGTGGAGGTTGCTATTACAGCAAACTGCGACTGAATGCGGAATGGAATGTTCAGAACGCTTGTACAAAAACTTAATAATTTCCAGGAAAGCGATCAGAAAGTAAGAAATGAAACCAAGGTTGTACAACAAATAAAATAGGTTGTGAAAGCTCTAGCTGTGATTTAATGAACGGGTGATGAGTCACGTTCAGGGTTGGCCTGGTCTCTATTTAAATGTTGTTTTATTTAGAAAAAACGATTTGGTCCTTTGTCATGTTTAGGTCTCTTGTGGTCACCATCATACGCGTCCTCATGCTTGTCTGTTTATTTCCTGGTGTTCCCTGAAATGCTGGAATGTGATTGGCTGGAAGTTTTTGTCCGTTGAATTGGCGCTCTGTAGCATGATCCAGTTTTAGGTTCATCCAGAGGGAGACGGTGGTTGTAGACATTTCCTAATGACGTAATATTGACCTCCATTTTGAATAATTGGCTCAAAATGAATTTGGTGCATCGGGGAGGAGAACATTCAAAGGAGAAATTCAAGGAAAAACAGCGTCAGGATTGAACTCCAACAGCTTCATTATGACTCGAGACTTTACTACTCTTAATACCTCCTTCAGCTTATAAGTAGATAATTTTTACCATATTCACAGTAAAATCCTGTAACTAGCAGTTGGCGATCACTTACGAATAATTCAGTAGGGAAAAGTGAAAGTATTTTTTTAAAGCATTGAGTTAGAATGAAGACAGCTGGTTTCTTGGAAGTTCTTCAGTTATGTCATTCAAGTGAAAGGAGTTAATCACCTCTAGGTGTGGTTTTGCCCTTTTTTGTCTGTGTGTAGGTGAGATTCTAGATCCACCTGTTAATCGATGATTGGCTGACAGATGATATAAAATGAATCGGGATTTGAGTTTCTTCCCAGTAGCTGTAATTGATGGCAGAAGTGGAAGTGGTGAGTGTCAAAATATTTCGTGACATTTCTTTGTAAATAATTGATGTATATATTTAAATTGTTTATTAGACAGTATGTGAATGAAACCATGTGAGGCAGATTTGTTGCTGTAGTTCTGAGACGTGTGTGTAATGATTGTAGTATATAACCGGTTGAAAAAAATTTTGAATATTGCTACTATTACTACTCCACAATGGCGGCTCTTCAGTGGTGTCCAACCTGAATATATTTGAGCTTGTGCAGTTTGCTACAGATGCAGGCTGCAGTAGTCTTTTCTCTTGTCAATGAGCACGAAAATGCTGGCGACTAAAAGACTTCCAGGGGACCTTGGAGTGTCCAAATCGCTTGGAGTGTCTAATTGGTTAAAGCAACATCTTCAAGCAGCATAGATTTAAAGCAGATACGTGATGTGACAGCTGATTGGATAGAAACTCCAACCAAAAGGTTTAATCGGTGGTGAAACAGCGCACCTGAAAGAAAAGCTATGAAATGTAGAGAATAGACATTTGGGAGAAATTAAATATATATTCATGGGAAAAAAAAAGTCCTACTACTAATAAGCATCATCATTATCATCACAATCCTACGGCGCTCACACTGATTTCTTCTCGTTTTGCAGGTTTCCAGGAGGAACTTATTCACTATGTTTAATTCAGAAAATGACCACGATAAAGAAGTTTCTCATTTATCATCTTTTCATAAGTCAGATTCCCCTCTGGGTGGGGAAGATCTTTTAGACAAATGTTTCACTAAATTTGAGTCTACGAACGGCCCGTTAATTTACGAAAGTGGAGAATTTAAAAATTATGATGCGAGTAAAAAGCTGGTGATTCCAAAGGAAACACAGTGTACAATAGAAATAAGAAATTATAAAAAAAAATCAATTGTAAATGGACAAGGTTGTTATTATGGCTACGGCCACGTCTTGACCGCTTTACACGTCGCCGAGGACGCAAATCCTTACCATTCTGAAATGCTTACCGTTTTCAAGACTGAAGAAGTTGTACTGGTTTATAAAGCTGGATTTGAAGATTCGTGTAACCGCGACAAAGCTAAAGATCAGGCGTTTATCAAATTATATGGCGATACTACGCCTCTTGGTGAGGGCTTACACAATCAGGTCGGTAGAACCAATAAAAACGACGTATTCTTTCGAACCGTAGACGCCGACTGGAATTTTAGAAAGCGCGAAGGTCAAATCCGTAGTCCAAATTCAAACATTAGAAAACAAATGTGTCCTGGTGAGTTTATAATGAATGTAGCAGGTAAACCTGGAGACAGTGGTTCACCTGTATTCAGTACCACCACCGGTGAACTGATCGGAGTTTATAGTGGCGTCTTTACACCCCATGAAACACAAACTAATATAGAAGAATTTGGCCGCTATACTGAAATTTCTCCAAACTTTTTACCCTGGCGCCAAATGACGCCTTCTGTTTTTGCAGATTTGAATTAAAAAAACTTTCACTATTGTAGTATATATACTATTGGTATCAGCATTCTGTGATAAGCCTGCCCTCTAGTGGTGTATGTAGTGCTGTATTAGTAATGGCAGTTCTGAGTAAAGACCATGTGAGTTAACACGACTCAACCGTTCTGCTGCGTATTATTTCTCTCTCAGCATACACAACAACTATATTGTCCGATTTTTAGTCAAGTCCAATCCAAACACTCCTGTGGTGTCTGATTGACATGAACTGATTGAATTCGTCATTTTAACCAAATTATAACAGTTTCACTTTTATAGACCCTGTGTTGTACATTCAATTTACCAAAAAAAAATTATACCTATCTATCTTTTATTTAAATCTATCTTGGGTGAGCGTGAGTATTGTGATTGTGTGTGTGTGATTGTGTGTGTGATTGTGTGTGTCTGTGATTGTGTGTGTGTGTGTTTGCAACGCATGAGCCAAAGTGAGTCACTGGAGCCACGCCTTGGATTTTTTTCGGCTACATTTCTGTCTCCTGCCACAGTGAGAAAACAAAAGCTTGTGTAAAAAGAGTGAACATTTTCCACTGTGGAGAAAACCAGAGCTCCAACATCATCAGGCTCGATGGGATCTGCAGCAACAAGAACCATAACAACAAGAGCAACACCAAGAAAGTGATGGAAGGTAAAGCTGTGGGCCGAGCCTCCATCCAGAAGCTGCTGGATCAGAACTGAGCTGAGCTCTTTCTCACCGCTCTCAATCCCACCCCGGGGCGATGCGGAGAACCGGAAGACCCTGGAGATCCTGGAGATTTTCAAGACGTGGCTGCGCATTCATGTCCCCAAAAGGCTTAACAATGTCTGTCTCACAATGGCTCGTGTGTCAACCATACACATGCACACACACAAAAACACACATACAAACACACATGCTAAAAAAAACACAAAAGGAAAAACGAAAAAAAACCACAAAACCCAGAAAACCACCAAAAAAACATGAAAAACAAAAAAACCCTGAAAAAAAAACAGAACAATGAAGAAAAAAAGAAAAGAAAATGCAAACAAACAAATAAAAAAACCACACAAAAGAAAAACAACTCCAACAAAAACACAAAAAGCAAACAAAAAGCACCCACACACACACACAGGCTTGGCTCACTAAGAGATAGATTTTCTGAAACCTTGAACATGTGAATGATCCTCCTGGACCCACTTCCTCCTCCACGGTGCCTGGCAGCTGCTCAGTGTGAGGAGCGTGACACAAGGTGAGTCTGGATCTCACCAAAACACCTTCTGACCTGCACTGTGGTGTCAATCTAACCCCATGTTCTCTCTCTCTTCCTGTTACACAGACCCACAAAGGATTGTTCACGTTACACAAAAAAAAAGTTTAAAATCCTCACCATTACTTTACTGGATGGAGAAAACCGGAATATCGTGGCTTTGCTTTGTGTGGTGTGTGTGTGGTGTGTGAGTGTCAACAACCGCTCTAACCACCATCCACCGCACCACTGTTCATCATCTACCACACCAGCACACTGTAATGATGTCTTATCTCTTGAGCTCTCTCCAGCCCGGTTTCTCTCAGGGTCCTTCCTCATGACATCTCAGGAAGATTTTCCTTGATCACCGGGGCTCTTCGTCCAGCAAAGTAAAAAAAAAAAAAATTTAAAATTAAAATTTGAGTTTGAATTTGAGTTTGAGTTGAGTTTAAAATGAACTATTGTTTTGAGCCGGATCCTAAATAAAGTTTTATAAAGTAGAAAGATTTTTTTTGTGAGTGTTTTCTATTTAAAAATGATTGCCATCTGCAGTATCAGCAGTCGGCCACTAGGGGTCACCTTTATTGAATGTCCCTTATAACTGTAAAGGGATAAAAATGTTTATAATATAATATAATATAATATAATATAATATAATATAATATAATAAAATATAATATAATATAATATAATATAATATAATATAATATGATATAAGAAGAATAAATGTATTTGTTAATAAAAAAATATGAATTTTAATATAAAACTCTATAAGTATTATTGTCAAACATTTCATAACCTGTTAGTGATATATTTTGTATCAGTAATAACAACTAACAAATTATCCACACACGCACACACACACACACACACACACACACACACACACACACACACACACATATATATATATATATATAATGATTACAAACTCCATAAACAGTTAATTATACTTATAATAATAATAATAATAATAATAATAATAATAATAATAATAATAATAATGCAAATATAGTAATGATATAACAGTAACGATAATAATAATAATAATTTAATATTTAACATTAAATTGCAAAATAAAATTCGTTTATTTATTTATTATTAAATGTTCAATTAAAGACATTAATATTTTGTATTATTTCTATTTCACAGTTATAAATGATTGCCCCTGCAATATTTAAAATCAACCACCAGGCGTCACTGTCTACAGCTTGGGAAAAAAAACACAACAATAAATAATTGTCCACATTTTTTTCATATTCAGTTATCAGGGGATGAAAAATGTTGATTATAATATAATATAATATAATATAATATAATATAATATAATATAATAAAATATAATATAATATAATATAATATAATATAATATAATATAATATAATATAATACACAGCATTGGCAAGCGTTCCCAAAATCTTTTTTGACCTATCATTCTTACATCAGCTGGTTATATCGAGTCTTTTCACATAAACTGAGGTGATTAAGCAAAAAATCTTGTGATAAAAATTTACCAAGTTTACATTTTACCAAGTGAGTATCTACTTTAACTCCAACTACATGGTTTATGTACTTCATCCACCACTGCTGAGGAATGGAGGTTGTTAACAGCAAATGGAGACCGAATGCGAAATGGCATGTTCAGAACGCTTGTACAAAAACGTAATAATTTCCAGGAAAGCGATCAGAAAGTAAGAAATGAATCGTAGGTTATATAACAAATTAATTAGGTTGTGAAAGCTCTAGCTGTGATTTAATGACTGAGTGATGAGTCACATGAGTTCAGCGTCTTAGAATGGTCCTACGTTGGCCTGGTTTCTATTTAAATGTTGTTTTATTTAAGAAAATGACAAAAGACTACTGCACTTAGTGTGTCATGTAACAATCGGCTGGGGTTAAAGAGTTACATCCACCCATCATATTTTTATCCTCTGCCTTTGTAAACTCATAAAACCCTGGGTATATGTCGATAATAAAGCACGGTGGTGGGGGTATAGACTTTCAATAACGGGTAAAACTGAAGTGATTTTTTTTTAACTGCATTACCAGAGGCATTTTTTAGCACAGCAATGGCAAGCATTCCCCAAATATTTTTTTTAACCTATTATTCTTACATCAGCCTTTTATATTACTGGTAAACCGGAATGTTAATATCCCTAAAAACTTTTCCGTGGCAAAAAAAACTATATTGTATGTATCTATACAATATATATATTATACTTGTATTATATTGTAGCCGATGGTGTATCCTAAGGCCACTAAAACACAAGGTAATTGTAGAATAATTTGCAGTCCTGTGACTAAGGTAAGTTTAACCTTATTATTCTCCTCCACAATAGACTGGCCGTGCACTGCACTCATACGGCACATATCTTCTACAGGTCGTCCCTGTAGAAGAACAGACCAGGAGGTAAGAATGGTTGGGTTTTCATATAGAGCATTAAATCTCTAGGACTCTGGATGGTCTGGTTATAAGATGATTGATAATTGACTCTACTGTCCCTCTCAGGAATCCATCATTTTCATCTAATCCACTAATTTACAATATAATATGTTTTGGTTGGAGAACACCTCAAGCACAACCATATGAAATGAAAATATATTACAGTATATGGTTGCAGAGTGTCAGCAACCATTTCCCAGCATCGCGAGTATTCAACATGGCCGCCAAAGACCACCTTTTCCACACTGAACAGCAGTTACTCTTCCACTACACGCTCTATTTTACGAGAGTTTGGTCTTCACACACCAACTGTGAGGGTGTTTGCTCGGTTCTTGTGTTCTTGTCCTTGACCAGTTTAGCAAGTTTGTTAACTTCTTGACCTGTTTCTGTTTCCTGACACACAAAAGTTGCATTACCTGCTTTGGATTAATGTGATGTATGACAGAGATATAGAAAATTCAGTGATTATTAACTGTATTCAATGTTTAGGCCACAAAATTAAACAATTCCTGTCAGCAAATTTCGAGCCTTTCAAGGATCTGTGTAGAACTCTCCAATAAGGTTTTTCCAAACTGTATTTTCAACCATTTTTTGGCGCAACAACCCTTTACTGAGTGCCACTGCTTTTCCTGGAGCAGTAACATCTAAAATTATATTTCATTTTTTTCTATGTTCATACAAATACTTTTGAGAAAAACTGGACCCATGGCAGTGACAAAGCAAATGTGATTTCAAACTTTTATTAATATATGTACAGTTGTGTTCAAAATTATTCAACCCCCAATGCTGTAAATGGTTTTGGGGAATTTAGTGTACATTTGTAATTGTATTCAGAATGAAATCCTACAAGGACTTCTTAAAGAACGTCTCAAGGTTACGAACGTAACCCTAGTTCCCCGAGGGAACGAGACGCTGCGTCGAAACGCTATGGGAACGCCCCTGCGTGACCACGCTCTGAACCACGTGTGAAATCTAGCCAATAGGCAAGCCGTGACGTCATAGACAGGCGACGTCGCGTAAACCAGGAAGCTACAAGATGGCTGTGCGTTGGTAGCGACATTAGCTTCTGCAAAGAGAGAAGGTAAGCGCCGCAGGGATGCAGGGAGTGTGGCACGGAGACGCAGCGTCTCGTTCCCTCGGGGAACTAAGGTTACGTTCGTAACCTTGAGACGTTCCCCTTCAGGAACTCGAGCTGCGTCGAAACGCTATGGGAACGAGTGTCCAATCACGCCACACTGACCAGACCCTGCCAAAGAGTGAGGCCGAGGCCATAGAACCTGACAAAGGTCAGCGGGGTGGACCAACCCGCAGCGTCACAGACGTCCTGGAGTGACACCATGTGTACCTGGCCGCAGAGGCCACCACACTCCGGCGGGGCGAGCCCTGACCGCGATCGGAGCGGAGACCAGGACCCTCAGCCGAACAACTGCACCAACCACCTCCAAGGACTCGTCCTGTGGAGATAAGCACCCAGTGCTCGCACTGGACACAGCCGGGTCTCGTAACCCCAGGTCAGGGGCTATAACAGAGGAGGGCAGAATGCCTGTAACACGACACATCGTGTGGGAGCACCCGGCCTCGTGTAAGAACACTCTGGCCATGCCAGGGGGCAACTCCAGGTGGGACGAGGCAACTGCCAAGTCCCAGACAGGCACTCCGAGTCCGACCGGGCAGTCATCTGGGTCCAAGTCATGGTGCTCACACCGTGACGCGAACAGTCGCCATTGTGCGGCGTACGACCTCCTCATGGAGGGAGCTCTGGAGTGGAGAGGGGCCTCTACTACCTCGGTAGAGAGAACAGCCGCTACAAACCGTGTCCCCTCAGGGGCCACAGGTTCCACAACACCGGGCGGGGGTGAACCAGGGTTCCGCCCGCCCACAAGGTGCCACCCGGAGGAGACAGACTCCCTACCGGCAAAACTTTCCCAGAACTCCCGAGAGCAGCGCAATCGAGGGAAAGGCATACAGGCGTAGCCTCGGCCAAGACCGTCCCACGGCAGCCACTGTCTCGACAGGGCGTCTGCTCAGACATCCAACCGTCCCGGGAAGTAACCGGCTCTAAATGAGAGGAGTTCATCCCGGGACCACAGGAGGACCCCCTGCGCCCGTTGCTCACAAGGGCGAGACCGGAGGACCCCCCGGTGGACGATGTACGAGACCACCGCAGCATTGTCCGAGCGGACCAACACATAGCGATCTCTAAGGACTGGGAGGAAGCGTTGTAACCCCAACAACACTGCCAGCACCTCCCGGCAACCTATGTGCCACAAGAGACGCGGGCCGCTCCACAGACCCTGGGCGGAGTGGCCACTCATGACCGCTCCCCACCCCGTGAGGGAAGCGTCCGCCGTTAGCGTTACGCGATGACAAGGAGTCCCTAAAACGGGGCATCGAGACAGAACGTAGGGTTCCACCATACAACCAAGGCTCAAAGGGCACACCGTGAGACCTTGATGTGACGATACCGACTCCCCCAGGGGGAGAACCCTCCTGCCCCGGAGCCACCACCGGAGGGGCCACATGCGGAGAAAGCCGAGTGGAAATACACTGGACGCTGCCGACATGAGACCCAGCAGCCTCTGGAACTGCCTCACAGTGACTAGGTGGCCTGCCCCTACCCTCCTGACTGCAGTGAGGATGACTACAAACCGGGCGGGAGACAACCGTGCCCGCAACTTGGCTGAGTCCCACACCACGCCGAGAAAGTGGTCCTCCGCGCTGGGAAAAGTACACACTACCCGGCGTCTCAGTCTGAACCCCAGTACCTCCATGCAGGCGGGAACAGCATCTCAATGCCGAACCGCCGGGTGCTCTAACGAGCCAACAGCAACCAATCGTTGACATAATACAGAATGCGGATTCCCTAAAGCCGCAGCGGGGTCAGTGCCGCGTTCACGCACTCTGTGAAGGCACGAGGTGAGGGCGCTAGGCCGCACGGAAGGACCGACATAGGGAAGCTTTGCCCCCCGAAAGCAACCTCAGGAACCTCCCGTGCACGGTGAAGGACGGCTGCATGGGAGCATGCAACGTCCAGATCTAGTGTATGACAAATCAGTCCTCGGACTTGACCTGAGACCGACCTTTCTAAACGAGAAAACCTGAACCCGAGCCTCAAAGCGAGTGGTTCAAGTAGCGGAGATCCAGAATGGGATGCAACCCACCGTCCTTCTTCGGAACAACGAAGCACGGGCTGTAGCAGCCTGACTCGCGAACTGAGGGAGGGGACCACCTCGATGGCCCCTTTCCCCAGGAGTGTGCGCACTTCCTGTTCCAGGACCAGAGCCTGCACGGATCCCACCAGGGCGGGACACACCCCGTTGAGCCGGGGAGGAGAAGACGCGAACCGAATCGCGCAGCCCTTCTCCACAGTACGCAGGACCCCCAAGAGACTCCAGGCAGCCCTACAGACTGACAGAAAGTCTCCACAGGGAGAACCAACCCCTCGGGGCTGGTCTGCAGCCGACCACACCTCCTGAGAGGCGGCGGAACCCCCCGTCCGCAGCGATCATACGGGCGGAATACGGGGAGCAAACCGCTGGAGAAGCTGCGCCCTGAACAAGACCCGTGGCAGGGCTAACAGACAGTCCTCCTGAACCCGAACGGCAGAAGCAGCGTACTGCGGCCGTTGAAGCCCCTGAGAGGCGGCGGATGACCCTCATCCGCAACGAACTGTCGGGCGGAAATAAGGGACCCTCAGGCCGTCCAGCCCCTCCTCGGGCCTAGAGAGTCGCCAGGGGCCCCTAGGACCGCCCCGCAGAGTCGGGTGGCAACACTCTCACCGGGCTATCTCGCTGCGCCTGGACGTACCAGGGCGCGGCTGCCGCCGAGCAGCCCTATCGGAGCAGCGAGGAACTACCACTGAAACGCCACTGCGGTCTCCTGAACCCGCCAGCAATCGCCCTTACCCACAGCGTCACCAGGTCAGGCCAGGAGAGACACCATGACGCTCAGAAGGAAGCTCGCATCATCCCCCATAGCAGGCCAGCCTGGTATGCCTGCAACACACTCATCGTGTAGAAGCAACCCGTAGCCTGACCCACCGCGCAGCGCTAGCCACCAGAGCCAAGCGGCGTATGCTTCGTATGGCAAACCGATAGCCGTCACAGACGTAACACTCGGGGAGAGATAGCTACAGTTGTGTTCAAAATTATTCAACCCCCAATGCTGTAAATGGTTTTAGGGAATTTAGTGTACATTTGTAATTGTATTCAGAATGAAATCCTACAAGGACTTCTTAAAGAACCATATGCAACTAAAATGACATCAATTAGTTTTGTAATACAGTAGTAAATGTTTCTTTTGTGAATTCTTCATTGACATAATTATTCAACCCCTTAAAGACTACCACTCTGAAGAACAGAGGTTCAATGAAGTGTTTTCAATCAGGTATTGAAAACACCTGTGGATATCAGGGAGCAGCAATAAAGCCTAATAAGCACCAATTAGGCAGCTTTAAAATGACTGTGATACTCAGCTCCTTCTAGACATTTACTGGTGTGGTTACAAACATGGTGTGGTCAAGAGAATGGTCCAGGAAGACAAGAGAACAGGTGATTACTCTTCACAGGAAGGGCAATGGCTATAAGAAGATTGCAAAGATGTTAAACATACCAAGAGACACCATAGGAAGCATCATTCGCAAATTCAAGGCAAAGTGCACTGTTAAAACGCTACCTGGTCGTGGCAGAAAGAAGATGCTGACTTCGACTGCTGTGCGCTACCTGAAGCGTAGAGTGAAGAAAAGTCCCCGTGTAACTGCTGAGGAACTGAGAAAAGATTTGTCAGATGTGGGTACTATAGTTTCTGCTCAGACAATACGGCGCACCCTTCGTAATGAAGGCCTCCATGCCAGAACTCCCAGGCGCACCCCCTTGCTGTCCCCAAAGAATAAGAAGAGTATGCCAAAAGTCATGTGGACAAACCACAGAAGTTTTGGGATAGTGTTCTGTGGACTGATGAAACAAAATTAGAACTGTTTGGGCCCAAGGATCAACGCTATGTTTGGAGGAGGCCTATGAAGAAAAGAACACCTTGCCTACTGTGAAGCATGGCGGGGGGTCAATCATGCTTTGGGGCTGTTTTGCTTCTGCAGGTACTGGGAAGCTTCAGCGTGTGCAAGGTACCATGAATTCTCTTCAGTACCAGGAGATATTGGATGACAATGTGATGCAGTCCGTCACAAACCTGAGGCTTGGAAGACGTTGGACCTTTCAACAGGACAATGATCCCAAGCATACCTCCAAGTCCACTAGAGCATGGTTGCAGATTAAAGGCTGGAACATTTTGAAGTGGCCATCGCAGTCACCAGACTTAAATGCGATTGAGAACCTCTGGTGGGACTTAAAGAAAGCAGTTGCAGTGCGCAAGCCTAAGAATGTGACTGAACTGGAGGCTTTTGCCCATGATGAATGGGCGAAGATACCCGTAGATCGCTGCAAGACACTTGTGTCAAGCTATGCTTCACGTTTAAAAGCTGTTATAACTGGAAAAGGATGTTGTACTAAGTACTAAGATTGAATGTCACTTGGGGGTTGAATAAAACTGATAATGATGTGAGCTCAGAAAAGATATTTGTGGTTATTTCATTATAAATGTTATGTTATATATGTCTGACCTACACGTGCCTCTTTGATTTAATTGTAAGCAGGATGACTGAATGATCATAATCAATGTCAAACCGACCAAAACAATCAATTTCAGTGGGGGTTGAATAATTTTGAACACAACTGTAGATACAATATAGTTTTTTTTGCCACGGAAAAGTTTTTAGGGATATTAACATTCCGGTTTACCAGTAATATAAAAGGCTGATGTAAGAATAATAGGTTAAAAAAAATATTTGGGGAATGCTTGCCATTGCTGTGCTAAAAAATGCCTCTGGTAATGCAGTTAAAAAAAAATCACTTCAGTTTTACCCGTTATTGAAAGTCTATACCCCCACCACCGTGCTTTATTATCAACATATACCCAGGGTTTTATGAGTTTACAAAGGCAGAGGATAAAAATATGATGGGTGGATGTAACTCTTTAACCCCAGCCGATTGTTACATGACACACTAAGTGCAGTAGTCTTTTGTCATTTTCCCATATAAAACAACATTTAAATAGAAACCAGGCCAACGTAGGACCATTCTAAGACGCTGAACTCATGTGACTCATCACTCGGTCATTAAATTACAGCTAGAGCTTTCACAACCTAATTAATTTGTTATATAACCTTCGATTCATTTCTTACTTTCTGATCGCTTTCCTGGAAATTATTACGTTTTTGTACAAGCGTTCTGAACATGCCATTTCGCATTCGGTCTCCATTTGCTGTTATAACAACCTCCATTCCTCAGCAGTGGTGGACGAAGTACATAAACCATGTAGTTGGAGTTAAAGTAGATACTCACTTGGTAAAATGTAAACTTGGTAAATTTTTATCACAAGAGTTTTTACTTAATCACCTCAGTTTATGTGAAAAGACTCGATATAACCAGCTGATGTAAGAATGATAGGTAAAAAAAAGATTTTGGGAACGCTTGCCAATGCTGTGTATTATATTATATTATATTATATTATATTATATTATATTATATTATATTATATTATAATCAACATTTTTTATCCCTTGATAACTGAATATGAAAGAAATGTGGACAATTATTTAGTGTTGTGTTTTTTTTCCCCAGCTGTAGACAGTGACGCCTAGTGGTTGATTTTAAATATTGCAGGGGCAATCATATATAACTGTGAAATAATAATACAAAAAAATATTAATGTCTCTAATTGTACATTTAATATGAAATAAATAAACAAATTTTATTTTGCAATTTAATTTTAAATATTAAATTATTATTATTATTGTTACTGTTATATAATTACTATATTTGCATTATTATTATTATTATTATTATATTATTATTATTGTTGTTGTTATTATACGTATAATTAACTGTTTACGGAGTTTGTAAACGTTTTATATATATATATATATGTGTGTGTGTGTGTGTGTGTGTGTGTGTGTGTGTGTGTGTGTGTGTGTGTGTGTGTGTGTGTATGTATAATTTGTTAGTTGTTATTACTGATACAAAATATATCACTAACAGGTTATTAAATGTTTGACAATAATACTTATAGAGTTTTATATTAAAATTCATATTTTTTTATTAACAAATACATTTATTCTTATATTATATTATATTATATTATATTATATTATATTATATTATATTATATTATATTATATTAATAATCAACATTTTTATCCCTTTACAGTTATAATGAACTAATGTGACCCCTAGTGGCCGACCGCTGATATTGCAGATGGCAATCATTGTTAAATGTAAAACACTCACAAAAAATCTTTCTACTATATAAAACTTTATTTAGGATCAGGCCCAAAACAACAGTTCATTTTAAACTCAAATTTCAATCCTTTTTTTTTTTTTTTTACTTTGCTGGACATAGATCAAGGAAAATCTTCCTGAGATGTCATGAGGAAGGACCCTGAGAGAAACCAGGCTGGAGAGAGCTCAAGAGATGAGACATCATTACAGTGTGCTGGTGTGGTAGATGATGAACAGTGGTGCGGTGGATGGTGGTTAGAGCGGTTGTTGACACACACACACACACACACACACACACACACACACACACACACACACACACACACACACACACACACACACACCACACAAAGCAAAGCCACGATATTCCGGTTTTCTCCATCCAGTAAAGTAATGGTGAGGATTTTTACCTTTTTGTTTTGTGTAATGTGAACAATCCTTTGTGGGTCTGTGTAACAGGAAGAGAGAGAGAACATGGGGTTAGATTGACACCACAGTGCAGGTCAGAAGGTGTTTTGGTGAGATCCAGACTCACCTTGTGTCACGCTCCTCACACTGAGCAGCTGCCAGGCACCGTGGAGGAGGAAGTGGGTCCAGGAGGATCATTCACATGTTCAAGGTTTCAGAAAATCTATCTCTTAGTGAGCCAAGCCTGTGTGTGTGTGTGGGTGCTTTTTTTTGCTTTTTGTGTTTTTGTTGGAGGTGTTTTTCTTTTGTGTGTTTTTTTGTTTGTTTGTTTGCATTTTATTGGGTTTTTTTTCTTCATTTTTCTGTTTTTCTTTTCAGGTTTTTTTGTTTTTCATGTTTTTCTGGTGGTTTTCTGGTTTTTGTGGGGTTTTTTTTGTTTTTCCTTTTTTGTTTTTTTTAGCATGTGTGTTTGTATGTGTGTGTGTGTGTGTGTGTGTGTATGCATGTGCGTGTGTATGGTTGACACACGAGCCATTGTGAGACAGACATTGTTGAGCCTTTTGGGGGACATGAATGCGCAGCCACGTCTTGAAAATCTCCAGGATCTCCAGGGTCTTCCGGTTCTCCGCATCGCCCCGGGGTGGGATTGAGAGCGGTGAGAAAGAGCTCAGCTCAGTTCTGATCCAGCAGCTTCTGGATGGAGGCTCAGCCCACAGCTTTACCTTCCATCCCTTTCTTGGTGTTGCTCTTGTTGTTATGGTTCTTGTTGCTGCAGATCCCATCGAGCCTGATGATGTTGTAGCTCTGATTTTCTCCACAGTGGAAAATGTTCACTTTTTTTTACATAAGCTTTTGTTTTCTCACTGTGGCAGGAGACAGAAATGTAGCCGAAAAAAATCCAAGGCGTGGCTCCAGTGACTCACTTTGGCTCATGCGTTGCAAACACACACACACACACACACACACACACTCACAGACACACACACACACACACACAATCACACACACAATCACACACACACAATCACAATACTCAAGCTCACCCAAGATAGATTTAAATAAAAGATAGATAGGTATAATTTTTTTTTTGGTAAATTAGATGTACAACACAGGGTCTATAAAAGTGAAACTGTTATAATTTGGTTAAAATGACGAATTCAATCAGTTCATGTCAATCAGACACCACAGGAGTGTTTGGATTGGACTTGACTAAAAATCGGACAATATAGTTGTTGTGTATGCTGACAGAGAAATAATACGCAGCAGAACGGTTGAGTCGTGTTAACTCACATGGTCTTTACTCAGAACTGCCATTACTAATACAGCACTACATACACCACTAGAGGGCAGGCTTATCACAGAATGCTGATACCAATAGTACAAATAATATAATAGTGAAAAAATGTAAAATAAAATCTGAAAAAACAAAAGGCGTCATTTGGCGCCAGGGTAAAAAGTTTGGAGAAATTTCAGTATAGCGGCCAAAATCTTCTTTATTAGTTTGTGTTTCATGGGGTGTAAAGACGCCTCTATAAACTCCGATCAGTTCACCGGTGGTGGTATTGAATACAGGTGAACCACTGTCTCCAGGTTTACCTGCTACATTCATTATAAACTCACCAGGACACATTTGTTTTCTAA
This sequence comes from Silurus lanzhouensis, assembly GCA_039877035.1. Lineage (NCBI taxonomy): Eukaryota > Metazoa > Chordata > Actinopteri > Siluriformes > Siluridae > Silurus > Silurus lanzhouensis. The sequence goes on from JBCEWE010000394.1 coordinate 532,988, forward strand.
TGTTTAAATTTGGACGACAGATTTGACCTTCGTGCTTTAGAAAATTCCCGTTGGCGTCTACGGTTCGAAAGAATACGCCGTTTTTATTGGTTCTACCGACCTGATTGTGTAAGCCCTCACCAAGAGGCGTAGTATCGCCATATAATTTGATAAACGCCTGATCTTTAGCTTTGTCGCGGTTACACGAATCTTCAAATTTAGCTTTATAAACCAGTACAACTTCTTCCGTTTTGAAAACGGCGAGCATTTTAGAATGGTAAGGATTTGCGTCCTCGGCGACGTGTAAAGCGGTCAAGACGTGGCCGTAGCCATAATAACAACCTTGTCCATTTACAATTGATTTTTTTTTATAATTTCTTATTTCTATTGTACACTGTGTTTCCTTTGGAATCACCAGCTTTTTACTCGCATCATAATTTTTAAATTCTCCACTTTCGTAAATTAACGGGCCGTTCGTAGACTCAAATTCCCCACCCCGAGGGGAATCTGACTTATAAAAAGACGAAAAATGAGAAACTTCTTTATCGTGGTCATTTTCTGAATTAAACATAGTGAATAAGTTCCTCCTGGAAACCTGCAAAACGAGAAGAAATCAGTGTTTTTTTTCCCACGAATATATATTTAATTTCTCCCAAATGTCTATTCTCTACATTTCATAGCTTTTCTTTCAGGTGCGCTGTTTCACCACCGATTAAACCTTTTGGTTGGAGTTTCTATCCAATCAGCTGTCACATCACGTATCTGCTTTAAATCTATGCTGCTTGAAGATGTTGCTTCAACCAATTAGACACTCCAAGCGATTTGGACACTCCAAGGTCCCCTGGAAGTCTTTTAGTCGCCAGCATTTTCGTGCCCATTGACAAGAGAAAAGACTACTGCAGCCTGCATCTGTAGCAAACTGCACAAGTTCAAATATATTCAGGTTGGACACCACTGAAGAGCCGCCATTGTGGAGTAGTAATAGTAGCAATATTCACAGTTTTTTTCAACCGGTTATATACTACAATCATTACACACACGTCTCAGACCTACAGCAACAAATCTGCCTCACATGGTTTCATTCACATACTGTCTAATAAACAATTTAAATATATACATCAATTATTTACAAAGAAATGTCACAAAATCTTTTGACACTCACCACTTCCACTTCTGCAATCAATTACAGCTACTGGGACGAAACTCAAATCCCGATTCATTTTATATCATCTGTCAGCCAATCATCGATTAACAGGTGGATCTAGAATCTCACCTACACACAGCCAAAAAAGGGCAAAACCACACCTAGAGGTGATTAACTCCTTTCACTTGAATGACATAACTGAAGAACTTCCAAGAAACCAGCTGTCTTCATTCTAACTCAATGCTTTTAAAAAATACTTTCACTTTTCCCTACTGAATTATTCGTAAGTGATCGCCAACTGCTAGTTACAGGATTTTACTGTGAATATGGTAAAAATTATCTACTTATAAGCTGAAGGAGGTATTAAGAGTAGTAAAGTCTCGATTCATAATGAAGCTGTTGGAGTTCAATCCTGACGCTGTTTTTCTTTGAATTTCTCCTTTGAATGTTCTCCTCCCCGATGCACCAAATTCATCTCGAGCCAATTATTCAAAATGGAGCTCAATATTACGTCATTAGGAAATGTCTACAATCGCCGTCTCCCTCTGGATGGAACTAAAACTGGATCATGCTACAGAGCGCCAATTCAACGGACAAAAACTTCCAGCCAATCACATTCCAGCATTTCAGGGAACACCAGGAAATAAACAGACAAGCATGAGGACAAGTATGATGGTGACCACAAGAGACCTAAACATGACAAAGGACCAAATCATTTTTTCTAAATAAAACAACATTTAAATAGAGACCAGGCCAACCCTGAACGTGACTCATCACCCGTTCATTAAATCACAGCTAGAGCTTTCACAACCTATTTTATTTGTTGTACAACCTTGGTTTCATTTCTTACTTTCTGATCGCTTTCCTGGAAATGATTAAGTTTTGGTACAAGCGTTCTGAACATTCCATTCCGTTTGCTGTTATAATAACCTCCACTCTTCAGTAGTGGTGGACGAAGTACACAAACCATGTCGTTAGTTAAAGTAGATACTCACTTGGTAAAATGTGACTCCAGTTAAAGTTTCCCTTAAACTTTCTCTTGAGTGAAAAGTACAAACATTTTTACCTTCAAATGAACTTAAGTATCCAAAGTACTGATTTATTATAACTCTAATTTTCCTGTTATCATTTTTATCACAAGATTCTTTACTTAATCACCTCAGTTTATGTGAAAAGACTCGAATGTGACTCTCAGCACACTGATCTATTAATAGAATGATATCAACGAGTCCAACACTGATTGATTTCTATTACAATTATCATGATTCTTTGCAACTACTTGAAAAAAATTGCGTAAATAAAACCACTTGTGTTGTGGCGAGTTCGAGTTTCTGGAGTTTCTTCATCATTTATTTCTCTCTCAAAGTTCTTCTTGCTGTTGAACTGATGCTGAACTGTGTGCTGGTGCTAAGTAGATACGCCAAACGCTAATCAAAAAAAGCTAAAAGCAACAAGAAGCAAATTCACCACTTGCTCCGAATTATTTGCGTTATTAAGTAACAGCAATAGCAAATTCGCTTTAGGCGTAAAAAAAGAAAAGAAAAAAGGAACAGACAAAAAAGTGAAATAAATATTAATCACAAGTAAAAAAAAAAAGGTTGTGTTCTAAAGAGGAAAAACCACTAAAAATTTTTAGGGATAATAAAATTCCAGTTTACCAGTAATATAACCAGCTGATGTAAAAAAAAAAAATTGGGGAACGTTTGCCGATGCTGTGTATTATATTATATTATATTATATTATATTATATTATATTATATTATATTATATTATATTACATTTTTATCCCTTTATAACTATACTAAATATGAAAGAAATGTGGACAATTATTTAGTGTTGTGTTTTTTTTCCCCAGGTCTAGACAGTGACGCCTAGTGGTTGATTTTAGATATTGCAGGGGCAATCATTTATAACTGTGAAATAATAATAATACAAAAAAATTCAAATTATTTGTAATTTCATTTAAAATATTAAATTATTATTGTTTTCATTACTATAAATATTATTATTATTATTATTATTATTATTATTATTATTATTATTATTATTGTTATTATAATAATAATAAGTATATTTAACTGTTTACGGAGTCTGTTATCGTTTTATGTGTGTGTGTGTGTGTGTGTGTGTGTGTGTGTGTGTGTGTGTATAATTTGTTACTTGTTATTACTGATACAAAATATATCACTAACAGGTTATGAAATGTTTGACAATAATACTTATAGAGTTTTATATTAAAATTCATATTTTTAATTAACAAATACATTTATTCTTCTTATATTATATTATATTATATTATATTGTATTATATTATATTATATTATATCATATTATATTAATCAACATTTTCATGCCTTTACAGTTATAATGAATTAATGTGACCCCTAGTGGCCGACCGCTGATACTGCAGATGGCATTCATTTTAAATGTGAAACACACAAAAATATTTCTACTATATAAAACATCATTTAGGATCAGACACAACAACAGTTCATTTTAAAGCCCAATTTTATTAATTTTTTTTTTTTTACTTTGCTGGACGAAGAGCCCCGGTGATCAAGGAAAATCTTCCTGAGATGTCATGAGGAAGGACCCTGAGGGAAACCGGGCTGGAGAGAGCTCAAAAGATGAGACATCATTACAGTGTGCTGGTGTGGTAGATGATGAACAGTGGTGCGGTGGATGGTGGTTAGAGCGGTTGTTGACACACACACACACACACACACACACCACACAAAGCAAAGCCACGATATTCCGGTTTTCTCCATCCAGTAAAGTAATGGTGAGGATTTTTTACTTTTTTTTTGTGTAACGTGAACAATCCTCTGTGGGTCTGTGTAACAGGAAGAGAGAGAGAACATGGGGTTAGATTGACACCACAGTGCAGGTCAGAAGGTGTTTTGGTGAGATCCAGACTCACCTTGTGTCACGCTCCTCACACTGAGCAGCTGCCAGGCACCGTGGAGGAGGAAGTGGGTCCAGGAGGATCATTCACATGTTCAAGGTTTTAGAAAATCTATCTTTTAGTGAGCCAAGCCTGTGTGTGTGTGTGGGTGCTTTTTGTTTGCTTTTTGTGTTTTTGTTGGAGTTGTTTTTCTTTTGTGTGGTTTTTTTATTTGTTTGTTTGCATTTTCTTTTTTTTTTTCTTCCTTTTTCTGTTTTTTTTTCAGGGTTTTTTTGTTTTTCATGTTTTTTTGGTGTTTTTTTGGGTTTTGTGGGGTTTTTTGTTTTTCCTTTTTAGTTTTTTTTGCATGTGTGTTTGTATGTGTGTGTGTGTATGCATGTGCGTGTGTATGGTTGACACACGAGCCATTGTGAGACGGACATTGTTAAGTCTTTTGGGGACATGAATGCGCAGCCACGTCTTGAAAATCTCCAGGATCTCCAGGGTCTTCCGGTTCTCCGCATCGCCCCGGGGTGGGATTGAGAGCGGTGAGAAAGAGCTCAGCTCAGTTCTGATCCAGCAGCTTCTGGATGGAGGCTCGGCCCACAGCTTTACCTTCCATCACTTTCTTGGTGTTGCTCTTGTTGTTATGGTTCTTGTTGCTGCAGATCCCATCGAGCCTGATGAAGTTGGAGCTCTGGTTTTCTCCACAGTGGAAAATGTTCACTTTTTTTTACATAAGCTTTAGTTTTCTCACTGTGGCAGGAGACAGAAATGTAGCCGAAAAAAATCCAAGGCGTGGCTCCAGTGACTCACTTTGGCTCATGCGTTGCAAACACACACACACACACACACACACACACTCACAGACACACACACACACACACACAATCACACACACAATCACACACACACAATCACAATACTCAAGCTCACCCAAGATAGATTTAAATAAAAGATAGATAGGTATAGTTTTTTTTGGTAAATGGGATGTACAGCACAGGGTCTATAAAAGGGAAACTGTTATAATTTGGTTAAAATGACAGATTCAATCAGTTCATGTCAATCAGACACCACAGAAGTGTTTGGATTGGACTCGACTAGAAATCGGACAAAATAGGGAAAGATTTCTTTAATCAAATCTGAAAAAACAAAAGGCGTCATTTGGCGCCAGGGTGAAAAGTTTGGAGAAATTTCAGTATAGCGGCCAAATTCTTCTTTATTAGTTTGTGTTTCATGGGGTGTAAAGACGCCTCTATAAACTCCGATCAGTTCACCGGTGGTGGTATTGAATACAGGTGAACCACTGTCTCCAGGTTTACCAGCTACATTCATTATAAACTCACCAGGACACATTTGTTTTCTAATGTTTGAATTTGGACTACGGATTTGACCTTCGCGCTTTCGAAAATTCCCGTCGGCGTCTACGGTTCGAAAGAATACGCCGTTTTTATTGGTTCTACCGACCTGATTGTGTAAGCCCTCACCAAGAGGCGTAGTATCACCAAATAATTTGATAAACGCCTGATCTTTAGCTTTGTCGCGGTTACACGAATCTTCAAATTTAGCTTTATAAACCAGTACAACTTCTTCAGTCTTGAAAACAGCGAGCATGTTAGAATGGAAAGGATTTGCGTCCTCGACGACGTGTAAAGCGGTCAAGACTTGGCCGTAGCCATAATAACAACCTTGTCCATTTTCAATTGATTTTTGTTTATAATTTCTTATTTCTATTATGCACTGTGTTTCCTTTGGAATCAACAACTTTTTACTAGCATCATAATTTTTTAATTCTCCATTTTCGTAAAATACCGGGCCGTTCGTACTTTTTAGTATATTAAAACATTGTTCTAGAAAATCGTCCCAACACCAAGGTGACATGATACTAATAGGTGACGTACCGCTGTGCTTCTCGAACATGAACATAGCAAATAATCTCCCCTGGAAAACCTGCAAGATGAGAAGAAATCAGCGTCAGTAATCAGTCCTAATAATCGTAATGTTCATGATCGTTACACACGACTCGCAAATAGACCCGAATCTCGGTACGGCCCGCACTCTTCAGCCCACCACGCACTCTTCCGTCTAACACACACCATGCTTTCATTCACATTCTGTCTGATGTACTCTAACGATCAATACTTTCGATGAAAGACAAGAACGATCGGCAGATCGCACGTTATTTTTCCATAGATCATTTACAATAAAACTTTCGACACTCACCACTTCCTCCTCTGTAATGGCCTTCAGCTGCTGGGAAGAAACTGAAAAACCCGATTCATTTTATCTCGTCTGCCAGCCAATCATCTTTTAACAGAAGGCGAAAGGATCTCGAAAGCCCACCCACACCCAGCCAAAAATGGGCAAAACCTAGCCGCCCGAAAGCGATGACATCGTTCATGTGGTTTTTTTTGTAATCATCAAGACTATTATCCTTTATGCAGTCACTGCACAGGCCTGGGCACGAAGTGCAGAGTAACTGTCAAGACACACCCCAAGCTTTGAAAAACTTTCACTTCCTCTTATTTGTAAGCGGGGTGGCAAAAGAACACACATCCTTCACTTAAGTAAAAGAACAGAAGTACTGATTATACTTTTTTACTCAAGTGAAAGTAAAGAAGTTTTGGCTCTGACATGTACTTCAGTAATTAAATATTTAATCACACATTTTAATCCTTTTATAGTTATAATGAACATTTGGACCATTTTTTTGTGTGGTGTTTTTTTCAGCTGTAGGAAGTGACCCCTAGTGACCGATTACAGATACTGCAGGGGGCAAATATTTATAAATGTGAAATAATAATAATATTTAAAATGTACCATATATTAATACTTTAAGCAACATGGAGAAATATGGATGCAACATAGAGCATGAAGACAAAAAATCCTTGTAAATGTTAAAGATCATTAAAGTAATAATGGTGGTTTAAACGAAGTAAATAATCAGAACACCAAACGGAACCTTTGCTATGTTTCCACACGGACAGTTAATGAGGTGATACCGGAGAAACTGCACCTCTTCAAGTTAAAGAGCTTTTATTATAATTATACTGGTCCGTAATGGTTTTATGGGATTTATGGTATAAATCATAGCGATTACAGAATCAGATAATATTTGTATTGGATGTGAATGTGGTTTATGTAAAAGACATTTTGAGTTTTCTACACATACATTTATTATGTCTGTGAGGTAAATATTCACTGAGATTCAGGTTGTTTTATTGATGTGTTTGTGAAGAGAGATGACATGGCAGAGAGCGCCCCCTGTCGGTTTACTTTATTTTACAAAAGCATTTTGTTGTTATTATAAGTGAATACAAATAAATTTAGACATATTACAGATTTGAATTATGAATTGTTTTTATCTGTATGATCAATAAAGACAGTCATTAAAGTTTGTTTTACCATCATGAGGGAAAAACCCACAGAACGCCAACCAGAGGGTTCATTGTGTAAAAAATGACGGATTTGGTGTTTGATTTGACACTTGGCGTATCAATAAAACAAATGTTTACTGATTAAAAATAATTTTAATTTTGACAGTTTAATTAGTATATTAATACAAAACTAATTGAAAATGGTGTTACCTAATGAATGTGTCCAGGCTGAACATCCACATATAGAACACAAGCAGAGAAAAGATGATGATGATGATGAAGATCAGGAATGTCTCTGTTCTCAGTCATGTTTACATCACTGACTCCCTCTGTCTTATCCATGTTAGCTTTACTTCTTGTTGCTTTTCTTTAATTTGCTGACAGGAATTTTTTTATTTTTTGGCCTAAACCTTGAATACAGTTAATAATAATTACATTTCGTATATCTGTGTCATATATCACATTAATCCAAATCAGGTACTGCAACTTTTGTATGTCAGGAAACAGAAACAGGTCAAGAAGTTAACAAACTTGCTAAACTGTTCAAGGACAAGAACGCAAGAACCGAGCAAACACCCTCACAGTTGGTGTGTGTGAACCAGAGTCTTGTAAAATAGATTTTTTTGCGGGAAAGTAACTGCTGTGCAGTGTGGAAAAGGTGGTCTTTGGCGGCCATGTTGAATACTCGCGATGCTGGGAAATGGACACTGCTTGAGGTGTTCTCCAACCATAACATATAATGTAAATTAGTGGGTTAGATGAAAATGATGGATTCCTGAGAGGGACAGTAGAGTCAATTATTAATCATTTTATAATCAGACCATCCAGAGTTTGAGAGATTTAATGCTCTATATGAAAACCCAACCATTCTTACCTCCTGGTCTGTTCTTCTACAGGGACGACCTTAGTAACAGGACTGCAAATTATTCTACCACTACCTTGTGGCCAACGGCTACAAACGACACACAGCATAGTTGATTTTCTACTGGGTGCTCCAATTGGTGCAACAATGCCCTCTACTGTTATTACTCGATACTGCAGGTCTTCACTGTAATAATTTATAATCACACTTTCTCTTCTCATACATCTTATTCTAGACTGGTTCTTCTCAAGGTTTCTTCCTTTTAAGAGAATTTGCTTGTTATTTCCCATTTGGTTTGTTTATTAAAGTGCTATGTTTACATTACTGTGTATTCTCCTGTGCAAAAACTGGAAATGTCCACACTGAAACAGGATAATGACGCTTTTTAACTTTGAAACCACCCGAAATTCACTAAGCAAGTTAAAGTTATTGATTTATTTGTGTAGCATATAAGTTTAATAGATTTTTTTTATTATTACAATGCATTTACAAGAAGCAAATTCACCACTTGTTTCGAAATTATTTGCATTATTAAGGAACCGCAGTAGCAAATTTGCTTCAGGCGGAAAAAAAAAAAAGGAACAGACAAAAATGTGAAATAAATATTAGCGATAAGTTCTAAATGTATCACAAGTAAAAAAAAAAAAAAAAAGGCAGTGTTCTAAAGAGGACAAAAGATACATAGGATTTTAATACATAATCCACAGATGAAGAAACAGAAACACAATCTGTGCTAGAACAACACCCTATACCACGTTGGGATCAATTCTGAGGGTTATTTTCTTTAAGAGCACCTCTGCAGGTTTATTTTACTATGCTTATACTACTCATGGACTTGGATTTATTGTCCATGATCTTTCATGAAAGGAGTCTACACCATCGTCTACAATATAATACAAGTATAATATATATATATAGTATAGATAGATACAATATACAGTTTTTTGCCACGGAAAAGTTTTCAGGAAAATTAACATTCCGGTTTACCAGTAATATAACAAGCTGATGTAAGAATAAAAGTAAAAAAAAGGGGGGGAATGCTTGCTAATGCTGTGCTATAAAATGCCTCTGGTAATGCAGTTCTATGAAAATCACTTCAGTTTTACCTGTTGTTGGAAATCTATACCCCCACCACCGTGCTTTATTATCGACATATACCCAGGGTTTTGTGAGTATACAAAGGCAGAGGATAAAAGTATGATGGGTGGATGTGACTCTTTAACCCCAGCCGATTGTTAATCTGCAGGATTTTCGATTTTGGGCATGTCAGGTAGGGATTTAGGCAAAGAAATGTCTGAGAAGGGTCCGACCGTGCTAGTAGGCAGGGCGGACGAGGGAGTCATTGAGCTTTCGCATCTCTGTTTCAGCACCACATGCACCAGACAAGGACAGAGGCAACCGCAGTCACGCAGGAACTTCATTACATCCCCCCGGAATCGTATTCCCACAAGGGCATAGAGCAGGGGGTTGAGGCAGCAACGGATGTAAGTGAGATGGCGGGTGATATTCTCAGCCAAGTGAATGTCAAACCATAGAGTGCATGAATAATTCGACTGGAACATTCGGATAGATAGGACTATGGCGTATGGCAGCTGAAAGAGCAGGAAGACCAAAATCAGTGCCACTATGAGTCGCAGTGTCTTCTGTCGGCGAAAGCATTTTCCCCGGCCCTGCATCAACACATTGCTGATGGTGCTGTAGCACACCAGCATGGTGACGTATGGCACGCAGAAACCTGTAATCTTTGCCATACGTGCCCACATCTTTACCCTCCCTTTGCCATCGTAGTTCCCTACATACAGACACCTTTGGGAGTCATCATGCACTGAAGTAAACCAGAGCTCTGGCAGGCTGAGGACAACGGAGACCAGCGCCACACCAACCGCAGACAACTTACTGTAGCAGAGCATACTTGAACGCAGGGCCTGAGCTGTCCTGGCTCGTACCACAAGCAGGTAGCGGTCTACGCTGATGCATGCTAGCAACAATAAGCCACTATACGTGTTGATGGAACGGAAGCCATTGTTTAGCTTGCAAAGTTCATTTCCAAAGACCCAGTAACCGTAAATTGCTTCAGTGATCTCCATTGGCAAAGAAAGCAGCAGCATGAGGTCAACAACCGCAAGGTTGAAAAGGAAGACATCAGTCATGCACCGCATACGTAGGCATCTGTACTTGGTGAAGGTCGCAATCACCAAAGTATTCCCAATAACGCCAAAGACGAAGGCAAAGATGGAGACTGGGACCTGGAAAACCATGATGGTCAACTTGTCGCTGTAACCAGGGTCACAAATTTCAGCGCCTGTTAAACCATAGTAAAGAGTAAGTTTGATTAGCAAAACAATTAACTCAATATTAAATGAAACTATTATTACCGTCCTCTGTTCAGGAATGCATTCGATTTTTTTTGCAACAAACCAAATTCTAGTGTCAGAATTCTACATGTAGATGGAATGTATGGAATCAGTGACCAAGTCCTAACTTTGTTACAGTTCAGCTTTAAACACAAAAAAGCAGATCCAATTCATAGCTTTGTCACAATACGATATTAACACCTTATCCTGTTAAGCTTGTAGTCACCTGTGTAGTTTTCATAATAGTCTGTGCTGTTTTCACTGTAGTAGGTGTCGTTATCATCCATTGCTCTATAACAGACAAGGAGAAATTTCATCATTGGTATACATGATTAAATGAATCATAAAGCAGCAGGACCAATAAATGTACATCACTGTCAGTAGCCAAGGCCAGAGACACAAAAGTGGGGTATGCGGTATGGGGGCACCACTTCAAGTAATGTATTTATTCTTAAATTCAACCCTCTTTTTTTTGGGAGGGGTAGGAAGGGGGCAAATCTTGTATACCCCCCCCAGCAAATGTGCAGTTGCACCCCTAGCCAAGCGACTCCCATGTATTAAGGTCACCAGGGGCGCTATTGCAATTCAGCCCAAAAATGTTAAACAGGGTTTAGAGCTCTATAGCAAAAGATCTTCCAACCCATTGGAAAGCACATGTTCATGGAGCTGGCTTTGTGCACAAATGTCAAGCCAGCACCACGGCAACCACAGACATACTTGTTGCCTTTTAGCATACTTACACGCAGCACCTGAGCAGACCTGGCTCATTCTACCACATCCTATACTATTGTATGGTTCCAAGTTTGCAAAGACAGAAGCAGCTATGGCTGGAACAGTTGGGTCTTCGCATGTACTTTTGAAAAAACACAATATTTCAATGTTGAGGAGGTCCCTAAGAAGGTACTTGACCGCACGGACCATAAGATCTAGGATCATGGGTGTCAAAATTGGATGGTAGACATGTTGAGGTGTTATCTACATCATGGATATAAGGGGTTGATCATAAATAGTTGCAAAATTCAGCAAACCACACTTGCTGGAGTAGCTGGAACTGTCCCTGGGATATGTATATAAGGCAGCTTAGATGGTGGAACAGATTTAATGAGAATCACAGAATGAACATGGCAGTACCCAGGATTCCCGTTCTGCTGAAAGCCCAACCTCACGAAATGCAAAGGCAAATGCTTTCAGCGATGAGGAAACCATCATTTCATTTTCAGGTCTAAACACAAACTGAGAATCCGACCCTCCAAAGGAAACATAAGATATCGTGACAATGTGGGGACAATGAGTCATATCTCATGTCTAAAAGAGTTTCATGAATTAATCTTGAATAATAATACGAGCTCTGATGTCATCACAACTTGCAGACAGACAGTCTAAAGTGGACAGGGATTTTTCCAA